>CAJRST010001113.1:9056087-9264564 GCA_907169785.1 Menidia menidia | reverse complement strand
TTTTTTATGTCACCTAACATTTGGATGCCCAAGCTGAGTGGAACAGTAGGAGAATGAAATCCACCTTTTCTTTGTAAGAGTGGGAGGTCATCCAGAAATTTGTATTCATGGCAGTAAGTGAAAATGGAACGTCTCAGGAGGGCGTCCTGCTGTGACATCACCAGTTAAAGATGTCCGGGATAGCCGAGAGTGACATTTAACAGTGCAAGGATGTGGGGGTCTCTGACCAGCTCACAGCAGATGCTCTGCTAACATAAAGAAAGAGTCCAACTGCACTTCAAAGTGAGGGGAGCTGAGAGGAATGGGCCACATAGCTGAGGGAGTTCTTTCATCAAGCTTCCACCTTTCTACAGTCAAGGGAGACAAACAGGAAAATCAATATTCCCACTCAGGACAGTTCACTACAAGGGCCTCCCTCAGCACAGCTGTCTGTCAGAATCAGTCCCCAGAGCAGGATGGGGACTGCTGACAAGGTAGGTGTCATGGCACACTGATCACGCTGTTACACTGCCACTGAAGTCTTGTTCAGAACCATGGACAGCCCCATGAAGACGGTCCCAAACCCTCCAAACACAGGGATCCCAAGCTCATCCTCCCCTTTTTTCACACCACTGAGACATGTCATGAGGTTAGGGCTACTTTGCTCCATGTTCTGGCACACTTTTTCCATGTATTAGTTGTATTGAAGAAATTCACTTTGAAACAAAAATATTTTCTAACAAAACCTATTTAAAAGTGCATGCATAACCATGTGCAGGAGGAACGAAATGCTCTAAATTGTTCTCTGGCTGGGGACTTTTGATGTAAATAATCCCTTTTCTTTCCCATTTCCCGTCATTCACCTGCTGTTATCTAACTATAAAAGAAACGGAAAGCCCCAAAACATTAAACAAGCACTGCTGAAGTTAAAAACTTAAGTTCACTGTCAGCGTGGCATTTTGATGGCAGATGGTGCGTCATAAATCGAGAGCACACAATTTGCAGTGCACACTGTTTTGATGCCTCCATCCATTCCAGTAATAGGCCTGTAAATGAGGAGTGTGTGAGGAAACAGAACAACAGTCACGTTTATCCTCACTATTTTCTGTGCGTGTGGGAATGAAAGGGGCCATCAGTGAGTGCTGCCAATGGTAATGAAGCCACCACTATAAATGAGCTAGTCAGTCATGATTAACTGGTGTGTCATGCCTGAAGTAATTGCCTTAATTAGCTATTGAACAGGTTTCAGGGTTAATGGGACAACAGGTTTGCCATGAACCTGATTTACTGCTGGAAGTTAATGATTTTACTCTCTTCTTCCCTTCATTCCTTGAAATGATTTGATTAACAGTAAGGGAGAACCAGATCCCCTTGTTTGTTAATACAAAATCAATTTCATGGCTGGCTGAGCTATCTCTGACAGTGTTTTTGTTGGGTGAGCAAGGTCTTCAGTCAGCCACTGGAGACAGAACAAACACGGACGGGCCTGTAGTGGAGTACAGACAGTAAATCTGCCCATCTAAGTGCAGTGCATGTCACAGTGGCTGAGGGTTGGCAGCTCATTTCAACTGCCCACAAATTGACCTATTTTAAGCATTTCTGCAATCAGTACCAGCTGGTATCCAAAAGGGTTTCCAACAGACATTGTCAGAGGAATAAGCCTACGCAAGTAATTTGGAAGCAGGTACTGTAAACTGTTCCATCTGAGGCAAGATCAGTGGGTTTAGAACGGTGTTTTACTTGAAATGCCAGAGGAGAAAATGTGTGAAACCATCGCCCTTCAGTCTTTATATGGCATGGACACTTAATTTGTAAAACCAATGTGTTTTACCAAATATAGGTCAGAAAATAGCAGTTTTTATACACTTAACCTACATTTATTTGATCATTTATTGTTTGTAAAGACAATTTGGTTCTGATTTTTTGTGCAATTTCAGCATAAACAGGGTTTCTGAGTTCAGGGCTTGAGCTATGGACAGACGAAACAGGAAGTGTAAAAATATTCTCTATCGCTTAAACCAAATATGGCTAATGCATTTCACAATCTTTGGCTTCGATGTGTACATTATCCTGAAAAGTTGGAAGTGATTGTGAACAGTGGTGCTCCAGGTTTTCTAAAGTTCTATTTTTCTGTCTGCTTCTTCACTGGATTTGGATGAAAGTTTTTTATACTCAATTAACACTTTCCTTTGAGTCGTTTAATTTGTTTTTTAAATGCTTGACTTGATAAATTCAACTTTGTAGTCAGCACAACAACTAAGCGGAACCCACTTTTGAATGTTGTAAAAACAGCTGCTTTGATTATAAAAATTTAATTGTATCTACAAATAAATAAGGAAAAAGAAAGCAAGGATAACTCACTTTTTCTGGCATAAAATGTTGTTTTGGATCAACAAGGGGATTTCCAAAACAAGCTACGTGACCTGAGAGATGCATCTATCTACTGCTCACCAGAGCCAACTAGAGTCTTAAGGTGAGATGAATTCTCCCTGAGTCCAACACAACAAGTGGCTTGGACTAAATAAGTGTTGTATGATTAAATGTATTGATATATCCTTGATTTATTGAAAACGCAAGTCACTATTTTGCTGAATATTTCAAATGTAGACTCAGCATTTTTTTCCACTTCAGTCATACACATTTACGCATGCTCAACTGTTTTTGCCATTTGGGAGATTTTAATGTGATTTTGTGAACAGAAAACTTGCTATGCAGCACAACATACATTTACATTTGCTGATCCAGCCCAGTTTCTTATAGATTAACAGCTTATAGTAGAGCAATAAAATGCTGCAGAACAGCAAAAATCTACTTTACTCTAGCCCATGGGACTCATAAAGGCATTGCCATGAAATGTATTTCTTGGCTTTACTTGAGTCGGAAACAGAGGCTTAATCGACCTTACAAATAAAGTCGTCTCCACAGAGGTAAACAAAAGAGGAACACGGAGGACAACGATTCTGCTTTGGGGGAACTCAGACTCTAAGTCAATTCAGTGATTTCATGCCACCTTCAAGGTTTCTGATTTTCATTTTTTCAACCTAGCTTTTACTTTCTAAATTCAGCCCAAACCAGACTTTAATCTGTGTTTGCTTCACCTTTGCTGATGGAATATTCAGAATGATTGAGATTCTTATTGAGAAGATTTGTTTTTGCCATGAGGAAGGGGTATAACCATTGTCCCTGTTCCTTTTTGGTTTCTCTGAATATGGCAAGTCTTGCATTACTTGTAGTGAGGAGAGTGAAGGAGTTTCATCATCGCACAGCAACAGTCGCAGGATCAGAGACAAGTGAGCAACAAAGACACTGTACAAACATAGTCTCCTTTTCTCCATGTCGGTTTTCCTGTCTTGTCAGCACTGCATGTCTTCGTTCACTGAGCAAGTCACACTGTTCAGATAGTCAATGAAACTTTGTGTCTGTGCGAGCGAGCTAAAACACTCAAAGCCCCTCTCGTCTGTCAGGCACAGCAGTTCCGCTCTGCCCTCTGATAATGGCAAGGCTCACAACGGGGGAATCCTCTCCAGTAGCTCTCAACTGTTTATGAGCAATTCAATTAGAAATTTTTCATATGTATTGGACAGGAACAACAAACGACATCTGACCTGATCTTTAGCCAAATTAGTTGCATTAAAAATGCACATGCACAAATGTCTCCTATTTAGTCACCGGGTGATTGAATAGAGCTTGCGACATAAAGTCTAGATGTGGGATCATGGTCACAAGCAAAGTCTTTATTTACTCACTTTGAATATAAAGTAAGCAAACAAATGCCAATTTTATCACTCTGTACAGATTGAAAGGATTAACTCGTGTTTGGTGTGTATTAATCAAGTGTTTGTGCTTGATATACAGAGCACAGCTCTGATGAGGTACACTGAAAATGAAAAAATATGGAAATCTAGTCGAAACATTTACACGCCTCTGAATTGAACAAATGTCCTGCTAACTTTCGCTATTACCTCAATCAGTTGATTGAGGAAAAGTATTGATTTCTCTGGATGTTAGTCTTTTTACCGGCTGCTTTCAGAATGCAAATTCATTTTTATTTCTTCTAATACGAACACCTGGAGATGGCAGATGCAGGCTGGTAGAAAAGTCCCCTCCTGCTCGTGGTGAGGTTCCTTTAACAGAGGGGTTGTTTGTGTGGCACCATTTTTGAAGATGCATTTTAAAGTTATTTCCTTTGACAGTTATGATGAGGTTGTTAAAATAATACAGCACCACAGACTGCAACCTCCAGCCGAATCAGAAGTCCTCTTAACAGATTTCAACTTCAGCTAAATAATAAAGCAAATAAAGCAGTGGGGGAGTTTTTATCACACTTTTATTACCCAGTTGCTTGTCTCTCTCGCAAAATCTGGAAACGTTATCCCTTGTGGAGATAGGAGTGGAACATAAGATATTATACCAGAACGGGCTGGTACACGTATGCAGAATGATTTAACAGCAATGTTAAATCAATGTTATTTATCTACTCCACACATCAGTTTGACGGTTCACTCAGAGAAGGAAATCCTGCCTACTCATGGTTATTTTTGCTCCCCTCTCTCTTCCGTTAAGGTGTCATAAGTTCTATGTCTGTGTTAGTGTTTGAGGCTGATCTTTTCTTACCTTAAAACGAAACAAAGAAGCTGGGGAGGTTGGCAGCCCTGAGCTGAGTCAGCCCCCTGGATCTCACTAGAGTACGTTATAGCAGCACGACATTAAGATCAAAATTCATGGATATAATCAGGTTCAAATCTGAGTCCACACTAGAGATCCTTTTGCCATGTAGGTAATCAGAGGAGGTCGAACAGCTCTGCTCTACGGAGATGCCCCAAACTGATAGCAATAAGTGTTACAGGAACAGCTGTCGAACGCCTCAATGCAAGACTGAGCCGTGGCTACATTTGTCTGATAATGATGGACATTTCTTCTGTGATTCTCAGTGGATGCCAACTATCCACAGCAAAGCAGGAGGCAGGAAGGGGATCTGACACCAGAATCACTCAGAACAGTGTGAGGAAGAGTTGCCTGACCCTGTCAGAGCCCCAGACATACCCCAAAGCTCCACTACACTAACAAGCATCTGAAGCATAGCCCTTAGAATGAAAGTTGTTTTTATTGGGGTGCTGGAGTTCTCAAACATCTGCTGAGCATCGCTGCACTCTCTTGTTTCGTTCGGTTTTATTGTTTGTCACACTTGGGATTATGATAGATCTGTGATTTGCAGGCAAATAAAAATCTAAATTGGGGATTTGGACCAAGATATATGATAGACTTAGGAATGACGTGCTGGCTGCTGACTATGCCGACGGACTAATAGAACATCACTGTGTCCATCTGTAGGTCCATCTGGTGTAATGAGTAATGAGGAAAGGCAGAGCTAAGAGCAGCCTTCTAATCGGGGCTGCCCAGCCCAAAATCACGATTACAAACATCAGATGTCCTCAAATCATAGACTAACACATAGAACTGTACAGATAAACTGAGAATGAGAGTTAGAAATGAACACAAGGAAGATCAGCATCTGCTTTTGTGATTAGATGTGCTCTAAGCTTATTTACAAGTGGGCTTTAGATGTCTCCCCGTGTGTGTGTGCTCTCCTAATTTGTCCAGTTAAAGTTTAAATGCCCAGCTAACCGGCTACAGTAGAGAAACCCAAAGGCTCCCAGCTCTATTTCTGTGGATATGATGCCAGTATTGATTGAACAGTTGAGGAGGGACCTCCGTGTTTGTTAGGTCTAACCTTTCTCATAGGGTTGCATGATGAGATTGATTATAGCCGCGCATATCATATCCATAAAGCACAAGGTTTATTTTCCTCCTGCGCTATCGATCTTTTCGAGGCAAAGTAGTGAACGAAACCAGCTTGAGGATTTTTATCTGTGATACATTTCATGGATCAATAGGGAGAAGCTCACGATATTATATTTAATTTTTAATTGGATATTTTTTCTAATAAGTTTCTTTTTTATGTATCTGGCAGCATGGCAGTGCACAGGGGAACATTTTTGTTTGCCTCGGCTGATAACAATAAAAAGTGCCAATTAGCGGTGTCCCTGTGAGTCCTGGAGAAAGGTCATTTCAACGGTCTCATATTTTCACTGAATGGCCTTCACACAGCATGGAGAACAAGCTGGAGAGCAAATCTTCCCACAGTAAGGCCAGGATATAATGAAATACTCACTCAGTTTAGAGCCACAGTCCTCACCGTCAGCTTCAGCCGACATGACAGCAGCGTGTGCTTTAAAGTTAAGCAGCAGCTTATATTTGTTAGCCGTGGGAACATCCATAGATGGCTGAAGGTTTCTCCTTTGTGGGGATGACTTTATGAATTGGTACGTCAGCATTTTCATGTGAGATGCAGCGACCACGATGACGCCTGGAGATTTGCAACATTTTTGCAAGTAATAGCAAAAAAATCTGTATTGGTTTAATTGTTGATTCAATTTCCAGACTCCCACTCAGTCTCTTTACTCACTCCACTTCCCTGTGCTTGTCTTAACGAATTATTTCCAACACAGACACAAAAAAACAAAAAAAAAGGTTCCAAGCTTTATTTTTACATAGTGGAAACATGTGACTATTATTAGCACAGCTCATGGCCTTTCTATGTCGAATTAGCATGCTATCCCATCTCTGCAGGGGTTCTCTCTCGTCAACCCACCTTTCAAAAATATGCATGTTAGGTTATTGGTGACTAAATTAACCCTAGAAGTACGTGTGAGTGTGTATGGTTATGTGTCTCTGTGTGGCTCTGTGATCCAGGGTGAACACTGCCTCTGGCCTAATAGTCACTGCCGTAGGCAGTAGCCCCCTTGCAACCCTGAATTGGATTAAGCGGATATAGAAAATGGATAGGTGACATACATGGACAGTAGATTGTCAGGTTTGGGATGCCGAGGGTTGCATCTCTGCTTGTTGCAGATTATGTGGTCCCACTCCAAGCGAGCAAATCCAAGATCCCCACTGAGTTCGAAGCTGGTGGGATGAAAGTCAGCACCCCATTTATCCAACCAGTAAACGGTGCTCACCCTCCTACTGTGGTGGATCTCTGCCTCCAAGCAGAGAACTGAAGTTATTTCAGATCTTTTGCAGTATTTATGGTAAATTGAACCTAAAGATGAAAAAAAATAGGGAAGTAGGAACTTGTACTTCATCTAACCCAACCCTTAATCTAAGGGTTTTATAGAGTTTGAGAAAATGATTTTAAGAAGAAGCTAAAAGACGTTTACTAGGGAGAAGGGTAAGAGATGCAACTGCTCCTTCTGCATCTAAAAACGTCAGCGGAGGTGATTCAGGCATCTAATTTGGTTGCCCTCTCTTTGATTTTCCCATTGATGTAAACACTGAGGTAGACCCACAACTCACCAGAGAGATTGCGTGCCCTTTCTGGCCTGGGAAAGGTTCTGAAACTCCCTGGAAGCACTCAAGGATATTGTTGCAGAGAGGAATGTCTGGATCTTTCTTCTTCTCCTGTTACCGCTATGAAATCACGCTACTATGTTTTCTCAAGCAGGACATCACTGAACATGTTTGGCATTGTTTAGAAAGATTATGAAATGTTGTAATATTAACAAATAAACAAGTATGCAAAGATACATTTTCAAAGAAAGTGTTTTTAGAGTTATTTGTACTTAAAGGGAAGGATGACTAAATGCAAATAGGCTACAGTGGGCATCTTCTGAGCTTGATTATTTATAACCAAAAACTCTTATGTCATTGTTTATGACACTGGGACATTGGGCTTTGCTGCACAAACCACTTAAAGCCATCTTTGCATAAAGTAGAATTCCCTGAGGCTACCTACTTTTCTGGGCCCTACCACACCGCTGTATATTGAATGCAAAAGGCTTCCACATTGGGGCATTAGAGAGAACCTAATGAAAGTATAAGTGAATATGTATATATATGTATATATACATATTCACTTATAGTAATTGCTGTACTGTTGAGGACTGAGCAGGAAAGAATCAAGTGATTTTTGATGCCCCACTGCTTCCAGTTTCTCCCCATTTAACAGCATGCACACAACTGAGTGGCTCTTTTGCATGTATATTTCACAATTGCCTTCACTCTGAAAAGAGCTGCACTTGATGAGGAATTATTCAAACAAAGAAAAAAAAAATTCTATGTCGATAGCTAATAGGTTAACATCCAGAAAGATGTAATGAGAGAAATATGGCTTGTATCACTTAGCTCATACTGTATGTTTGCATCCGTATTGATGTTCAATACTAGCATGCTGGCTGATGTGTGAGCATGTAGTAATACAAAATGTTGTTTAGGCTAAATGCAAACAACCAAAGAGCACACCCAATAACGGTTCATCACTGTAACTCATCCACTAAATGAAGTTTAATGCTGATTTAAAGATCAGATTGATATTCAGGAAACCAGCAATATAAGTTACCTTCTTTTGTACTGGCCAATAAAAAAAAAAATCTGAATTGATATGGCATTTGACATTAGTGGGAAAGGACACAGCTGGCATTCAAATCCGTGTCAAATGACTTTGCATTGGTAGTGAGAAGTTATCAGCTCAAGTCAGCACGGCGGCTGGCAGCTCGTATTCCCGGTCCCTCCAAACCGGACATCTTACTGTCCAAGAATTATTTTACAAAGTCAGAAGTGCAGTCTTATCATGAATTGTGGTCCACGACTGTACACTAATCAAATGCCTTGTTGTTCATCTGCAGTAGTCTACAGCATCATGCATAACAGGCATGGAGTTTTAAGCATACAACCTATAAGGTTAACTGTTCTACCTCTGTTAAAACAATAAGGTCTTATTCCTTATTTTAGAAGGCTATATCCATTCAACAACTCTCTACCAGTTGGATATACAAACTAACACTAGTATATAGGTATAGGTTTCATCCTCTGACAATATAGAACAGTTGTGCCAAAATCCATGTTACTTTAGCCATTTTTATCTCCTTCAAATGATCTGATTGTTGCCATTAAGAAGATTGTGAAATAGCTATTGAAACTGACACTGATTGAGATTAAGCCAGAAAATCAAAGAAAGGTAATTTTGGTTTCTACTCCTTGAGCACTGCTGGACAAGCAATGGGTTGAAAGTTTTAATAAAAGTCAGTTTTATATATATTGATCTTTCTTGCTATGACAGCAGCTTTACCCAGGCTTTGTGTGACTATTGTTTTTTGTGTTTGAAAAAATTGTTAGCATTGATTGGTATACCTCCCAGACCAGGTCATTATCTTACAGTCCCACTTTTTTCTATTTAGCTATAAGATTCATTGTTTGTTTTTTGTTAGAAACTCCATTTACTGGGAGGTTATGCTCTATCCAGCTGCATTTGCCATTATGCTTTTCCTGCATTTCATTGTCTCCCCTTTGTAGTTTTTATTGACCTTTTGTTTATTAGACTTGTGGTAAAAAACTTCTTATTTGCATAAATGTGAATAAGGAAAGATGGTTGGCACACAAAAGCAGCATTCAGCTCAAGGTAATTTCAACCCAAATCAAAACATGCATTGAAAAAATGGCTTGTGCAATTCCAGCTGTTACTTCTCAGCAGCTGGATGTGTAGTCTTGACACTCTGTTACTCAGAGATGACAAGCGCCTCAAACTGAAGACATATTTTACATTGCGCTTACATGATTGATTTTGTTTCAAAGTTTATTCCAGATGAAATGGCCAAAACTTTTAAATTAGAATACAATTTATGCTTGGAGTAGAGGCTTAGAGACATAAACTGAACAGCTAAATCAACCCCTTAGCTAAAAGTTCATTCCAAAGACAAATGTAGCACTTTAATTAAGTCTATAACTTTAGTTTTAACTTTCAAACGTATTTGGCAGTTCTTGATATATTAGCAAATCTGCTCATTATTCTACCCATTTCACATAAATGGTCATATTTTTCTTTGTGTTATGAAGAATGGCAAATGTGCTAGCCTTAACAATTTCTTTATCCGACAATTGCAACGTGAAAGATCTGGACCATAGATCCCAGTTATGCCTTAACATGAATTGTATCATCTCACATAAAGTCCTCCAAAAGCCAAACATTTTTCTCTCTCACAAAGTGAAGGCAAACTCCCAACCCTGACGTCTAACAAATTAACTGAGTAAAAATGGGCTCGGTGGGATCCAAATTCAGAATTGGTCAGATAATTGTCTGCGTCTGTCCGTTTCCACGGATCACGTTTTCCTGTCTTCCAGCCATATGATCAGACTCTAAAATAGAAAATATCCAATGGAAAACCCTCAACATTGCTTCCAAATTGCTTGCACTCACTCCATAGATTTGTGAGCATGGTGCCTGGTAGACTTTTTAGTTTTCTAATACATGATGTCATTTTGACCCAATATGTCGACTCGAGTCTTAGATTGAACAAAACTATAATGATTCATGTTACCTAAATATCTGCCCTTTTGTGTAAACCTAACTTGATTATTATAATTTAAAATAAAGCTGACACCTTTCTGACCATCTCCTGTTATTTAGGCCAGTGACTTTAGCTGTGTTAAAAAAGGACAGAAATGCACAGCGTTTGTAACAAAACAAAAAAAAAAGCCACAGTATGCATAAGGTTCTACGTGGTGCATGTGTTGTTTGCCGAAATGTGATTTGTTTATTCGTTAAAATGTCCAAATCTTTGCTATAAATCTATCTATCTGATGTAGGATGTCCTCCTGCACCTCAGAGGTGATGTGCAGATGCCACTAACTGTAACCAGGGATGAGAGGCTGAAACCCCGCTGCTCAAAGGCAGGTCGCCAGCTCTTAGAAAAGCCATATTACAGCTATATTATACTAAGGAAACACAAATGCAAATTGTGAGGCAAAGCTACTGATTGTGCTCGCAATTAATCCTCCTATTATTTGCATTGTATTTCTGTGCTTTGCACTGCGGCTCATGTTGGTCCCACGTAGAATGCGTTGAGCCCTGCCGAGGGACAAGTGGACCACATCCAGTCTGTTGAACACAGATGGAGGTTTTTCTTTTCTGCCTTTTCCTTTTTTTTTTCTTCCTGCAGACATTCAGTTCCTTTCTAGAAAGCTGTGATTGGGTCCCTGCGGGTCAGAGGAAACTAAAACTCTTTTTCTTTTTTCTTTCACAAACCAGGAACCACAACAACAGGTCACTTTGGGTCAGTTAAGTCAATAAGCAATAACAAAGGCAGAGCTTAGACATGCTGGACTCAGAGCAACAGAATATCCATCTATAATACACAATGATCTCTTTGTATTGCATTTGGTGAATGTATTTTATTTTGCTCAGATTTTAAACTCGGAGGGCCGGGTGTTTACTGCACTGTTGTTGAGCTGCTAAGTAGAACTAGTCAAATCCTCTCCACTAGGTGCTCCAGAGACCCAGCAGTGTAGATCTACTCAGTATTAGGTAGGGGAAGGGGGGGGGGGGGGGGGGGGGCATGGCAGTTGTATATCAGCGATGGGCATTTGTCACAGCCTCTGCAGAGGAGAGTTGCATAATCCAGTTTGTGGCCAAAAAAAGAATAAAAATGTTAATTCAACTGCGGCCAAATAATCCCCTGAAATAACAAGCTTATAAGCTAAAACCTTCCATAATTTTATCTGGAATCTTCCATGCACTGACAATACTGTGACATCAAAGCAGAACAGGAAATGCTTGGCCAACTAATCAATAGACACAAGAGTCGTTTTAAGGCTTAATTCGTGGCAAAGTGGAGCTTTAGGAAAGCTGTAGAGTTCGGATGGGACAAAGGGAGACTGAATTAGAGATATGCAGCCTGCTGTGTCATTCATCCCATTGTTTTCTGGGGCTTGGGGCAGTACAACAGTGTAGAAGTCGTTTGACACTTTTCATCTTTGTAGAGGGACCATTAGATTTGCAGATAGTAAATTTTCTAAAAATAAAAAAAGCACTTGTATTTATTATTATCTATTATTCTAACCCTAACCCTAATTACAAATAAATGAAACACTCAAAAATAGTTTCAGAAACAGAAAAGATAAGGCATGATTGGAAAATTAATCAAACATATGTTTAATCAAAAATGGTACTAGAATAAAATGTCACCATCTTAAACTGCACCACTAGTAATGGAAACACACACAAAGACCGAAATTTTTATCATTTGTATTTTCTAGTGCCAGAAACTTGTTTCAGAAACAGTGGTCCAGGGCATCTTTACCACTGTGTTGCATCACTTTTTCTCTCAAAAAGACTGAGCATTTTAAAACTGAGGAGACCACATGCTGCACAGCAAATAATGTGAGCAACGTATCTGCATTTGTAGCTGGTTAAGGTATTTTACAATATGTTTATATATATATGATCTACTTTGTTCTCTGATGAAGAAATATTACCCAGAATAGGCCAAACACAAGAGATGAGTTGACCCGGCTGCCTGTGTCGACTTCAGCTTCACTTATCTCCTTGTTTATTTAAAAGAAAAATCCGAGAATATATGCGTCAGTCATGAATGTGCACATTCATGCTGAACACTGCCAACTGACATGCAAAATAAAGCCGCTTCAGTGGCACAATGTTTTCAGGTGATGGTCCTTCTGCCTCTTCAACGATCAACTTGAGATCTCAGCGTTTTGCAAACCAGATGTTTCAAATAGAGCAATGTGTTCTCAATGTGGTAATTACGCATGGAGGGCTTGCCGCACTCAAGGACACTTGATTCTCACACAATGTCCTCTTAACCTTTACAAATGCCTTCCTTGCCCCTCTCTATATATCGCCTTGGGGACTTTGTTGTGAAATGGAGCGTCAGCCTTATCTGTATGCTCGATCGGTCCACATTGGAGCTGTCTCCATGTGCTGCAGCACAGAGGAAATGATTGATACTTTACAGTAGGTCTTCTTGACAGTCCTTCTGGGGTCCCACTCTGCTTTATATACATATTCAATTCACATGCCGACATGGCTTCTGAGGCAGGAAACAGACGAAACGGCAGGGGAAGGGATCGGGATTAATGTCAGGAAATTCCTGTATTGTCACGACTCTAGTAACAAAGGTCCCCTCAAAGAAAAGATGTGACAAGTTGCTGCGTGCAGCACATACATCAAAAAAGGGTTCCATCTACATTTATCTCATTTTGCTTCAGGTCTGAACTCCTCTAATAGGACTGAGCATTCGTTTCTCTGACCTACATGCTGTCTGAGGAGAAGATGAGGCATGAGGAGATCATTTAGCTGAATGTGCAGCTACAGGACACAAACCTGGCCAGCCTGCTACTGAGCCACAGTGGGCAGGGACCTCACATCCTGCTGGGGACCACAGCGACACGCTGTACAAGCCGTAATTGGCTGAGGAGTCTGATGCTAGATGTCAGGAGAGGCTGAGGTGAGAAAAGAAAGGCACACGGTAATAAGTCAAAGCTGTTATTCCAGCGTCATTTATCCCTTACCTGCACTTTTGTGAAGTCGACTTCATTAAAACTCCAAATGTTTACATCGTTGAATTAGAAAATAGAAAAATAATCCTGGAGTCGGCACATTTGAAATATTAAAACAGCCCTGTTCACCAGCACTGCGATTTTATTTTTTTATGCACAGTTTTTAGGATTGTACTTTCAGAAAGAGATTGAGCTGAATTATTCAGATGGAAAGTCTTGGCAGAGGTTTAATTGAATATACTTTATTGATCTCCAGGGAGAAATAGGTGGCAAACAACAAAAACAACACCCCCTTATTTGATATAATACTTTTCAAATGTGGGAAAAGCAAACAGGTAGGCTTTTTAGTGTGATTATTCTGCCAAATAGTGAAACCTTCGGTATTTTTTCTTTTTTTGCTTTTCAAATAGAAACAGTGATCTCATATTTGATCATACGCTCACACAATGTCCCCATTATTCCCAATGAAAAAAATCTTCCCATTGCCTCATTCCATGTGTGAGCCCATGCAGTGGGATGAAACATCTGACTCCATAGTAAGGATGCAGTCACATGTGACGAGCTGGTCACCAATATTATCATAAAACAAAGCAGGGGGGATATGCAGCTGGGAAGCTTTCACTTTGGAAGATGTGAGGTTTGGTTCAGCCAGGATATCAGATATCTGTCTCCCTCCAATTTCCATTCTTGTATTTTAACAAATGAAAGTGGCGAGGGAAGGTTGGCGTGTTGCCTTATATCCAAGCCACTCTCACTGAGCACTGAGGCACAACAGTGGCTGGATGCATATCTTTATATATACAGTTCAGTTTAGCCAAAGAGCGTCAAATCCATGGAGACTTGCAACTTTATGTTTTCCTCATTGTGTACATGTATTTAAACCACATTATGACAATCCACAAGATCAGCTGCTTTGTAGTCTTCCTTAATTAACCCAGATGCTTTTTTAAGAGCTTAATTTTTCTGACATGCCTAAATAATCAGCTCCCGAAGAAACACATTCCCAGCTGGATTAGTGGCCCCTGCTGAGTTTTAAGGATTAAGCCGCTGCAGTGTCAGTGGTCAGCCCCGCTATTTCCACACGAAACCAATGCAAATGTGTTTACAATTAATAAAATCTACATACTGCAGATAGGAAGCACACTAAAAAAACACCCTCAAAGAAATCGAAAGTGCACAGTTCCCGAAAGCATCCTCCCATAAAATAACTGTTTATTAAGATATGAATTCTCTCTGCAGAGGGGAAAATAGCCTTGAAAAAACGCTGTCTCTCAGATATTACATTTCATATTCAGAAATTGTTTTTCCAATTATCATGTCCTGACAAGTGTATTTAGTGACTGAATAATATTCAGAAGTAACATTTTCACATGTGTGGCATGTCAACAAAAACAACCCCAGTTAATGTTCGGGAAAGGTTTTATTAGAGAATTATTCAAAATACGGAGTCAGAAATAAATTCAATATTCACCGCAACTCCAGTTACTTTAAAGGTGATTCAAAATGCAACTGACAGATTAAATTAGATATGTTGTTTTCTCTAGAAAATATATTTTTAAAACTGATTTGTTCATCTGGCAGATTTATTTGTTTTTTTAAAAATAGATGTAACTATTCTAGGGTCTAATGCAACAATTATGAATCAGCATGAATCGGCATTCTTTCAATCTGATCCCCAGCACGTCGAATATAAATTGACATACATTGAGTACAAATACACTGTAAAGGATGATGTTCTGTTTGAGTATCTGTGTGAAACGCTTATTTAAAATAAAGTACTTTGTAGAACCCAACAGAGTAATTTACATCCCGAAATTTGAAACACATTTCATTTATTAACTTGTATCTACTTTTCCGATGAGTAAAATCTCACATTACAAGCTAAAATAATAATCCCTGACCAACACTTCCTTAAAAGAAAGTTGATTCAGGGGCTAAAAAACACTGTAAATGATACTGTTTGTTATTTTGTCATGATTCTATTCCAGGGGACTTTTCTTTTTAAACACATTTGCAGATCAGTTATACATGAAGGCTGTTTTTAAGAGATAGGGTTGTCCTTGAAAGTGATTTGAGGTGGAAAGCTGTACGATAAAGAGGCATACTGGAGCATCAAATATGCATTGTGTCACTCATCCAAGATCATGAGTCTCATGGCAATGGATTATAGACTGTACAATCTTCATTTCACCATGATGGGCCTGAATAATTGAAACAAAAGTTATTTGTATCAATCTGGCCCCCACTTCTTTAATCTGACTGGATGCAATGTGCTGTGACAGATATCTCCCATCTCTTATTAAGTGATTGTATTGCTGCACTACATTTGCGCATTAATAACACAGGTCTTCAAAGGCTTATCTAACTCATTAACTTTGATATTGGGATGTAATGGAAAAGTTTGTCCCAACTTGGCTTTCTCATTCTTAGCTCCGCACTAATGGTTTATGGTATATTTAAGTAGCAGGCACACAGTTACTATACATCTGTGTTTTGTGATGATATTTGATGTTTTTGCTGATTTTCTTCCCTTATTTTCTTCTTAGACTCCTTTTAGACGGCACTCAGTCTTTGACTGTATGTTGCCGCAGTTTAATCATGAAATGATCCTGCATGTCTGCACGGAGAGCCCGCCGCCAATTGCTTTTTATTCAGGCTTCCATTCAGACACGGTACACTTTGAAAGACCTGTCTGTCAGTACACTGCTAAAGCAGTTTGATGAGATTTCCATTCTAGTTGCCATTTGACCGAGCTCTTCCACAGTGTTCCTGCAGCCTGATTCAGAAGCTGACACCCCTATGTCAACCTTGTCAAGAGGCAGTATATCTCTTCTGGGATTGGCGACATCTGGGGTGGACCATCAGATAGTGAAAACGGGTATTGTTATTAGACCAGTCACTGTCCTGTCATAGGCAACAAGTCAAAAAGTCAGACTCTCTGTTGATGGCAGGTTGTTTTTATTCTCATGGCAAAGGTAATTTATTGTTGATGATGTTCCGTTATGGCAGCTTTAATGGGTAAAGTTAGAGCGATACATGCTTCTTTAAACGTCTTTCCATACATTTTTCAACAAGACAAAGGCAGAGGACAAAATATGACAAAATAAAGGCCTAAACGCCTAATTGTTTGAAATTCTTGGTGCCAGAATGCCTTTTATAACTGGTCCAAGAAATGGCAACTTTTCAAATTTGTAAATTCTGTACTGTCACAATTCTTTTGAAATCATTTAAAGGCCTGAAATCCAGAAAGTTTCTTCTTTCCATTTTCCATACTGTCTCAACTTTTTCTGATGGGAGGCTAAACACTAAGCCAACTAGAGTGAGGAGGAAATAGGTTGATTTGTTAAAAAGTTACTGGGCACCTCAGAATGAAAGCTTACTTGACTTACTTTTATGTCTATGGTATTGTACCGTGTGCCAAACAGAATACTTGTTACAAGGTTCCAATAATGGTTTTGCAATGTTACACTTCTATTTAAAAGACAGAATTTTAATGAATGTATTGTGAACGCTTTAACGTGTTATTTGTCATGGTACATTATGGTAACTGACAGGTGAATTTGTATAGAACTTAACAATTACTATTGCTTTCATTAGACAGTGTGGAGCTATAGATTTTAATCCGTTAGCGGTTTCAAATGGAGTCCCTGATTGTCCTTTAGTTTTCGTGAATTTAATTAGGTGCTGGAGTTATTAGAAGGTGGGTGAGGAGTAGCCAAGGTAAGCAAGAACTCAGTGCATTATTGTGTGGTTCAACATCATGTTCGGTGGCATTTCCAGGGTTACTCCCTCTGTTTTTACAAACACGCAGTTTTGTCTGAAATAACCTGTAAACCAGTTATAGACATTTGAGTTGTACCTACAGCCATGTCTCAAAGAAGAAAAAATGAATTCCCCAATATGTCTGTATCCCCCTACAGGCTCCTAGATTGTCTATTTCATCAGGCAGTAATTTTACATTCAAACTTCCCCCTCTCTGCTGTCTGTTTTGTTCTTGTTATGCATCAGAGACATCTCCTCTTGAACTCATGTTAATCTAGAGTCTTTCTCCAGGCATTACTTATTCTTTGGAACGCTTGATCAGCTGCTCTCCCAGTCAAACAACAACTATTTATTATGTACTATTTACTATTTATATTAGATTGTCATGCTGTGGTGGGAATGTAAAAGTTTATGTGTGGTCTTTTTGATTTACTCTTTGTGCGAACCATGATTTGGTTGCAGTCATTTTTTGTGTGTGCTGTTTGTGGTGAAACTGTCCCTCTGTTTTCTTTTAAAATGGTGGACAAAAGGCCATTTTGATAACATTTAAGATGACTGTTGTGTCTGCTTCAGCTTATCTAGGAGGATTTTAAACACATTTATCAAATATAACTGACTTTCTTACTTTTTAGACTAAGCACAGTCCCTGCTTGGTTACAGATTGTTGATCTTGTTCTGTATTAAATTAAATCATACAAACAGGTGGTACTTGTCTGTGACATATCAAAGTGATTTATAGAATAACATACATCCAGACATCAGTAACTTAGCAATAAGCCTCAGTTCAACACTCAATATTCTTTTATTACTTTGCTTTGATATTTTGTCTTTAGTTAGTTAATCGATCAGCTTGTTTCTGTGATTTTGTGTGTGTGTGTGTGTATGTGTGTGTGCATGTGTTTTTTGCAGCATGTTATCTAAAATCTTCACTCGCCAACCTAGTCAGGATGTTGCTTTGCCTGTTTTCTAAGTGGCTGCAGTGAAATCAGTATTAGTTTTGAAATTATTTCATTGTATTACAAGATTCTTCTCATCTAGATTGGCTGTAAAATAATTATATTATGTCTCATCTTTATTAGACTCATAAATTTAAACTTGTCAGCATAATGCGACAAAATGATCATAATTCTTGTCATTTTCATTTATACGACACGGGTCACTCATATTCAAGAGGTCTTATGCGTAGTTTATAATGTTTAGATGAGCTTCAAAGTGCTACCCTACAGTTTGTCGATGAAGGCATTTTTCTGCTATAGAATAACACTGGGGAACTTGATGATAATGGGTATCAACTGACTTTGGCATGTATTGATTTCTGAGGCTTCATTTCACAATTGCAGCGTCTTGAAAAAAGCAGTGAGAGTGAGAGCCAGCAAGAGAAGCCATTTAGGCCTTGCTACACTTTTCTTACAATCAATAAAATTCCATTTACAAAACAAGAGGTCTGTGGCTCAGTTAATTGCATCATGAAAGTAATCAGCCAACATGATAACGTCTAGGGTTAAAACACTGAAAAGATAAGATCTAATGCCCAACTAACAGGCTTTGCACAGCTATAACCCCCTCAAAATGTTTGTTAGGCTAGTTTCTGCACAATCACAGACGCGGATTGTTTTAATAATTTTGACCATGTTTATGAAGCTATCCATGTACTACCCCAGTTTATCACCTTTAAGGTCTCAAAGACATGAAGCTTTGACTTACAGTGATGAACAAGACTAGCAATCATGTATGCGCATATTCATATCTATGGTCAATTTAGTAATTGATCAACCTGTCTGCATGTTATTGGATTGTGGGAGGAGGTTTGGTGATGCAGAAAACCTACCAGAAAGAACCTGGCAGAGATTTAAACTGGCAACCTTTTTGCTGTGAGGTAACAGTGCTGACCACCACAACATAATGTCCAGCATATTTATCCATTTAATATATACTATCTTTCAAGGCCTCCCAGCAGAAAACCAGCTAGCATTAGTGTGTGGTACAAAGTCACAGACCACTGCTGGCAAGGAACTAATAGCAATAGTGATTTAAAAGCATTTCTGACTGCCTAAAACATTTCTTTTTTCATTTCTCATGAAACACTCTTACAACTATAAATGACACATGCGGCACTGCCTGGGACAAGAATCATTAAAAATACAGATATGTTCTTAAAATGACCTTTCTTTTTTCATTTCTTGGGTTTTAAAACAAGAACAAACACACTTTAAAAATTCGGAATGGGTGTCTGGGAATCTGTTTTATGTTTTATTCTGTTGTGTTTTGATGCAGTGCTCATTCAACAAATGCAGTCTTAACCCCAACAAATGCATTTTATCTTATGCCAGAATATACCCAGGCTGATCCCAAAGATTAAACTGACAGAACACATTTACGGAGACACAAATACTGGGTTTTCTTCTAAACCATTTAGAACAAGGTGAAGTGTAGTTGACCCCTCACCCGTGTGGGGCTGCAAATGGCCCAGGTTTGCATTGAAATGTCTAACAACTAATGTATGTTTGCTGACAACGTTGACTTTTAAGGATGGTCACTCAAGAGCTTTTTGGGCCTCGCAATGTGGACAGTTTAACACTGCCATCAACCAAGCCAAGAGAAGATGGATATGCTTTATATAGCGCTTTTCTGGTCCTGTTGATCACACAAAAGCACTTAACACTGCTAGCTTCATTCACCAGCACTCACACTTCCTATGCCACAGCCACCTGACCTTAACTTAGTTTTTGCGTTACATGGTGAAAAGAGCAACCCAGCACATCCTTTTCCTCCTTGTTCACATGTGGTTTGTGTGGTGCATCGTTTTTATAACATTAAGTGTATTAATGCCATAGTTGCTTCCAACTAAAAGGTACAGTACATCCACAGTAAATCCCTCCCAAGTGATGGGCATATTGGGGCAAAAGAGGTTCATGAGTGGAGCATTGTTCTGTTGGCTGTGGAGGATTGACAACAAGGTGGTCTGCAGAGCCATGGTCCACTGAACCTGAGTGGTTTTTGTTTGATGGAGTCAGTGGAGCAAAGAGGCGCTTTAGGTCTGCCCGGCCGTCAGCCTGACAGCAAACGTCAAAGGCTGTATGAATAATTGCCTAATGTGGGAGAACAGCACTTCTGCCAAACACACCGTCTCTCGGAGAGGATCAGTTTTTTTCTGCCTCCACCTGCCTAGCTTAATGATTACAAAATAATCACAAAATATTTCCTTAATTCACAACATAAGAGTTTATCTTGCAGGGAATAATGCCGACATGGTGATTACTTCTATTTTACATGTAATTACATGCGAGGTGTGTTGAAGAATGTTCTTTCCTCACTGAGCTCATTAACTACTTCAAACCCACATTGTGATGCTTTGTGCGCTCTCCTAATTTTGTACCTTGCATATTGCAGTGATCTGGTGGTCTAAACAGTATTCCCACTGCTTTGAACATTGCGCAGTGAAGGATTTCACTATTCTTTAATCACTCTTGTTTCATTGCCGTCTGAGAATTACCAGCCATAAAAGATCCTGGGTGTTTTTAGACTTCAAGAGAGCTTGAGCTTGTAATTATGGGATTCTGAGTGGGAAATAAAGGGTATTTATTATTAAAAGGAGCTCTACTTTGGCTGTGGAAATGGCTTGTAGTGAAGTGTGTTACAAGACATGAGTCACCAAGTAAATTCTAAAACTATTCCACCTGAAAAAAAATCTCTTAATTGACTAAACTGAGATAATGTTTTGCAGGGTAGACTTGCAGGAGCACACACACACACACACACACAGACACACACCATCTCTCTTTCTTGGCAGCTTCCAGCAGAAAATCTGTCGCTGCAGTGAATAATTTATTCTTTTCTATCATAGATCCAAATAAGTGTCTGTTGTTTGATTAACCTGCTGATCTGATGGCCTGAAGAAGACCTCTCTGCCTGGTGTCTGTCAACAGCCTGTAGGTCAGCGCTTGCTCCAGCATGGGAGCCTCGGCTTCCACATCCTGCTCACGCCGTGCCAGAAACGGCTCAGAGGGCAGCTGGGCCCCATGCCATGACAAAGCTTTCGTGGGGTTTGTTTTTCTTCTGCTAAGTTTGCTTCCAATTCAGTCCAATTCAAACATGGACAGGTTGTTTGACTAACACCTGGTGATCCATTTTTCCGAGCGGGTTGGGCTTTTAATAAAACGCCCCATTGGAATGAAACCTCACCGAGGCAGATGCTCTTGATTTCAGTCCTACATGTGTCTGATTTGTCATTAGCAAAGAAAATATGAAGAGTCTTGTAGTTTCGAAATTTTAACTTTTGACTTGACAGGGAGTTCGATGGACTGCCTCAGGCACTCAGTGCAGACAATGTCATGTGTCCTAGAAAAACTTGCAATGAATCAAAGAATTTCTGGTTGGATTTTTTTTTATGCTCTGGGCAACATTTGTGAGAAATATCTCATCTTTGCGATCATTTAGATGCTGACATAAACTGCTGAAATATTGCTGAGGACCTCATACACACTTTATTGGCCACAGTATTCCCCGATGCAGAATTTTTGTATCCCTTTTTTAAAATACAGCAGACATATTGACTTGACCTCCAAACCCAACAGATCTCAGGCTGATTGAGATTCTGCAATAAGATCAATCCCAGCCACAATTTACAGAACTAAAAGTTCTTCTGCTTGTTTATTCGCACTCGATAGCACAGGATCATTGCAGAGGTCTTGTGGAGAGTGTGAGTCAGAGTTGTTGATGCAGAATGAGGTGGGACTTGATAATTATCACGCAACTGGTTTCTGGTGGCGGATGTGTGTAAGTTTAGCCAAACCATGCCTTTATATAAAGTAAACACAGACCCACGCTCAACCCCCTGGACATATTATAATGTAATATCTCATTGTTTTCAAATGTAATATCACCGTACAGGCCAGGCTCTGAGATGAAGGCTTACCTGCTATAGGGGGAAAAAATGTTTACACAAGTGGGCTTTGATCGACCCTCATAAGCATGCTTTCACATGCATGGTGAACAGAAGTCGCCATTCTTTGATGAAAGCTATGGTTCCTTGAACATGAGAGCAGCACTCACTTATGAATAATTCACACAGCAGTTATCGTATAAGAGAAAGAAAATGAAGCCAAGATATGAATCATAAATTGAAACCCTGAGAGACAATGTTAAAACTGCAGACATGTAGCGAGTATGCAGCTGAGAAGTTCGTAATAGCCCCACTATATCATCACCTACAGTGCTCATTAGACTATTAAGTAGCCATATCGATGAGATGAAACACGCAGGCAGGATTGGTGTACAGTTCCATTTAGTTCCTGTAGAGATAGAAACCTTGTACCATATTCATCCATACATCCATCCATCTAATCATTCATCCATTCAGGGCTGCAAGTATGTGCCGGGAGATTTAATTTAGACAGATAACTGCCTGTGTTAATAAAGGAAGTAGGTGCTTACAACACACATACACAGACAATTGTTCTTTGTTAGAGGCTGTTTATATATTGTCTTTATCCAAATGACATAATGGTACATAAATAATTGAATTGGTGATTGAAATGTTGGCCATTATTCAAAGGAAATGCGTGGTCAACAAATGGCAGAAAATAGAAATGTCCATCTGTGCATTTGAGAACTTGGACTTCGATGCTGCCTGTTGTCATTAATCCTGTTGGTTTTCTGTCTGACTACGTCCAATTAAACGTGTTAAAAGCATATAGTGCAATGTCAGTGAATCCGAATGAGTGCCATCTTAACAATTATCAGTTCCCACTCATACATCATGTTTATAGATGTTTGAAAAACCTTCCAGTACCTTAACCGCCTACATTTATCATTCCACAGTAAGCAAGGACTGCTGTTTAGATTCTTCATTGTGACGTAACCATGAAGAATTACTCAAAGAATCTTGATTAGGCTTCAGATTGAAGTTCCGACTGGGAAAATCTTTACTGTCTCACTCTGTTATTTAAATTAATTTACACAACTGTTTTCAACCACCACTTGTAACTTACTGAACACCAACCAGGGACATGACTTACTGTTAAACTGCAATTGTTGCTGGCATATCATCTTAAAAGCAGCATTAATAATGTGTTTGTGACTCACTACTGCCCATGAAAGTCACTCGGGTTTAGAGGTTAAAAAGAGCAGACAAAGCAAGCCCAGTTTTAGCTTATTTGTTGGGGATGCTTGATGGCTGTCCTGTTATGAACAAAATTTGGTTTTAAACTTTTGTTCTAAACTCACCAAAGCGGAAATAAACTACCCATAGTCTTGGCTTCAAATCTAGCAGAAATAATGGCCGACTCAGTTTCATTTATTCATTTGTGGAATTGTATTCTAAAAAAGTCTAGCCACAGTGGCCCCTGCCCCCTTTTTCTGTCTTGTACAGAAACATACACACACAGACACACGTATACACACACCCCTCTTTTTCTGCTGACTCTCAGCAGGACAAGGATTAAAGCCATGGTAGAAAAAAAAACCCTCCAATGCTGCGGGCTCGATCCACTTTGCCAAGTACAGACGAAAATGAGAGTTAGATAATCAGCTATATCTAATATGAAAGATAAATATGGTTCTTTAACTCAATATATAACCTTTAACATCATAGGAACAGACACAGTGGAGCATCGTTTTTATGTAGAATAGATATAAATGTTGCATTTTGACTGAAGCATAACTTTTAAAAATATAAAAACTGTAGAGCCAGTTTTAAACTGCGTGTAGGAAATGTGTCTGCATCATTTTCTAATCAGTCTTTTAAATAGAACCATCAGCTAAATTTGCAAACGTGTTATTACCAATGTACATTATATATGCTAACTAATTTTTACAACAGTTGTTGTGCCTGTTTTTTTATTTTTTTATCTAAAGATCATATTCAATTATCCATGGCATAATTATACTCATAAGAACAGAATAAACATGTATGTTTACATGTCATATTTCAGTTTCCACTGTACTGAGGTAAGCGCTAAGCAGTTCAAATAAAGCTGATTGAGGCTTACCACAGAGTCTCATATGGTAAGATTATACAGGCATGAAATCAATGCCAGCTTCATTGTTCTGCATTGAACACGTTCATTGTTTCTGATAACTGGCTCAGTAAAGAGGAACAGTGACAACTCGTAAGATTAATTAAGCTTATTGCATTAAACATCCAGAGACCATTCCTGCCAGCATCGTGGATTTATTGTTATTAACTCCGGGTGTGTGGAGTTGTTTTAGTCTCATAGAAACTTGTCTGCTATTGCGACAGTGAGTGTTTGTGGTATGTGCAAGCAGTTTCTCAGTTTATTCTTACTTTCTCTTTCTACATCATCTCACAATTACCACATGGTCCTGTGAATCTGGCCAACATTTAAAGTGATGCTCCAAACCAAAGACTTCACCTGCGGTTAGTGTTTCAGATATCATAACTGAATCACACATAACTGTTCAAACGTTGTTTTAAACTTTTGAAATTACAGTGTTTTCCATCCTGGATTCCCTTTCAACTTTTCCCACTATTCCATTCATATCAACGTATCTGTTTGTCATCGTTTCATCTTTATATTAGAGCACCACGCCTTGGAAACACAAACCTGTTGTATAATATTTAAGTTGACAATTTTTCCACGTTGAAATATTTGTTTTTACAACCGGCATGCTTTTATTATCATGAGACGAAGGATGACCTGCTAAACTGTCCTAACTGTTGTGAGAGATGCTTGTCAAGGACACCTGCCAGTTGACCTGACCTAAAATGTACGTATGCATGCACTTGTGAGGATGTAGACATATTTTTCTTGTTTAGAAGCCCATTTAGAGTGAGGACTGTAATCTTAGAAAATTCACAGATTTGAAATTTTGGGGACTAGTTAGTTCAAGCAATGATAGTTTACTTAAGTAAAGATTAGAGCAAGGGGGCAGGAACAGCATCTAGCACATTGTCTTCCTGACAGTAGGTAAGATTATAGAGGTTTAAAGAGGTACACAACACCTATGCACCAGGACAACTGTACATAAATGGCTAATTACAAACTTTTAGTCGCAGCAGTATACTTTACAGGAGTGACACTTGAAATCTTCCAAAAATCTTTAACTCAAATATAGAAACATTTCCTGGAAAATTACAGGCATAGGGATCAGGACAGAATCTAAAAAATATGACACCAATGATTTGGAGCCCGAATTCAGCCAGTGCCTCACAGCCATCGCTGACTGATTGGCTTCGCTTCTGCACCAGATGACTACATCAATCCTTTATGTACAGTGCACGCTCTCTATGGGAGGGCTGCAAAACAGGCACAATAAGGATTTCTACAAGCTGTGAGATACAGAGCTGGAAATAACCATAATATTCTGGGTTTTCTTTCATAACTTAAATCATCCATAGTCTGCAGGCAACCATTGAAATTCATGAATGTATGTATGTTTATGTACATGTAGAGCTGCTCGTGTTCCAATAATTTCTTGGCTGACGCACTCACTTTCTGGATTCTTGTCGTCATCGTGAGGTTTCCAGGCAACCATTGAAGAGTGTGAAAATCCAAGATCTAATGTGTTAATTAGTGAGCAGGGAAGTGCTGATAGGAAGATTTCATTAGCCTATTTTTTGACAGAGCCCAGCTGTTTCCTCTTGTCACCAGTCTGTGTGTTAAACTATACAAACCATCTCCCGTTAATAGTCATTCACACTAGAGCCTCCTACCTCTCGCCAACAAAGCAGTTAAGTGCTCCTCCTGAAATGTTAACTGCACTAATTGTGTTCATTTTCTCTATGATAGTTTATGTGTTTCCACGTCTTGTTTTTTCTCAGCATCTTGTGAAATAAAAACGATGATGGTTAAATTATCTTCAGAGATAATCATTTAGAGATCATTAATCCTCATGTTTCGATATGACTAGTTCAAATTAATGATCAAGTAGCTGATCAAAACTGGCCATGTTCCTAGTTACCTAAGAATAATCTGGACATTTCAACGTTTGTTTTTTTCCAGTACTTCCAAATAAGGTTTTTCTAAGGTAATTTCCTGCACTGATGGACAAAGGTATCCTCTGTTGCTGAAGCAAACTTTCAAGATTTTCATAACACCCACAACTAATTTAACCTTCCGAAAGTGGCTATTTCTACATTTCATTAAAAGAAGTAAAGTGGTTTAGAACATATTTTTCCACAGAGTTTTAAATTGAGTTTGTTGTGGTTTGGGTGTTTTGATTATGTTTTTCTGGGTTTTTTTCTATGGTTAGGTTTTGAGTTTCTCTTGTGTTCTATTGTTTAGTGTCCACATGATTATTTTTGTAGGATATTGATCAGCAACAAAAGTGAACAGAAGTGAAAAGTAGAAATAATCTCTTGCATCTGTATACTCCACATGAACAGTTCTTTTTAATTTCACAGCAACCCCTTCTACTGCTGAGTGGTGTCGATTGTGCAGGGGTGCCATAACAAAGACCCACCGAGGAGAAGCCTCACTAGTGCGCCTGATCACTTTCTGAAGATGTTAACGCTTGCCTGGAATTATTCTTTTTCATACCCTAACACTGAAAGATAACGCAATCAAAGCCCTTCCCGCGTTCTTTTGACGATGATAATAATGATGGCTGCAGCAATGACGGTTGTGATGATAACAGAATTCCACAATATGGATAACAACTATCCTTGTCATCAGTCTTTTGTGTATTTGTGTGTTATTGTATGCTGACATAACTCTGATAAGGCTCGTGGCAGCATGCAAGGCTCTCAGTGTTTTCAGCTTTGCGTTATGTGATTTGACATGTATAGTGGTTTTCACTGCCAGCCTGTGTTCTCGTGTCTCTCCTCTGGCTGTATAATTAATTCAGAAACCATGTGAGTACACGCCTTGTCTCCTCCTCCGCTGTCTCTTGGAAAGATCTTTGAAAGAGAAAGATTAAAAGGAGGGCATAATTAGACAGGAGGATTTCCACTATCATTGTAATTGAAGCAGTGCTGTCGTATTACAATGTCTAATTGGTCTAGGATTACAGAAGAACAGAGGACAGCAGGGAGTCTCTTGCCATTGCGAAGGGACATCAGAAGTTTTTGTCAAACCGTGCTTTTCATCCCAGCAGGTCTTGCACAGTGATTGTGCAGATCTGGTGTGTTTGTTTGGCCTCCTGTGGCACTTTCCCCTATCAGTTATATAGCCACACCCCAGATGACACAATTTCAGCCATTTTAGGGGGGAAAAAACATGCTGGAAATCATTGGAAATCAGCTTTAAACCAGAGCATTATACCGGCACGCTTGTAGCTGAAATACGAGGGCAGGCCTCATAAAATATACACCATTCAGATTAGCGTGACCTCTGAGCTGCATTTTTAGTTGATTCATGCAGAGAGCATTCAACATTATAATTTTATAATTACTTATCCACAGTAAATGCTCTATACATAGCTTATTAATAAGGCAAGGTGGCATTTTGTGTTTGCGACTCCGACACATTTGTGTCAGACTGTTAGATCTTGAAATATAACAAAGGGCGCACAGTGCATGGAGGCCTGTTGTGAACTGGCTGTTTTTCATACGCGCTGATCTGTGCTGATATCACCTTTCAGTGAGATTATAACGTGGCTTTTCTTGACTCTCACACACTTGTAGTTCTGGTGTGAATCTAACGTACATTTGTTACTACAGTTTGGATGAGGCTGTTCTAACATGTTTTTCCTCACCTGTGTATCATAGAATAAGAATTTTTACCTGACACGCAGCAATTGTTGTATTAGTGTGCTTTTATTATTTATTAAGTTAGTACAAAACTAAAATATCTATTGATGGAGTGGGGTTCCAGTAAAGCAGGTCTTCTGTTGCTCAGATTTTTTTTCTTACGCAGTCCAAAATGTTGTGGAGTCAAAACATACCTCCTTCTGTAACTCAGTCTCACTTGACTGCATGTAAAGCGAAGGAAGGATAGTGGTGCAATTAAAATGGTCAGGTCATGCCGTAACTTCAGCTCAACTCAGCTGTGCAGTTTTACACCACTGAGTTGACTAACTTGCAGGTTTGGTACTGAAGAGTCTCTAAAAGCACCATAAAAAGTGACACAGCAACACAATATGTGATGTCACACACAGGTACTCTATATACTTCCTGCAAATGGATCTCAGTTGTTGAGGACAGTTTTTAAGAGCAGCCAAGTTACTTAATAAAAATGTGGATATGGTTAAAAGGCAGTGCTTCACAGAATGCAAAAAAAATAATTAAATGAAAACAGAACCAGAATGGAATTATGACAAATAAATCTAAGGAGAACAAATGCCTGATCTAACACGTCAACCTACCTCTGTGTGATCTTTATTTCTAATTTGACACACTGGTGCACACCAGGACTCTTAAACCTGACATGTTTAAACATTGTAAGTCATGACTGAAAATTACTTTGGTGACAAATCATGCTAAATGTGGAAACAAAGCAGCAGCATCAACCTATGTTTCTACGATGATAAATGAATCAGTCCTCTGCTACGTGGCGTCCTGGAAGCATTGCCAGTGTTGTAAAATGTATTGTAAAAATAGAAAATCAGGACACAAAATAAAAACATATTTATGAATTTTCTGCTCCACCAACTAAACAGCAGCCTGACACATGAAGTTTGGCTAAGCTGTGGCTTAACAGCTTTGCATATATAATTCAGCCCAGAATCTTTATTGTTTTTACAGAATGGGGATTTTTGCTAAACAAGCCTTGCCAACTCATTAATTTTTGAATATTTGCTTTCAAATATTTACTTTTTTTCAAATGTTTAACTTTTCAGCATTTTTTGGTTTGAAGGTTTATCATTTTAAAACTGGCAACTCAAGTGAGCTCACATCGGTCATGAAGCAGACTTTCTGCTCTCTGACACCATGCATGAAAATGTTTTCGTTTTTACTTTATAGCCACAGAAGAATTTATGCAACTTTTTCTGCATACAGAGTTGTATTCCTTGTGACTTGTTAACAGACTTTGATGTGTTACATGAATTCCCCCTCAGATACTGTAGCTTTTATGAGTTCAAGTCTTTAGTGTTCAGAAATGTGCTTTCAGAAGCCATTTAAATGCTTTGGATGCATTCGTTTGCTTTTTGCTTTTTGTTTCTCTACCATAAAAGACAGAACGAGACATCTTTCTTTTGAAGGGCATTTTTTTCCCCCTTGTTGTACCTGCCACCCCTTGCACAAGCACAAACATGCACACCATGTCAAGTGCCAGCAATGCCAGTTTCCTGACAAGTAAATGAAAGGTCCCATCGTTCTTCTTGTTCTTCCCAGGTGACACCCACTGTCCCCATTCTGTCACCATCAAAAAGCTGAGCAAGATGCAGAGAACCTCAAAAACGGTCCATTATGGGCTGCCAGGGGGAGTGCAGACACCATTAAGGAGTGGTATCGGTTACAAATAATGCATGTCTCATTCTCATCTTGTGTGAGAGAATTGGGACAGAGCAGAAATACATATGCACTGCAGAGACCTCTCTTTTTGAATAACGCCCTCATGCTCACAAACCAAGGACATTTAGTCACCAGGGAGATAGTAAAGGCAAGAGCTTGTCATATAATTCCCCAAGAAATCCATTTACCAACCACATGAACGACTTAAACAAAGCTACAGCACTGATGTTGACTGTGGTGCACTGTCTGATTATTGTGGCCCACTGTGATTGTAGCTGTTTGGAGGACACATATTACGACTCATAAAGTGGACAAAAAAAAAGGTCATCTTCTTTCTTCATCCCCTTACTGCTGGTGAAATTGAACTTCCTATGGCTACCGGAATCAAAAACCAAGGGGATGCAGGGGGTCGTTTCCTTAATGTAACTCGACTGGATGTCATTTTGTTCCTTACAAGGGTAAGCACATAAGGCCGTAATCTCAAAATGATAAACCAAGTTGAATTATGATCAAATTAGGTTGTTAATGCATTCACATTAACGATCTGAAAAAGCCTGTCCAGAGAATTGAGTCCACAAAGCCTTTAATGCATTATCTTTTGGTAGCAGATTTGTGTAAGGAGTGGGCATGAGAAAATGAACATGCTGATTTGTGGTTAATTAAGATTACAATCACAGCCGGTTTCACCTTTTAGCTCCTTTGGCTTCACTGGTCTTTAGGTACAATTCATGAGACACGTTGAAGCATATTAGCAGCATGATCCGTGAAACAGCGTTTATGTTCAGCTTTTGCAGACACGTAGTTATTATGACAAATTCCCAAAGTCAGGCACCTGACACAGTATCTGAGTGAAGCAGGTTTTCACAGATAAACAGCCAGATGACAGCATTTTTGCACCCTTGATCATCCTCATTCAAATGGAAATGAAAGCAAACAGGACCGGACCGATACCTGCACGCACACATTTATGTGAGATGGAATCTCAAACTCTAAAACTCCTTTAATGTGAGATGCCATTAAGTTCTGAGACATTTATGTCTTTTTAATGAGGGAGCTAAATTGCCCTCATACGCAGTGATCTTTGAGCAAATGAAAGCCTTGCAGACTATGAATTTCAAACAGACGACTAAATGTTCCTCGGTACATTGTGGGCCGAAGGCTTCAGGATTCACGCTGATTACCATGTGATGAGGCCGAGCAGAACTTCCCACCGGAATCTGTTTCAAATCTAATGAACAAAAATGCAAATGAACACTGGTGGAAAAAAAAAAAAAGAATAAAATTTAAAAACATAAAATATATATACATGTGTGTATCTTCACAAAAATATACACTGCTTTATTCTTTTGATCAAAAATGTCTCGACACCCACATCCTGTAGAAGATGATTCCCCGCGGTGCATGAAACATTGCAGAGATCACAGCCAGGTTTGTGACAGTTTTGGCACAGAACAGGATGTCAGTTATTTAACACTCACTATGTAAGAGCAGAAATCCCCCTTCCTGCTCCATGCCCTTCTCTTTATACCTTGACAGCTACATCAGCATTATGGGAACCATCTATGTATCAGATGGCACAAGATGTGCTCATTTTGTTTTTATTAATCAGTTATGATAGTCTGTGCCAACAATTCTGACTGGCAAAAACCATTCTTCATAATTACTGCATATATGAAGGCTGCATATTATTAGCCACAGCTTGCTAAAGTATTAATGCAGATGTCTGTTATCTAGCACTTAGAAGCTATGCGTATATGCAGGGCAATGTTTCATTTATTGTCCATAACATAAATGAAACACCATTCCATTTTGATGTTTACATGAGATGCAGATGTGAAATTCAATTAAATCCTCATTTACATGCCTGAAACCAAAGCTCTGTTGATAGCAGATGCCAATACTGCTCAGCCCCACAGAATTGCTTTGTTTGCAGTCACATTAAGTCTTATTATCACTTGATATCGGTTTCTGTATATACGTATTCTACAACCCTACAATTCTGTCCATGTAAATGTAGCCAGTGTTTTCTTTTATTCGTTACTACTTTAAGCTTAGCTGAGAACAGTGGTATAAAAAAAAAACACATCAGAAGTTTTACATCTGCTGGGCAACAAATACAGGGATACAGATTTGTTCATTTTTGTCTTTAAATTCAGAAAAAAACACAAATATATTTTTATTCATGCTGATTGACATGAATCTTTTTTTTAATATCCCCATAGCACAATTTTTAAAGTAATGCATTGGAATGGAAGGTTCAGATTGTCATTCTCATGTATTTTGCTATTTTGCTAGGTGGATGCACTTTTTAATAGACATTTGCATTTGCTTTTTTTCATTAGATGTTGTCAGAGCTAAAAATAGATAATAAAGGAAGGGAGAGAGAGAACAACTTGTTATGAAATGTAATGCTAACATAACCACATAATGCAAATAATGCTGAGTTGTAACAAACTGTGTGTCTTGACATCTGTGCTCGGTCAGCACAAACAGTAACAGAAACTATTACGTGTTCAAACATCTCCAGGCAAGTATGTAACACTTGATTTAATTAGTTGGTAAAGTTTGTCTTCATTAAACATTTTTCCGGAATCCCTGATTTTTCTGATGTAACAGTGTGTACGAAAAAGAGCACCACTCAAAATGTGTTTGACTTCTCCTCGAGTGAAAAGCTGGATCCAGTTCTTCTTTTGATGACAGTTCCATCATTATTGCTTTTTGCCGTCATCATTTGTTCACACAACATGAGTCTTGTCAAGTCATCTTGAGTAAATGCATGCGTCAAATAAAGCCACATGTAACGCCAACTGGTTCTACTCTCACTAAAACAATTATTTACTGTTACCAAACTAAAACGGTTAATGGGCTCAGCTCCCTGCTAACTTTATTTTGTGTGGCCATCCTCACAACATATGCTTAAAGCACTGCCATGTAGAAGCAGACTCAGCAGAGTTGGACTTCAAACGCGTTTCAGGCTGCATGCTTAAATAGCAGTAATGTTTTTCCCTTTTACATGTAATCTGAATGAGAGTAAATTGCTTCTAGGGGAAAAGAAGGTTACAGTTTCTGTATGAGGTTTGTTTAGCTGAATTTAAAGACACCATCATAAATGTGTTGTACAAAACAGGGCCTATCTAGTGGAGTTTAGTCAAATATTTCATAAAGTAGAACAAAAGTAATATTCTTCTCCAATATAAACACATTATGCATTTAAGTATGACATCATTTGTCCTTTGCAAATACAGCAGTTAGGCTAATAGAACTCAATAAGAAATTGTTTCTGATATTTTACTGTAAAGGTTATTTCTTCTTTTTTTCTGTAAATTCATGCTGCGATCTGATTGTTGCATTTGCTTTGAGATAATGCACATTCTTCCATTACTACCTGATTGTATCTTTAAAAATACTTGTAAATGAGAGCATTTTGAGAGGTGTCGCATTCATATGATTAGAAATAGCTAGGATTATCAAACTCCTTTCGTTACAGATTATTTTTATATTACTGTAACTATTCGTTTTGTTTTGCACGGACTTTGCACATGCATTGGCTAAAAGTGCTGTTGACTTGTCTTAAAACCATGTAATGCATTCTGTCTCTCTGCTGAGTAATTGCAAATGTTTGCAACGGCAGCATTTTGCATCCTTTCTTGGGTATTCTGTATCACAAAGTGGCACGGGGACCTTACATCTGCAGTGGACTTAATGTCTTCCATGTAATTTGTTTTGTCTTGGAGACTAACCAGAACAGAATGTTCTTTACATCACATCCTCACAGCCTCTGCTATGATTGCTTTGAAATTTCTAAATGAGGTTGCAAATGTTAACAATGAACTCACAAAATAAGGAGAGCTCAGAGTGTATAACTATGTTTGTGTGTGAGTGTGGCGGTCATTTCTGTGAGACCAGGGCTTGTTTAGCTGAGGGCATTGCCAGTGGCATACACATATTTCCACTGAGCCTGCAGATAGCTAAGAGCTGATGTGATCTGTGATCAGGTAAACTGCTCAGATCATGTCAAAGTGATAAAGGACAACATGGTGAAAGAAAAATCATTTAATCTTTTTTTTTTATTGTACCACAACAGAAACACGTCTCACAAAAACACCCTCTGAGTAGGCTGGGCATGGTTTGGACTTTTGGAACGTTCACAGAAAACCTACAGCGGCTTTGAGCAAAAGCCAGAATGAGGTGAAATGAACAGTAGCATTTTGGGAGAGAAGGCCGGGTTTATTTCATCTTCTGAAATAGCCTCCCCCTCACATTAGCTGCACTGCTTGCAGTCTTCACCTCTTTTCCTCTGCTGGTTTCATATCTGGAAGATATTCATTTGGTAAATTGTGTTATTACAGTTGCATGAAGAAAGATTGAGCTGGTTTAGTGGCATGCATGTGTCTCTGTTGGGATATTGGTGGGTTAACAATTATGTATTGAAAGAATGGAAGATAATGAATCCATATAAACCTGCAATTACCATTTTGTTAGTATTATTATGGAATTACTGCACATGTATAATTACCTCCTTGCTTACCCATGACGAGTTAGGAGGCAATGTTGCTTCCTGCTTGTTTTATCCTCTAAGTCTTGGAATTTTTGTTTTTGAAGAGGCTTTTTGAAGAGGCTTACAAGTCTCTTTAAGAAAATTGTATAAAAAACTATTCAATCCCCAAAATGTAGAGAGGGCTAATGCTTTCTTTTTCTAGTTTTGGCAAAAAAACAAACAAACAACCATCCTATAACATAGAGGTCCAATTTATAACCTCAAAAGACCATTTCACAGCACCAAACTCAAAGACCCAAACCAACACAGAAATATGAGTGAAATGAGAATTGTATTGATAGTCTAAAAGTCTATGATCAGTTTTTTCTAATCTGATTCCAAACTGCTGGAGGGCTGCACCTTTCTGAAGGTTGTTATTTGCTTCTGACTGTGAACATGAAGGCTGAGAGAGTGATTTGTGGTCTTGACTGTGGTGTTCAATATTAAATCTGTAGGAGGAGACAAAGAGCAGAAAATACTCATTCTCCTCTACTGTACTTTTCAATCTATAAATCTGACTTTTCTTTTATTTGAGACAGTCATATTGGCATTGAAAGCATTTAATTTAGGAATTGTGTTTTATCAAGCAGCTTGTGTTGTGAGATTAATTCATTTTGAAAGAAACAAATAAGATATGTAGTAATTCAATAATTTCCTAATGTGTTCTCCATTCACATTTTTCGAATGCGGGATAACATTGGATTATCTTCCCTATGTCTTTTGTACTCAGAATACTTATTTTTTAAAAGTAATATTTGCTTCGTGGTCACCATAAGAAGTCTGATATTTATGTAGATGCCCACAACTTGTTCCATTTCCTCACTTCAGCTGGATCAATTTGAAATTGTTTGTTGAGAAGTATTCATTGACATGTTACCTTCAGCTCTCATCAGTTTTTGTCGTTCCAATCATTTATTTAATTGAAATATCCCTGGGGGAGAGGCAATAAGACAAAAAGTAGCTGAGTGAGTCTGCTTGTGTGCAGCACTCCCAAATTTTTCGGAAGTTTTCAGGAAGAGACAATCTTACGACTTAGGGAGACAAAAACAACGAGTAAAGGGGAGACTGACATGTGAAATCCACAGCGTGATTAATGTGACAACCTTCAAGGAAAGGTTATGAATGCAGAGGTATGCCTCCGAGACAGAGAAGCAGAGTGGAGAAAAGGGTAGGACAAAATCAAGGTGTTCGATTACAAGAATAGTTGATTGATGTTGGTCCTTTTGTGTCTTCAGGAAGCTGGTCCTGGTAACGCTCAACTCAGAAAATGTTGCCAAACGATAACAGAGACATAATACGCTGTCTAGGCTCTCTTTTTCTTACCATGCTTGATACAGATCATAGAGTGGCTGGATATTATTCTTTTACAATGAAAAGTATTAGACCATTTACAGTTAGAATTCTAGTAATATTAATTCACCTTTCAAATATCTGAACAGGCCAACAGCCTTAACAGAGATCCCTGGAGGTCCTTACCCACCTCCTCCAGCTGTTGGGGGGTACAGATACCCTTTGGAGGAAGCTAATTTATGACATATATTATATCTCTTACCCACAGGGCTGGCCTAAGGGTGAGGGTTAGAATGTAGAGTTCCTTGATAATTACAGTGCAGACAATGCTCCAATCAGTGCTCCTGTCAATTTCCTGCTAATGTTGAGGGCAAAATTGGGTTTTTCACATCATTGATAATTTCAAGTTGACTGAGAGCAGCTTTAAGGGCTCTCAGTCTTTATTGAATGGGCTTTTCATTACTGAAGAGATCATCACTACCTAGCGATAATGACTTGCAATCAAAGACTCATACTACACAACAAAAAAGTTGCTAATTTGATGTATTTGGTTCGGGGCCTTGGAAGCAGCTGTCATTTCTCTTTCTTTGTTCCCACAATTTCTCTGTTGTTCTTACAGACTGAGAGCCAGACACCACTGAGAGAGGCAACACATAGTGAAGAATGTCTCCAAATTTCCAAATGAAAAAAAAACCTACATGACACTAAAAATAGTATATATACTATATGTATGTATAATTGTATATTTTTTATTACCATGTGCACAAGATTTTTGTTGTGGGTTAAAAAGTTAAAAGTTGAAAAGTACTGAATGCTACACAATAGGAAAAAAAAAATCAGTCCACAGGAAACGGTGTAGAGCAATCTCAGGAAACCAAGACCATGTTCTCATTTTTCTCAGTGGGAAGCTTTTTGTCTTTAGAGTGAAGGAAAATCTGAAAGTGAGGTGTCTGAAACTGCACCACACTCAAACATACAAACTTCAACACAAAGCTGGACCAACACACAACTCAATGCTGTTTTACAGCATTTTCAGCAGGACTGTGACTACATGATTTTCAGCAAGATTTAAAGATAAAAACAAGAAGCAGTGCTAATATTTGCCCTAATTGGCCCGAATATACACAACAGCACGGTGCAAATTAAGACAGGAAGTAAACTGTACTTGTTCTGATTGGAATCATGTGTCTGTGAGTAGCCTGAGTGATTGTCATGACTGTGACAGATTCGTGATTGGAAACATCTACAGCAAACAACAGCAAAAAAACATTTATCTTTTCGTTTCTTTGTGAATGCCCCATAACCGTATCGGAGTATTGAAGGGCAATCAAGGCTTTCCCGCCATGACGATGAAACAGAGTAGTCATCAGACAGTGAGAAGGCGGTTTGCACACACAACAGTAGCAACTACGCATGCACAATGTGTACCACACTCCATCCCAACAACATTAGTCAGTCCCACTGTTGTTCAGGGATCTGGTCTGTCTTTACTTATTTACGTTTCACTGAGCTAGCCTTTCCTCTGAATAACTTTTTTTTTTTACTCAACTCATATATTGTTTTGCTTTTCTGAGTGCACCCCCATGAACCTGCAACAATGTCCAACACCAACCAAGACTTTCTTCATGCGTGATTTCTGCTCCTTAATTTCCAAACACCACAAGCTCGGGCTCAAAGTAAAATGGCACATTTAGCAGCCTATAATCAAGGACAAGCAGTGGGCTGAAATGGTGTCACTGGGGCTAATTACAGGTAATTAGAAGCCAGTTGTCTCTTTCACTGACATCAGCTGGTAATAAAATGTGGTGAATCATCTGTTCCTCCATGTTGCATGAGATAGAGAGGTGTTTCAGCGACAACATGCATAAGAAAGCAGCTTTTTTTTTAGTAACGCCAACAGCATGCATCAATGGCTGCCACTGTCAGTTTTTTTGTCTTTTGTAAGGGCTGCTTGTTACTCACTGAAACCACTGGCCAGTTCCCAAACAACATGGAGTGGTTCATAGTTCCTTTTAACATGAAAATGAATTATATATTAACTTGATATCTTGACTTTTAATGAAACTCGGAAAGTCTTGCTTTGTATTGTCAAATTGAGCTTTGGCTGAATTATTATAGAAGCTGACATGTACATTCATTTCTCTGAGTTTTCATATGAATAAATTCTTCCCTACCTTGCCTGTAAAACTACTGACATTTGCTTAATGCAAAACTATCACATTCTTGTATGCCAGCACATAAAATTTTTATTTACATAAAGGAAAGTACGAGTATCATGGCTGACAATAGGACATTATCAACATGTGGGCGTTACCCTGCAGGCCGGGAGATATAGTTCTTGGATTCAAGCACAAAACTGGCTGTGACAAAAATATTTTGACATATCTTGCCTCTATAACATGACAATTTCTGAGAAGATTTTGTCATCCAAAGAACCAGTATTTCCACCATGCATCAAATTATTGCTGGTCGACCCATATTCAATTTTAGTTCCCATGTTATCTTCTACATTTTTTTATCCTGTCAACTATTTTTTTCCAGGACAAATATTATGGGGTGCTAGTCTATGCCTTTATTTTTGTCTGTGCTGACATGTCAGATGACCCTAACCCCAACCCTAACCCACTACTGTAGAAATGTGTATGCAGGCATCAAATAAATAAAGCTTTTTTATTTTCATTGTGACTGATTAGATAATTAAAAGTCTCTCAGGACTAAATTAAACAACAACATATGCTTGTATTTCTCTAACTGGTAACACATCTACTGTATTTAAACTGCACAAAGCTGCAGTACAATCCAGCATCTTTTCCCTTGTCCCCTCTTCAACCTGCTTTACTTTCCATTTTTATACATACTTTGAAATTCCTCTTCCGTCTCTGTTTAATGGCCCCTGTTTAGTTTGCTCCAGTAAAGTAATGCTGCTGCTGATTTAGAAATGAGTATTCTGGAGCAGAATGAGCTGCAATATGCCTCCTATCCATTATTGATCCGTGATTATCCCTGAGTTCAGCAGGGCTCGAGATTTCAACACACTAAAACAGGCTTTGGAAATCTTGGCAAAGGGATGCGGTCTGTCACAACGCTGCCAAACAAGACAAGCTGGGCTTTTACTCTAACATCTACTGGAAAGCAGCCTCCAAGTGTAAACTTTTCACAGCGCTTTTGATAGTGAGTGCGAAATGACTGTAGGGGTGGTATTGGTGATAACTGAGGCCAGAAATAAGAGAATCCTGTCAGCACATCCCCCCTCCCCCCTTTGACAGCCATCTGTATCACTCTGGGAAAGCCTCCTACAGACAGCTCTGCAGACTCGCTGATCCTGATATATTTTGACACTGATGGTGCACACAACTGACCTTTGGGCTGTCGAGTGCACTCAGACAACACTCGTGTTTATGTCCCCGGTCTAATAAGGATGTATCTGCAGCCAGCCAACTCCAGGAGCAAGTGCCAGGATACAGCTGCTCCTACCGTGGCTGTAATCACAGCCTCTTGTCTGATTCATGCTGGAGAACATTTTCAGCGGTGGCATTCCCGTGGCCCTGTGAGGAGAAATCGTCCCGACTTAAAATCCAGATGGATATCTGGCAGACTCCCATTCCAGTCAAGTAATACTGAGCTTTTTTTTTCAAAATATTTCATGTTGTGTATGAGACTCGGGTGATTTAATAGAAAATGTAAGTCTTTGACTAATCTATACTAAAGTTTGGCTCAAAGTAAAAAGAAAGAAAAAGGATGTCTGTTTGACTGAAAATGGCATTGGAAAAATTATCAATGAAAAATTAAATGAACAGCCAAAAGAAAAAGAAATGGCCACACAAAAACCACAGGTTGCATGCCTTGGACTAAGGAATCGTATACCAATGAAGGCATCACTTCATAATAATTTTCTTATTAAATCCAGTGCTCAAGGACAAACAGAAAAGTCTGTGTGTATGTTTCTCCCTTGGAGACTGTGTAGATGTTTACTGTGTTGAAGGCTCTGAAGCTTTGCTGAAAGTAGCTTTGGAGTTGGGGTGAAATCTCCGTGACGCACTCCACTTTACCTGCTCACTCTGCTCTCTTGGGTTTGTTGCATCATTAAATATTCACACGATACACACAAAGGACATCATCCGAAGAAAGGTTTACCTGGCCTTCGCCTGTCCACTTGTTGTGTTTCATCAGAATGGAGTTCAGCTTTAAAAGTGAGGAGAACTCTTTCTGCACCCGCAGCACAACATCACCTTTGACGTCGGCCATACCCAATATTTCTAGCTGTATTTCATATTCATGCATCACAGGTGATCCTTTGATTAATCTTAGCAGATGCACTAGGAAAACCAAATACATTTGTTTATATCTTAATAAATATTAATGGTACTCGGATGGAAAATAAAGGAATAAAACCTTTTCAGTAAGTTAATCCAAAAAGAAATTATCAGTATCATCAGCATTTGCGAAAATGGAAAACACATCTTTGAAAATCTCTGGAAGCAATATACATTTTTAAAAACAAATGCTGCTGTGTTTTTTTTATTTTCTGAGGTGCTATTTTAAAAAAGTTTTTGTTTTTGCTGGATTTTGTGAAAATAAAAGTGTTTAAGATAAGAGAAAACTGCGCTCTGAATACATTTTTTCTTAGAGGTTTCTTCAAGTCCAACTACCTGATGGACAATTTTAGGCTTTAAGCTCTCATAGGGTCATTCACACCTGTGAGGTGTTAAGGCATGAGTCACTGACCCACCTGACAGTCCTGTGGCTCTTTGGGACTTGTTGTCCCCTGTGAGTTGTTTACAAACCTCACTGTCACATGAGATTTTTGGGTCACAATGCCAGGAATTCACCACGGGTCACTTAGTGCTTATGAGTAGAATAGAATCGGGAAAAAAAAGATTTTACCCCGCTGGTATGGAACATTACAAATTTCAAGTATTAAGTATTAAAATTAATAACAATAAAACTTACTGTTACTGTGAGATGGCACTGTTAAAAGCCTCATTGCTGGTGGAAGAAAGTTTTATGAGAAATCAAATGTCTTACCTTTGGGACTAAGAATTAATAGCATATTTTCAGGTATCCTCAGGTGTTTTTCATGTTCAGATCACTGTGTTTCGTAGAATCCCATGATTGAAAAGTTATGCTGGTTTGGTTTGTTTTGTGTATGTGTAACTGAGATAACTAAGTTGTATGGGCTGACGGTACACTATTGTTCACCATAAAAACAATTGTTGAATGTATTTTCACCACTAAAAACTGTTTAACCATGAGCAGGAATTCTAACTGTAAGGCTACATACTGAAGGCACACAAGAAGAAACCTCATTATTTTTAAACAATGTTTTGGATTTGGTTGGGTCAGTTTTCCCCTCCACTTTCTCTATGCCTGTGAATTACAACTATGTCCTGATGCCCAATTATTCTCTGTGTTGACAGGTGGGAGAAATCTGTGGAATGGAAACCATTCTAGCGCCCGTTTTGTAAATTCATTGCTTTGGTGCAAGAGTTCATTTTCCAAGGGCAATATATAGAAACTAGCTATAATAGTCTCATTAGTGAGACTTTCAGTTTCCCAATTAGCATTCAACCTTGAAGTTTCATACAGAGACAAAACTCACCATCTGTCAGCACAATGCAGGTGTAGTGGCCCCCCCCCATTTTATTTGCCTTTTTGTTGCCCCTTCATCAGTTTGTGGCCGTTCGTCACTTATTTACGCTGTTGTTCCTGCAGTTTACCCGTAGAGGGCAGTATAAGCCCAGATACACATCTGCGTAGCCGATTTTTCGAGAGTAGAAAGAGAGAAAAACGTGGAAGCACTGTGTAACGGAGTTGTGAATGAAAAATAAACCGAAAAACTTGCATCAGCACACGATTGAGGACCTTCCTTTATTCAAGTGTGCAACACAGGGCAGCCCTCTGTGATGGTGATGCATTCACAGCTCTCTAACTGTGTTTGTTTTGGCTGCAGGAACTTCTACTACATCACCATGCTGCGTGACCCAGTCTCCCGCTACCTGAGTGAGTGGAAACATGTCCAAAGAGGAGCCACATGGAAGACTGCCCTCCATATGTGTGATGGGCGCTCGCCCACCCAGGACGAGCTGCCAACCTGCTACAGCGGAGACGACTGGTCCGGTGTCACCCTGACGGAGTTCATGAACTGTCCGTCAAACCTGGCCAACAACCGACAGGTCCGCATGCTGGCTGACCTGAGTCTGGTGGGCTGCTACAACCTGTCCTCCATGAACGAGAGCCAGCGCAACCACATCCTCCTGAGCAGCGCCATGAGCAACCTGAAGAACATGGCCTTCTACGGCCTCACCGAGTTCCAGCGCAAGACGCAGTACCTGTTTGAGCGGACGTTCAGCCTGCGCTTCATCTCCGCCTTCACGCAGATCAACAGCACGCGGGCGGCCAACGTGGACCTGCGCGAGGCCGTGCGCAAGCGGATCGAGGAGCTGAACTTCTTGGACATGCAGTTGTATGAGTACGCCAAGGACCTGTTTCTCCAGCGGTTCCAGTTCACCCGCCAACGGGAGCACCAGGAGGTGCGCTTGAAGAGACGGGAGGAGAGGCGCTGGCTGAGGGAGCAGAGGGAGCAGGGCAGGCCGGGGTCACCAAAGCACAGAGGGAGGGGAGACAGTGACGGGAGAGGGGAGGGAGGCTCCCAAAAGGAAAGCAACAGTGACTTGACCACCACCACTGAGGACTACACGAGCCAAGTGGCCCGTTGGTGAGGTCTCAGAAGAGCAAGAGATGGGAATCCACACAGACATTTTGCTGGACTTTGTCTTGCACATCTTGCGTCTCTCTTTGTGTCTCACCAGTTTCTTGTCTCCTGCTTCAATCTGTTCTCTGAGCTTCAGTGTGATCCGAGTGCTCCGCTAATTCTTAATGAAAAACGCCAAGTCTGTGACTCCCACAGCACCTCCGTCTTGAAGTGCACTGTGGTGTCTTCAATCTTAAAAAACGCTGTTTGTATATATTCTTTTGTTTAACAATTGCCTTGATTCTTTTTATTTGCTGGATAAGAACAAGTCGAGTGGAAAGAAAGAAAAGTGGCTGCAAAATAGAGACAGTACAGAGGACGAGTTTCATTTTGGCATTCACAGCACACTTTTCATGTCTCCATGTCAGCACAGTAACAGGGTGTATTTACTTATTGGTAAATGACAACTATTGACCCATTTAGCACCCGAACACAGTTTCTACACACACCCAACTCAGTAGTTGTAGTCCCAAAAGCAATTCAGGACCACGTGTTGATTAAATCACCCGAATACTGAGTGATACAGCAAGTAAAACCAAAAGTAAACAGAAGGCCATTTAATACATAGAAAGGGAAAATGTTGCTTGTCACTAGTCTGGTGTTTGTGGCTCCTGTGACTTTCTCCAACCTTCTGTGCTTCTGCTCCTCGAAAAGCTTCTTGTTTGTTTAGAAGTTAATGCTCTAGCATTACATTTACAGTCAAGGTCCAATATTTCTGCCCTGGGTGAATAATTACACCGGCACCAAGGGGCACCTTGTAGATTCCAACGTTTATCCTTGAAAATGTGTATTTTAGAAAGGGTTTTAGAGTTACTGCAAATAGAAAAATCCATCAGTCTTAAAGTTGTCAAAAAAGACCTAATTTTTTTTTTTTTACATATACAGTATCTCTACAATTGATCAAGATGCTTTTGAGAAGACAGCTATGCATGATATTGGTATTTAATTTGTATCAGACGATAAAGTCGTTAAAGTATTATTTGAACTTGGGTCAAATCCTATCAGTAACATGCCGAAATGGGTAAGTTTGTGGTTCATTTTAGTCTTAATCTTTATAGAGGTTCTTCTAAGTCTTTTAAAGTAGGATCAAATGTTGTGTAAAGATGCACATGGCATGTTATAAATGTAAATTAAAGTGCTGTTTTCTTTCTTCCCCAAGACTATAAATTTGGACCATGAGAATGACATTATGGTAATTGAGACATATGCATAAATAAGAGAAAAAACATGGATGTTTTGCATCCCAATAAACAGTTCTAATTAAATAAATGAAAGAAGGTCAATATCAAAAATTCTTCTCTTGGGAAACTGCAAAGAAAACCATGGCATAGACAGAACTATTCCTCCATTACACAGGTCACCCAGCTACCTGTGGTACTGCCCACTTATAAACTTTGGTCCAAAAAGCTAATGATATTTTATAGTTTTAAATGTTATAATAAGTCAGAAGGACAAATACAAATATATTAGGTACACTTTCAAACAAGGAAGCTTTTTTTTCCTTCTCTTTCCTCAGATTGGAAGTCCAGCAAGACAGAGTGGCAGTTGTGTAATTTCACTTTGTACCTCTCTGTGAAGTAATGAACCATTGTTTGTTTACTTGTTCCTTTTTAGCAGACTTCTTTCTCCATTTGTGAACTTGTTTAATTTAAAATAATACTTTCAAATGACAAGCACAGAGACCAATACTTAACACAATGGTGCAGTTTAAAGTTATAGAAAATAAAGTTATTTTAAAGACCATGTTTGCATGCAGCACCCATCTCCTAAACCAAACTGAAATAGGATTGCCTTTAATGCAAATATTTTGTTTACAGCGCTATATATATATACGTTTACGTGCAATATACGTGCAATACCCTGCAGACTTGAACATGTCTACCTAAGAGATGTCCTGCTTGATGGGGTAACTTAAGTCTTTCATTGTGCTTGTTGCTGAGGACTGTGATAAGAAAAAAACATTATCAATTTTAAGAGTTTGGTCATTTATTGGAGTAACAAAGGTGATGAAATGTCTCAGTTTTGCCAATATGTGGCTTGACTGCAGATGAGACGATCAGCATTCAGCTCTTATGTCCCTTCCTGTCAAGCTGGCGGCTTTTACATATTTGTAGAGCTGACGGCAACTGCACTGTGGGCAGCGAGAGCGCTCAAACACCAGCAGAGTGCCAGGATTCAAAGACAAGCCTTAGAGCTGATAGTTGTGAGAAAGAGAGAGAGAGAGAGCAAAAAAAAATGTTTCAGTCGCTTGCCTATGCCTGATAGGTTCCAGTCCCCCAAAGCTTGTTTTTATCGGGTTAAAAAGGCTTTAGCAGCTTTGATGCTTTCTATGTTCTTATCTCATGTTTACTTATGACACAAGCATCAAATGCTCACAAAATGTTAACAATGAAGTCAGATAGTTTCCATTGTTGCAGTAAGTTCTAATGTTTCCCCTCCGGATTGCAGTTTCTCATGAGACACGTCATATGAAATACTTTTCTTTAATTTTCTCTGTTTCACTGAGTGAATTGAATGAATATTGGTGTTGGTGTTCTCAGCTGCGTGGATGAGTTTATATGCACCTGTCAACTTGAATGCTCTTATGCCTATTTGAGATCTGTTAAGTGTCTGGATAGATGAAGGAGAAGAAATAAGTGGTGTGCTGCACATTTATAACACTCGTTCATAACCACATGAGAGCATTGTTCACTCTATAATTTAGAGTTCATGTAGCCATGGCATAGAAGGTGGTTAAGAATATACACGATGCTGTCGGAATACAGAATGCACAATGGAAGCAACCATTGTAAATAAAATGCGCTGCGATATCATCACCTCAAAAATTCACCGTTTAAGACTTTCTAACATTTGCTGATGAGGTTGTAGAGGTAGTTCACAAAAATAGCCCCCCTGACTAATCAAGGCTCTTGAGCCTATTCCAACTGCCTTTCTGAGGATAAATCAGAATTGCCAATAAACTTCATAGGATTCTTTTTTCATTTTGAGTAATGCAAGCAAGAGAATGGGGGAAGAATGCAAACTAAAAAAAAGTCCCAACTAGATTATGAACCAGGATCCTTCACCACTTTGCAGCACCACTTTATCTCAAACTTCAAGCTAGAAGGTCAAATGACCACCGAAAGAAAAGAAAAAAGTACTCTAGAAGCAGTTTATGTTTTCTATGAGCTGCTGTGAAAAACACGATAAGGGTAAAAGTCAAAGCACTAGTATTATCATTTTAACGGCAGACTCGTTCGCCTCATTTTTTACTGACAAAGTGGCAGCTATAAGCAAACAGTTTACTGAACGGCTTGCACATGAAACTTCTCATAGTACATATACAAGCAGAAGTCCTACTGCTTTGTTCTCCTCCTTCGCTCCTCTCACTGAGAGCAATGTGTCCAAACTTCTCACATGTAGCCGTCCTACTACATGCCTGCTGGACCCAGTTCCTACAAACCTACTCCAGTCCATAGCTCCTACAGTTACTGCAGCAGTCACACATGTGATCAATGCTTCGCTGACAACTGGCACATTTCCTAACTCATACAAGCAAGCTTTGGTCACACCGCTGCTCAAAAAACCCTCTCTCCCACCAACTCATGTGGAAAACTATCGGCCGGTTTCTCTGCTTCCATTTCTGTCAAAGACCATTGAAAGGGCAGTCTTTAAGCAGGTCACAGACTACCTCTCACAAAACAATCTCCTTGATACAAATCAATCTGGGTTTAAAAGTGGCCACTCCACTGAAACGGCTCTGTTGTCTGTGACAGAAGCCCTAAAAGAGGCAAGGGCAAATGCCAAGTCCTCAGTACTTATCCTCCTTGACTTATCAGCCGCATTTGACACAGTCAATCATGACATCCTTCTGTCTATACTCTCGAGTATGGGCATCACAGGGAGAGCACACTCCTGGTTTGAGTCGTACCTCACTGGTCGATCATTTAAAGTATCCTGGCTTGGTCACACTTCTGCAGTGCACCACCTCGCCACAGGGGTTCCTCAAGGTTCAGTACTTGGACCTCTTCTCTTTGCTATATATACCACTTCCTTGGCCCAGATCATTCAATCACATGGTTTCTCCTACCACTGCTATGCTGATGATACACAGCTCTATCTGTCATTCCCACCTGATGACCACTCGGTCTCAGCACGCATCTCAGACTGTCTCTCTGACATATCAAAATGGATGAAAGCCCACCACCTCCAGCTGAATCTCTCAAAAACTGAACTGCTTGTCTTTCCAGCCAAACCAACTATTCACCACAATATTCACATCCAAACTGAATCCCTCTCTCTGACTCCATCAAAGGCAGCAAGAAACTTGGGTGTCATGATTGATGACCAGCTGACCTTTAAAGATCACGTTGCCTCTGTTTCTCGATCCTGTCGCTTCGCATTACTAAACATAAGAAAGATCCGGCCGTACCTAACACAACATGCTACCCAGCTCCTGGTGCAGTCTATGGTCATCTCCCGCCTAGACTATTGCAACGCACTCCTGACTGGTCTCCCGGCCTGTACAGTAAAACCTTTACAAATGATCCAGAACGCGGCGGCGCGTCTGGTCTTCAATCTGCCCAAAAAATCTCACGTCACCCCTCTGTTCATTGAACTCCACTGGTTACCTCTGGCTGCCCGTATCAAATTCAAGTCCCTGATGCTAGCCTACAAAGTGCTTAAGGGTATGGCTCCCATCTACTTGAATCCCCTTGCAAAGGCTTATGTCACAACTCGATCACTCCGGTCATCAATGGATTGTCGTCTAGCAGTGCCTTCACCACGCTTAAGACAATCCAGACTGTTCGCATGTGTCGTTCCAAGATGGTGGAACGAGCTACCAAGCTCCACAAGAACAGCAGAGTCCCTGTCTGTTTTCAAGAAACTCTTGAAGACCCACCTCTTCAAAGAGCATCTCCTATCCTAACCCTAACCCGTACCTCTACCCCCCCACAGCTCCTTCTGTAGCCCCTCTACCTCTATCTCTATCTCACCACTGACTCTGATCAGTGTTTCTGTTCTATATAGTTTATTGTCATTGTGATGAGAAATGTAATATTGTGTCTACTCTGTAAGTCGCTTTGGATAAAAGCGTCTGCCAAATGCATAAACATAAACATAAACATAAACATCATTTTGTGGTGCATGAAAGAAGGTTGGTTTTTAGGCCTTATGTCTTTATCGTGTTGGGCATGAAACTTTCTAACAAATGATAATCAGGCTTACACAGCTCGGCATTTAAACCATTAAGCAAACAGTTTGTGATATGAACTTTGTTGCTTCTGACTTCCAGTGGACCATAAAGGCATCCATCTGTCAGAGAGCCTGAGGGTCCTCTTCTCTCAAACAGCCAGTGACATTTTACTCTGCTATGGTTACTTGTTTTGTTTTCAGTCAACTGGTGATTTCTGCCAACAGATGCCTCGGAAATATTCACACTCGGACTTTTGATGTATTCATGTTTCCCCTCAATCACATATGCAGTGTACTAATTTACTGGTAATCCTAATGCAATCAAACCACATGCAAATACCCTTATATGTTATATGCACACTGTATATATGTATGTGAGTGTTTGTATAGATGGGGAAAAAACACTTTCATAGGTTAGAAAATTATCAATTCATAAACATGTCTTTTATAGATGACATTTTTCTAGTTCCAGCTGGCTCTCTATGCCATCATAAAATTAAAGTATGCTGTGGAAATTTAGGTCTCTCGTCTATTTGATTCCTAAACATTTGCTTCAACATATCTCAACAGGCCACCCACCAGAGAATTCACATTATGGTGTAAATAAAGTGACGAATAGAAGCAAACAGGAATGTTCCCTCTATTATACCCAGAAAATGTGTGACATGCCACTTTGTTAAAGGAGACGTTTAATGAACTCGTACTGCCACTTGTACTGAAAGCGCATTCCTATGAAATCTGATTTATGTATTTCATTTATTTTAACTGTTGCTGAGGAATGGCTCCGTCTGACGGCCATCGGTTATAACTCAAGACAGTTTTCTTGGTGTAAGAATTTCTGTGTACATATTAAGTCTTGTGCTGAAAAGAACAATCCAACAGCATTTTGTGTGTTATATTTAATCTGCCCTTTCTTGTCTAATCTGCAAAAAGAACAGTTTCTGCTTTACACATCAGAAATAAATGCATTGAATGGCCATGACATGATGACGTGTGCTGTTTTTATTTTCTTAGTCTGGCAGTGTTTTGCTGTTTTTCCCAGCTACTGTATCCTTTATACCAGTGGAGCCCTGTTCAGGGTTGTTGGCAGGCTGGAGTTTATGTCCGATGCCACTGGGTAAGAGCTGGGGTACACCCCGGATGGGGTCACATTTCAGGTTTTGATTCATCAGTCTTCTCTATGAATACTGAATATCCGCTCGGCAATAGATAATCTCTCCCATTATATAGCAGAGAACAGGGGAAACCAGCGCTAAAAGAATAATGTGACTAATCATTGCACTCTGTCAGTCTCCATGTACTAAGTATGAAGACAAATCCAACTATAAAACAACACAGCAAATCTTTAGTATCAGTGTAAAGCATTGTGTGTTATGCATACACAGATGTAATAGCTATTCTTTCACCTATAATTTACTTGTTCACATACAGTACTCATGTCAAGACTGTCAAAAATGATTTAAACATGAATTACCTGCTGCGTACAAATAAATATGATTTTTGTCCATCAAGTGAGATTGTTCAAAGTTTGTAAGAAAGAAAAACATATCCATTCACAATTATGTCCCCTTCATTCTCTGCAGTTAATCCACCAGCAGACATTTGCTATGTGGTCAGATAAACCCCCGTTAAGTAAATTAACATCTGCAGAAACATTAACAAAATATAGCGTACATTAGCTGAACAAGCGATGTCTTCGAGGTTAGTATAACAGCAAATTAAATCAAATCACTCAAATTGCTGTTCTCATCTAGTGAAATTGGTTTGGTCCAAACTGTAAAATTGCAGCTCTGTCTTTGCTAACATGTTCAGCCCTCTGCTTGGGTTCAACTGTGTGGATTGCCAGCTCAGCATTTCAGCAGCAAGTCATTTTCTTCCAGATGGTATGATTATGTTATTGTCCGTGTTAAACTAACTGAAGTATGTAATGACTTGAATAAAGAACAGTGTTGCTGGAGGACAGTGTTCTCATATCTGAGCTTTATTGTCTCCTAAGAATTGTTCATTGATATCAAACACTGCAGATGGCCAGTTCTAATGATAACGTTCAAACTCTGTTTGTGTTGCAGTAGTTAATAATTCTTCTGTATTTGTACTATTTGAGTAATTTGGTTAACAAAATTAAGTTGAGACTGATCTTCTTATGACACATATAGAACATACTTAAAATTTGCCCAAAAAGCTCAAACACAGTGGAATAAACTGAAACTTCACAGACATTTAATAATGGATTAAAAGACATGATTGAAGTCTTGAAGCATTTAGTCAAGTTTACAAGAAATTATCTAATTTTATTCTTAGTTTTTTTCTTTTTTTCAGTCAGGTTAAAAGGGGCTCTTAAGGCTGTTTGGTTTTGATTGAGAAGATTTCTTGCCCAGGTATTCATCAGTTTTGAGTACAAGATTAACTACACCTGTCTTTTCAAAGAAAACCTTTCTGGAATCCTGACTAGTCAGAAGCATATTTTTGATATAGTGATACAGCCATCTACTGGTCATAATTTGTAGTTGCTGCTTACTTTTAATTTGGTTGCTCTTTAAAACAAGTTCAAACAAATTTTCTGAGTTGAAATGCACATTTAAAAAAACTTCATTATATAAGAGGAGGATGCATTGAATTGACCAAGAGCTTGTGTAAGGTAAAAAATTGTAGGCATCACTCTACAATTAATAAACCAGCAAAACTCTACACATACATTTTTTTCCTCCTTTAAAAATGTAACATTAGTGAGGATTTTTTATCCCAAGGAAAAGTGTTACATCTTTTATTTTCAGGTAAAGAAATTGAAAATTGAAATGCATTTTAATTATTTAGCTAAATAACCTAAATTAATTTCCAAGATATATCAACCCTAACCCCAATTAATGCCTGATGTTGGGTTCCCCTGCTCCCCTCAAACTGTCCTCTGATTATGCAAAAGGCTTACGTTAAATGACCTCAGACTTAAAATTAGAATTAATATTTGATTTAATTTTCTGTTATGTGTCATAAATGAGCATTATTATAATTATTATAATTTGTGCCGTGATAACAGGTCCAGGATAATAAATAGGCAGACTTCAATCCTTACAAACAGCAAGTTTATTATATTTGTTTCCAATTTAGCAGTGGACATTGTACAATCTCAAATATGAAACAAATAAACAACTATAGGCACAACACATAGCCAGAAATGTTACTTGAAAAATGACCAACAAAAAGTGAAAAACAAGCAGTGTTAAGGTCAAATGAATAAAAGCGCATGCTGCTGCATTATCTTTGTTTTTTCCATATATCTGATTCACTTTGACATTGACATTTCCCTCAAAGAGAGCAATATGGTGACCTTTGCATGTGGCACTCAATGTCACATCTCCAGTTTGAGATCTGTCAGTGTGACAGATCAGATCAAGCTCCCATGCAGCCTCAAGAGGACTGGAGAAATAGAAAAGGCAGAATAAAGTAGTCATGACTGCTTCAGTCTGTCTCAAGTGTTGAAATGTGTAAAATGTTACCTTGACTCTTACTGACCCTGTCTGAAAAATGATTTTTATGCAATGGATTAATTGCTTATTGCTGGAAAAAAAAAAAAAACATACTGTGGCAAATATTTTTTTGAAAATGCATCACTAATATAAAGATATTTTTTTAAGTTAATGGAACTCTCATAAAAAAAAGTAGGCTCCGTTTCCTCCGTTTAAAAATAATAATTAAATTAAATTAAAGTAAAAAGAGTATCTATCAACACCGTGAGAGATTAGGTTATGTGTATGAAATTTTGAGCATTATTATGGGTCCATTATACACCTCTAGTAGCTGAGTTATTTCAATATGATGATGTGTTTAAACAAACAATATATGACATTTTTTTATTTTCATTAACTTATGCTCCCCATGAATTTGTTACTAAATAAATGACAGGATAGAAACTGAAGGACGGCATAATGTATAGTGCAAATAGAAATCTCTGCATCTATTGAGACTGTTTTTTTTCAAATCAATACTAAATTGCATAATTATGCTGGTAAACTTCACTGTAAATTATAGCTCTCCATTCTTCTGTGTGCTCGACTGGTTAGCATTCATCTTACATGACCTTGAGCATACCTTCTATTGCGTATTATGTGTAGAGTTGTTAGTACATTTGGGTGTGACGCTAACTGCACCGCTCAAGTTTGCGACATCAACTCTAAAGATGGCAATAATTGCGATTATTCGGTATATTACAGATTGATGCACAGATTGATGTATATCACTTAAGGTCATGTATATTACCTTTGCAAATTAATCGGCATGATTTCCATCCAAAGATATCTTTGTCAAAGATACATTTATAATCTTTGCTGATAACGTGTATATTCGTAAGTGAAAGGTCGTTAACATAAACTAATCCACAAAACTCACATGGTTTTATTGCTGTTCCCTTGGTAACAAGCAAACCCTTGCCCTTTTAGCCTACTGGCATTCGTGTGGATCGTACCACTTTTCTTTTAAATCGGGGGTGTAAGTATGAACACGTCCTAGAATTCATTATAATTGCCCGTAATAGACCTCTTAAAAAATAACTTGACGTTTCTGATACTTTTCTACACCTTTGTGTTTGCTATGTTGGTTTTTAAGTTCATAAATTATATTTTAGATCGTATTTGAGCATCGCACTACACCCCGAGAAACCTCGTCATCACATTAAACTGACGGTCGTACAGTAAGCTGTCAAAAGCTTGTTGCTTAAATCTGTGTAACGTAACGAAGTAAAGAAGAAATTAGGCCGGACAAGATTAAATTCTTTAAAGAGGGCCAACAATGTTTAGCTGTTAGACGGGCGTTTTGAGAACACTTGGCATGTTGTTTTCGTTAGTTCAGTTGGGTGTCGTCCGTCTGTCCTAGCTGCTGCGTGATACCGTTTCCAGAGGAGGGCTGTTGGTGCCTGATGATGAGGTAAGCAGAGCTTCTCCTCAGCTACACTGGCTAACATAAGCTCATACATGCTAAAGTTAATGTGCTCTTGAATGCTAACACGTGATAGTCCATTTGCTAGCTTATTTTTTTGGCTAGCTTACGTGGAGGGTAAAAATGAGAAATGGAAATCAGTGCTATTCTCGAACTGTCAACCTGTGCAATTGAGACCGTATGACGAACGTCAGGTAGATGACTCATTAGTTATTATGCTAGCAAACCATTTGAAAATATCCCTTTGCAACTTTGGGAGATCTATATGATACACAAGACGTCCCCTAGCTCAGTTTATAACGTAGATATAACAGTGGTGTACATCGTCATCTTTGTCTGGTAGGATAGCTTTGGAAAAAACATATTGTTTCTTCAAAATCAGTCAATGACCATGTACCTTAAGGGAACAAAATCACAGTTATTATAAAGTAATTTCAAAGGTGTCTCACAACACAAAATAATATTAGCAAATATGGCTTTATGTATATGTTGGCCCTCATGGGCACATTTTAAGTTAAACTTATGGCAAAGACAGAGCATTTCATTTAGAAACATAATAGCTTGAATGATCAGTAATGAGTTTTTCTTTTACCTGTAGTAACTATAGTATTTGTAAAGCAGGTAAATAAGATAATGTGATACTTTTTAAGTGCATTAGGGATTAAAAATGTAGGCTAAAAAAACCTGATATAGCTCACCACATGTGAAGTGTACGCAAATAGAAGGTATATGTAAAGGAACTGACATAATCTGTTTTTGGGGGGACTTTTGAAGCTATTACATGCTTGAATGTAATCTAAAAGGAACCTGCCAAAAACCTATGTGTGTAAAGACTAACTGTGTGTAAATACACAGATACAAAGTCTGATTGTCTAAAAGTCTTTGTGTAGTTTTATTTTCTTAAAGCACTGAGTAAGCATAGAAGTTATCCAACTGATATGATAGATATACGGTCAACAGGAAGTTTTCCAACAGAGCAACAGCTTCTGATTTCCTATTGGATAGTTCTGACAGGGAGGGTCTTTCCAGAGGCCAGCACGCAGACAGGAAGGGGGTGGCTGGGAATGTTTCACTCAGAGACAACCAGACAATCTTTTTTTTACTGTTGAGAAGAGAACATTTTTGGTCTCAGTATCTACTAGACAGAAAGAGGGGTAAGATCTCTTTGTTGTCAAAGTCCTAACAAGGAATCGAAATAATGCCTTTAGACTGAATGATAAGCTGCAGACAGAAGTTTAGTGCTGCATGAATTGAGAGAGGCAGGTTTTCTCGCTCCTTTTCCTGACTTGCGCCTAAAGGAATTTGCTGCAGTATGCTGTGGTATTGCAGAGGAGGAAGGGGAAGAACAGCAGCAGTGTTTATGTTGGATCTTGGCTTTCAAGTACTGCTCTCACCGAGCGTGTTATTTGTTCGGAGTGTAGAAACTTTTTACCTCCTCAACTCATTTATATAGCTCATAAAGGAACCACCTTTGCTCTCTACTGAGCAGCTTCTCATGTAGCTGCAGGTTTAGCGTAAAGGCTCTAGTCTGACGCTTTTGTTAAACTCCCAACATGGTGTGTGAATGCGTGCATGCATGTATTTTGCTTGTACCCTTGTAATCTGTACACACTTTGGTGGATTTTGACTGAACACATCTGATCAGCTGCTTGTGAATTCTTGTAAACAGGTTCAGAGAAGCATTGTATTTCAAAATGCATTTCACAGAATAAAGTGCCAACCAGTAAATGGAGTTTTTGACTATTATAAAACATTATTACAGACAAACCTTGTGACTAATGCCCCTTATTGCAATTCTGTTAAATGGAACTTGGCAAAGATCATGCATTGTTATTAAAATAATTGATTCCCATGACACCGCTCAGCCACACATTCCAACTGGCAAAACAGCTGTGGCTCTGTGCACCTCATGAACATCTGATTGTTAACTGTGTGTGCTTGTGTGAAATCTGTTCCAAACAGATCTAGCTTTTACTTCACAAGGTTGAAAATTTTTCAGTGGAAATGTTCAGCATAAGTACTAATTAGGATGAGAGTTAGGTTCGATTTGATATACAAATCAACAAATAAACTGGTTCATTATAGAAATATTAGTTTAATTCATTCAGATTATCTGATAATAGGTGTCTTATCAGTGTGAATTATTTATGCTTTGTATGAAAATATGTGTTTTTGAAAAGTGGAATCAGGAATATAGAGATTTTCTCCCTGTTTTTTTTCTCCAGAATTTGGTGTTTGTATTCAACCATATTGTTTTTACGTCGACATTTTTGTCTGGTGGCATGATGTCACAGCCGTTAACAGTTTCCTGATCAGCCAGTTATTTCTTACTGTGTTTTCAACTTGATTCTAAGTTTTAGCTGTAGTGCGACTGCAGAGTGAGAAAAACCTCTTGCTTTATAAAATAAACAACTAATTATGGAACATGGAATGTTTTACACTCAGTGAACACATTAGATGTTCAGAGACAACAGCTATCTGAAGACAGAATGCCATAATTACCTCTATGTTTTTTTGGATGATATTGTTATTATATCAGTATCTTCTTTTCTTCCAGGTCCCCAACAGAAGTGCCTTTGAGAAGACAACATCAGTCTAAAATTAGTCTATAATAATTTTTTCGTTGTTGCTCTCTTTAATGTCAAGTATCAACCCAGGATACCTCAACTCCAAGACCTTTGACATCAGTTTGCACACACCCAGCACCTAGAAGGCTTTTACTTGAGTCATAATATAAAAGCAAGAGATGTCAGAGAATAAAGACCTGAGAATGTTACACTAAAGTGGCAAGTCTGAGCTCCCTCACTGGTTCGATCTGTACAGAGCCTTTCACTGCAGGAATACACAGACTTTAGCTTGCAAAAAAAAAGTTTTATGTGACTTACGGCTGATGGATGATCTCTAAGTGATTGACTAGCCATCCATTTCTCTGCTGCAGCTGATGGAGGAGTCACCGTCTTGTTGCTAAAGAGGATAAGTTGCACTTGCAGCTGAACCTTTGACTAAACTCGAGCTTTCGCTGTGTAAAGCTTTAAATATTAACTTTTACCCTAAAACTTTTTGTGTTAAAAAAAGAACAGTTGGACATGGCGTTGAATATGTCCACAGTAAGAGACACAAAATGGCTGACTTTGGAAGTTTGTCGGCAGTTTCAGCGAGGAAACTGTTCACGTAGTGATGAGGAATGCAAATTTGCACATCCGCCGAAGAGCTGCCAGGTGGAGAATGGCAGAGTTATCGCCTGCTTCGATTCACTGAAGGTAAGATATAGTATTGATCCCTTATTAATTATATTTAATATGAATTATTTTATTATACCTTTTAAAAGAGAGGAAAAAACTTATAAAAATGTTTCTGTCATGCCTTTTTGTTTACGACAGCATTACATTTATTGGCATACAAAGTCTTTTAAGCCCTTGAAAGTGTTTATCATTGGGAAATACTCTCGTTTGATTTGAAGTCTCTTACCTTTAAAATAAGGAATTCTCAAAGCATTAACATGCCAAAGAATACAAACTAAAACCCATATAAAAGTGTAAAAATGTATTAACCCTATATGTCTAAGATTCTGACTAATATAACCCTTTTTCCAAAGAATAGAGCTGCGTAACAGTTCAATGTTCCAATCGCTTAACTGATGTGGATCATTTTAAAAAGTCTGGCCGTCAGTTGGATTAAATTCAGTTCATCCTATTGCTTTCTCAGTTGCCCTGTATGGGGTCAGGACTACTTTAATCCACTCCAACACATTCACTATCACACCCCAAAACAGCTTTACTCCAGGATTATATTCACGTTCTGTCATCTGCTCATCCCCTTATCTCCTCACTCTACATTTATGCACAGATACTCGGTGCCCAAGTGGTCAAAGGCAAAAAGGATTAATGCAAAATACTCACCTTATTCCTTCATCCAAGGATAAGGTATTCGTGTGAAATGTTATTTGAGAATTTATCGGGCTGCATGGTATTGTAGTTCTTTATCGCTTTGTTAAGGCACAATATTTAATTTTGATTGCTACAGGCTTCTTACAAGGAGTTGGTTGTTTTAACTTATTTTAATTAGATGCAGGTTATGTAGATTAACGGTGAGAGATGTTTAGTTTTTTTTAATAAGCTTTTTATTTAGCATAAGAGTGAGGTACAACATCAGTATGGAGGGTTGTACTGAGTTAATGTACTGTTCTGTTGTTATTAGATAATATTCCAAATATTTTTTCAGTAGATTTGTATCAAACAGAAAATGAAATTGCATCGTATAAATAAATAAAAAAAAAACTACATTTCTGTTTTTGTATAAAGCTATTACCAACTAAGAAATTCTCAGGAAAACTATAAAGCTTAACTCTTTATTTGATGGAACCTTGGTTTGGAAAGTATCACATGCAGTTCACTCTTCCTCTTCTGCTTGACTCAGTCCCGTCTTTTTTTCTTTCCTACAAACAATATGCAGTGTCCGAGGAAATGAGAGCCCTGAGGACAAATTTTATATTTCAGGGTAATGTTCTTGATATAGTGTTGTATTATCATAGTCTTCCCTTTTTAGATTATGTATTCTTTACTTTTCAGTTGTGCCTTACTGGCATGAAAAAAAACATCCTCGTTAACCTACCGCTGTTCCATTCATAATATACACATGTCAAAAAGAGTGGGCTCAGCCCCTCATGAATGAGCCTTTGCCTATATTAAACTGGTGTTGCATGATAAGCACAGTGACAACAGTATTTCTGGCTCAGAGGCATCAGGGATGGATCGATTTTAACCTCTCATTCCACCTGTGTACTTTCACAGATGAGACGGTGAGTAACGAAGGGCCAGTTGTTCCATCTTGACACTGTACGTCTGAATTATTACCCCGTAACTACAAAGTTAGAGAACATAGACATAGATCTCCAGGTGAAATTTTTTACACTTGTTAATATACTAAAATGTTTTATCACAGTGATAAAAGATACTCATATTTCCAAGCAAGTAAATCTGCAGTTTGGTCCATTAGTGTTGATGAGAAAGCTTTGCTTGCTGCAACAGATAACTTACAGCCCTGTGCTAAACAATGTTTCTCAGGAGATCCATAGTGACTATATCTATATAAAAGGAGAGATTTAGAGTTGCTGGTGGGACCGGAGAAGAAGTTTGTAAGCAGATGTCCAAGTTATTTTAACATTCAACACGATATGATCTAAACTTCAGTAACTGTCAGCCCATTGCATGAGAGTCAACACAATGGTGTGTCATAAGCCAAAATTAAAAAAATATTTGTTGTCAAAACTGTTCTGGAGAACCTTCATGTTCAGGTTTTACTCTCTCTCTCTCTTTTTTTCTCTAAAAAATGTTTTAAAAAGAGAGCCTGATGAGTTTGAGGTGGAGTGAGAGGTCTCTCACTTCCCGCCCCCCACCCTTAAAGCAGCCAGCTCTGAAGGCCATTGTTTAATGGGATTCAGGATGCAGCTGCTGTGCTAAAGCCAAATGATTGAAATATGTCCCACACATTTTAAGACTCAATTGTTCAACAATCAATAAAAAAATGAACTTTTTGCATAACAGCTATGACTAAACTTAGAAGGACTTTTTACTGATATGTGTAGTTGCTGGCCGTCTGCTTATAAATAGAAACAAAAATACCCCGAAACATGTTTTCCTAATGATTTTCGTCCTTTTTTCCGCGTTGGCTTTTACACTGATGGGTTTTCTATATGATTTGTTTGATCTTAGCTAGTAAACAAGGAGACAAATCAAAACAATTGACTGAACCTCCCGAACACAAATTACCCCTGTGACGTTTAACTTTATTATACAGGGTTATGTGCACAGCCTTTGGTATTTTAATGTGGATCTCATGACTTCTGCTAAAGCAGCGGATAGTTTGCTGATGCACAAAGAAAGCCTGAACTGCTCTGCTTTATATAAAGACAAAAAACACGGTGGATGTCTTCTCATGTGGTTACATCAGCAGAAATAAGTTAGAGGAGTCGAGATTACTTGGATAAAACTGAGGAGAGTGGAGTAGATATCAATATCCCTGGACAAATATTTTCAAATGCGTTTAGGTTTGACTATGTCTGAACTGGGGGCATATTTGCCTCTACGGAAAACCAAAATATTCTCAAGAAAACAGTCAATCGGATGGATGTTCATATAAAAAATGGAGAGTGTTTGTACTGTCCTTGAGCCAAAGAGAGAATAAAGAAAGAGTTGAATAAATTTGTTTTTTTAAGTTTATGTGACATCGTCTTTTGTCATCTTAGTGAGGACTTCAGGCATGGGCAGACTTACCAAGTCCTGCTCCTTTATTAAGGCTCCTTCAGACGGTAAATACGAAATGTGATCAAATAAGCTTCTTTTTCTTTTTCTCTGAATGCAGGGCAGATGCTCAAGAGAAAACTGCAAGTATCTCCATCCACCCTCACACTTAAAAACCCAGCTGGAGATAAATGGACGCAACAATCTCATCCAGCAGAAGACGGCAGCAGCTGTGCTCGCCCAGCAGATGCAGCTTATGATCCCAGGCCCCAGTCTGCAGTCCATGGTAAGGTCCTCATTATCATGCAGGAGGATCGGATTTTCTCTGACGATGCTTGGCTCAAGTGTAATATGTGTCCTCTCCCTTCATAGCCAACATTTCCTGTTACACAGGGACTTGGCTCTAATGCTAATCTTGGTTACGGTTCATACATCACATCCTTGAATCATGGGATGAGCCTCATTCCCTCAGACATCCTCTCCAGCACCCCGGTTCTTGTTCCCGGCAGCCCAGCTGTAACAGTTCAGTGCTCCTCGTCCTCCTCTTCTTCCTCCTCTTCTTCTCCCTCACAGAAGTTGCAGCGCACAGACAAATTAGAGGTATTCATCCACCCTAATGTTTGGTTTGAACGCTCATATGTTGTGGCATAAAGCGCTTACCTGCTAATGGCTGAACTGGTCCTCTTCCAGGTATGTCGTGAGTTTCAGAGGGGAAACTGTGCAAGAGGCGAGACAGATTGCCGCTTTGCTCACCCCAGCGACAGCCCAATGATCGATGCCACCGATAACACCGTCACTGTTTGCATGGACTACATCAAGAGCCGCTGCTCCAGGGAGAAGTGCAAGTATTTCCACCCGCCCGCACACTTGCAGGCCAAAATCAAATCCAGTCAACAGCAAGCCAGTCAGACGGGCGTGGGAGCCCAGGCCTCAGCTGCAGGCATGGTAAGACAGACACTCATCCTTCTGGTGACTCTAATTGGTGTCCCTGTGGTTGACCCTGCTGAATGTTGGGGTCAGCACCTTTTCTATTCAGCCGTTTGTAATGGTGCATTTAGGATATACCTTTAGATCCAAAAGAATATACTTTTAGACTTATTTTCATTTTTCGGAGTATATAGATTTAGATTTGTTTTATTCTCTCTTTTTGCACATAAAGGCCTTTCCTTTCCATGCTGTTGAATCTGTGTTTTCAGAGTACTATTAATACTTAATAAATGAATACACAGTTTTGGTCAGGGCGTTTCACAGCAGCTGCTTCCAAAGCAAGAGGAAACATGGTGGCTCAATACCACATGCACTGCAAACAGAAAAGCCCCCAGTTACAAAATATTTCTTCTTAATAACTTATAAGACATTGTCAAGCATCTCTTCACATACATTATCATATGAGGTAATCATACTGTTAATCCACTTTATATTCATACAGATTTGCAGAGGTGCAATATAGTTCACAACTTGAATCACATTTTTAATTAAAAGAAATTACATTCTGATCAAATCACATAATAAATTGTCAAATAAACGTTACAGAAATGTGCAGGTGTCATTGAGCCACCATCATAATGCACAACTTAAAGAATTTCTAGTTTTTTTTGTTGTTTTAAGTTGTATTTTATACTCAGTGTTGGTGAGGTTCATTCCACCTAAAGCTTTGCTGTAAATGTTGGTGGAGCTCCACACTGTGCTTTACGACATCGGCTGCATGGTGTATCTGTTGATTTGTGGTTTCGCTTTTGGCAGGCTCTCATAAAACCAAGCCATCTTTCATTTAATGGTAAAGATTTGCAGCGCTTGCTGTGTTCCATTGATATCCCCCTCCTCAAAGCCATAAGATCTGTGTAACTTATTTATGTTAATTATTTAATGTGCGCACACTGCCGTGTTTTCGTTTTATTAACAACTCTCATGTCACGCAATGTTATCAGGTAGTCAGTGTTCAGTTTATTGTGTACATTATTGTGCATCACTGTACATTTTTTATTGCTAAATCTATTTGCAAAATTTGACTAACTTGTTATTGAATCCCTTAGCCAACCTGCCGTTTAATCAACTGTTTTGGTTACTGTGCACGTATATTGTGTCGTATGTAGTAAACTACATTCAGATTATTTTCTTTTTGTTTTCCCCTTCTCACCTATCCACAACGCTGTCCTCCATGATGCACCTCTGCTTGCTGTTACCTGTATGTTAATGCGCTTGAATCCCATTGGCCCACTGCCATCATGTGCTCGCTGCCTGCTATTAAAAGACTCAGTCGACTGCCAAAGCAATGAAGCGACCCCTCGAGGCAACTGTAGACCTGGTATTTTCACCTTTCGCTTTGCATGTAGCTATTAATTTTACTGATAACTTTTCATTTACCTCATTATGGTTTAATTCCTTTTTTAAGCTTCATATAGTTCTTGTGTGTACAGTCATTCATCAGAATGTTTAAAATCTATTTTTCCTTTTGGTTAATACATTATTCCAGTCATATTTATATCTTACAACTTATGTGTCAACAGTCACTTTTAATGCTTAGTCATATTAGAAAATTAATACCAACAGTTACAGTATTTAAGCACAAGGCACATGGAGGGAAAATTCAGGAGCTTTCCTGTTGTCTCTTTCAGGCCTTTCCTCACAGTCTCCTACAACCTTTACCAAAGAGACCGGCTCTTGAGAAGAGCAACTGGGGCAACTCACTCCTCACGCCCAGTTTATTGCACTACCAACAGGCTTTGGCCAACACACAACTACAGCATCAAACGGCTGCATTTTATCCCACAGGTGAGCCTCTAATCCAACCTGAAGTTCTTTATTTCATACCAAACCACCATTCTGCGTTTTGAATTTGCTCAAAGTGTCATAAACCCTTTCTGTTATTGTTTAAGCGAAAGAAATTCAATTTATCCAGATAAACAGCTTCCTTATTATTACCACTAACAGGCACATAGCAGATGATTTCACTTGTCCTCTAAATACAAGCATGGATATTAGAAAGACAATCAATTATTGCTTGTTTTGTTTAGCTATGGTGCAAATCAAATTTGAAGCACTTTTTAAAATTCTAAATTAAAAATGTGTCTCACAGTCGATAAACTAAGCTGCATATAACAAACAAAGGACTAACCAGAAATCAGAAATCAAATTTGGTGGATGAAACTGCAAACGCAACCAGTCCTCCTGGTCTAATGCGTGAGAACAAAAGCAACAAGGTCCTCTCTCTGGTATGTTGGGCTGATTGTTTGCCATCAAACAGTGGTCTCACCAGATGAAAATATCCACAAAAAGATAAATTACAGGGCATTCTATTAACTGTGGGCTAGCTTCTGCATCTTTTGCAGACCTTTTTTTTGTGTGAAAAAAATGAAAATGAAAATCTGTCCATGCTTGAAGAATGTTGACAAAAGAGCCCGCTTAGTTAGCATATCCAGTCAGTGTTTGTCCATCTCAAATGAGACTCATAATTAGAAATATTGTCACTTGTCCGTCAGCTTAGTCATGAAACCTCTGGAGTGTGTGTATTTGAAAACCTATTGTTTTTTGTTGCTTTTGCAGAGTAAAACAAAGGATGTATTTCCCACTGTTTTTAGTAACAGGTCTGTTCTGCAAGCCATCTGGATAACTTTGCTTGTGGCTCTCAGGCATTTTTGTGTGTGTTTACTGAACTTATGGTGTGTTTCTGTTTTAACCTGATTGATATGAGTCAGTCTTGCTAAAATACCTACTCTCTTTCCATTTCATAATCATGCAGGTTCTGTCTTCTGCATGACTCCCGCTAACAGCGTTGGTAGGTCTCTTTCTCATGTTTTACAAACGTCCCGTTTTCGGTAGATAACACTTGACTATGTTTGAATAAGATTCCTGTTTTTTTTTTAGCACCAGAAAACACCAGTTTTAATCAAGAGCCTATATCAAATGAGGTTACGATGAACAGAGAAGAATATTTAACTTTTCTCTGTGAATATCTTTGGCTCTGTGGCTCCTTTTGCGCACTATTCACTATTCAGCTCAGGAAGCCTTCCTCTAACTGTTCTGGTAGTTAACATAGAAATCTTTGGTGGGTCCCGTTTGTAGTTTCACCATTAGGAAAGATTGGGAAGTCTGATCAGCATCCCTGGTATTCATACTTTGTTTACTAAAACTCTAATTGTCGTAAAAGAAAGTCGGATCTCTGGTGGCATGGTTGCACGTCATCTCTTATGGGATGTCAAATTCTGCTCAGATTTCCTAATATTATTTCTAATCAGCCTTCCTTTTATGTTCTCCCCTGCTGTCTTGCTTTGCCGTGTGATCACATGCCATCTGCTGGTCTAACCCAATGATGGCTTGCTGCTACTGGCATTTTGTATTTGCCTGGCAAGAGAGAGAACATTGCTATGGTTACCATAATGCTCCACCTCCCTTTTCATTGCTTTCATGGTTCCGCTCCTGAAAAAGTCCCCATGATGTACAGTGCTACGCCTGCTACTGTCTCTGCAGCAACTACTCCTGCCACAAGTGTTCCCTACGCAGCAACAGCACCAGCCAATCAGGTTTGCTCCTTTTTAAAGCTTTCTGTCACAAATCCTTGAGCCCTTAATAAGTGCTTCATCTTTAAATCAGGGGAGGCGCTCCTTTAGCGTAGAGGTGCTCTGCTTGCATTGCCGTCATAAAGCTTCTTGTACCTGTAGGCCTTCAGCAGAACTGCTCCGCTGAATCTCACCCTTCACTTGTGAAAACAACACCCGCAAACAGTGTGTCATTTATTTTTGACTGCATGTTTTATGCTTGTTCAGTGTCAGTCTCTTGTTTAAACCAAATGTTTGCTGGAAATAATGTTCATTTCACACATCATGTGGGTGCTATAAAGCAGTAAATATTATTTTTGTGTGCATGATTCTGTCTGTCTGAACAGTATTTCAGTCTGATATGGTTTGATTTAAGCCACACCGTGGTCACCGGTCAATCTAACTGTTGAAGAAACTCCTGTACTTTGATGTTAGAGTGCAGCTGTAAGTTCAGGGAAAGGTTTTCCTTTTTCACATATGTCTAGGGTTAGTCAGACAGATTAAGGTTTACTAAAAGTAAGGTTGGCATATCTTTTCCGATGTTGTAAGGGTGTGTTCACTCTTTAGGCAAGGAATAACAAACTGGGGCAGTCATTATTTTTCAAATGGATTTAACCTTGTTGTTTAACAAACAAACAGACCAAAACATGCTGACCGATATCTCTGCTCCTAAGAAACAGCATTGTAAAAACAGATGTTTTTAAATGAACATTTCTCAGGAAGGTACTGTGTTCTGTTACCAAAAATAATTTCAGAGAAGCTGTGCTACGACAGTTCTGACCTGAACCCCAACTCATCCTCTGTTTGTCCAATTAGAAACTTAACAACTAAAAGGAAAAGATGGTGCCACCCAAACTATAAGAGTCAACACACCCTAATTCTCCAAGATTTGTTGCCCCGTTGAAGAAACGCTTTTGATCTCTTGCGGCATATTCAGTTTCTCTGTTTTGCTTCTTAAACAGATCATCCTCAAGTAACCATCAGAAACAGAAGTCAGTGCCATGTTGCTGCTGGTAAAGGTCCTCAACAGCCCCTCTGTAAATACTCTACTCACCTCCCACACAGTATACAGCAAGCTGCATGCTCTTAATGTCACTAATAAAAAGCCTGTCGACATTCACTTGATATACAATGATAAATTACATTCAGTTATGAGGACTGACATCAGCGAGGATTGTTTTATGCGCCCGCGTTAATGACGATGATACTTTTCACCTAAACCAGTTCTGATGAAGTCAGGGATGAAGCCATTGAGCCTGTTGCTCATGAAATCTATTGGGTTAGTCATGAACAAATATATCCAGAAAACTTTGAAAAGCAGACTGACAGCGCAGATACAGCAGCAAAACCTTTATACTAACCTTTAAACAACAGAAATATTGCTCCGTAACTATTTTAAAGTTAGTAACTATTTAAAGAGGAAATGATGGCGGATCTAATGTAGTTCGCTCATCAGTGTACTAACAGTTAAGTTTAATAGTTGTAGAGATTGTTACAGATTTATCTTCACTATATGAAACTTTTTTCCCCCTTCTTGAATGTGTTATTTATGCTAAGAGCATTTTGTTTGTTCATGATTGTCTATCTAGTGCCAGATTTGATTATTTTAAACAAAGCAGTTTAGGAAAGCACTTATTTAAACTTTACACTTCACATTGTTCAATGTAAATGGATAGCAGCTTTAGAGACATCCCTTTAAGATGCTCTTAGAGATCTCTTCACTCATCCTGGTCACTCTCAGAGAACTGGATCAGTGCTCCACCTCCTGGTGTGCCTTTGCATTGCATATACAGGTAGTTTGCTGAGAGATGATGCTGCATGATCCATCCAATGCAGATTCTTTCCTCTAAATTACCCCCCCTACACACAGACGCATTAACTATTTGAAAGAAGCTCTTCAAATGATTGTTCATGATGGTGGTAGAATTACCGATTTAAAATATATGCTGTTTTAACTTGATAGAACAGATAGAACATAGTAAGCCATGTTTATAGTTAAGAGTCACTACAGGCGTGAAAGTTAACTCAGTTAAAGGGTGTGGAATTACTACTGCTAATGTTCAGACTAAAGCTGTCGTGATCCTGTGAGGGTTGAGTATTATGTGAACTTAATGTTACAGTCTGTTGTCAAAAATGTATTCTTTGAATGTTACAAGTGCCTAAATAATTGTACATGCAAATACATTTAAGCATATTTAAAAGGCTTTGTGTGAGAATCACTTATTTAAATCTGCTAGTTTAGTCACAGACATCAGAAATAATTGAAAATGTGTTGCAATGCCATGTCAGTGCATTAGTATTTTGTGCGCACCTGGTCGGATTTAGTCTTAACATTTTTTTTTTCACCAATGTTCAGATGTGTTTGTCTGTACTGTGTAGAAGAAACAGTGTCAAGTTCTGAGTTGATTTCAGTCACTTCTGCGTTGATAAAGTAATATAAAGCAAGGTGAAATATTTGGTGTGGTAGGAGGTAACATTTTGGTGGTGTTTCATTGTTCATGGTCGATGCCACATTATGCAAACAGTCATTTTGATTTGCTATTTACAACAGACATAACAAAAAGTACATCTGTTAAAGAGAGTACCTTTTTTTCATTTATATTATCACTTTTGAATATGTTTCCTTAAGGTTTTGATTCCAATTTTGCAAAGTGTACAAATATCAACCTTTTGCTTCAATGTTATCTTTTGGGATTTGGTCACTATTTTCATTCTGTATTTTCCTTGTGAATTGTTTTACACTTCATTAATTGAATATTGATATGAGTTCACTTGCATATTTGGCTAGTTTTAACACTTTAAAATGTACATTTCTATTGTTTCATGACGAATGTAATTTATTAAACTAACTTTAGCTATGTCAAGTTCTTTAAAGGACCTTGGTCTGTTGCATTAGCCTATGACAAGCCGTTTCCAGGAATTGAATGTTGGAGGGAGAAGATGCTGAAGCGCTTCAGCCCTGTCATCTGTCGGGACAGTGAATATTTGTAAGGCCGGAGAAGGCCAAGGACTGGTGAAACCGCATGGTTCAAGATGCATCATCACACATTAGTATGATGAGTTATTTCAGTTATTTAAAAAGTCCTTTTATTTTGTCATGAATTCCCCAGGTAGAGCATTTGACCACCCAACTCTTATTTGACATTATATCTTATTTAGCATCAATTTCAGATCTGATTGAAATCAGAGACTTTAAAGAAGTTGATTGATGTCAGCCTTATGACCTCATTCATTATTTATTTTCCCCGTTAAATTTAAGGAATATGTTTGAATTTTGTTGGTCATTTTCAGCCTGTTTTTTATCCCTTCATGAAAAGGTTGTGGATGTTAAGAATGTTGGTCTGAATCTCGAATGGAAACATTTCTCTTTAGCACATTCTCAACAGTCAGACGGTTGAGACGACAGGCTGTTTTATGAACTCTGCCTTATCGCTGATCTATCCTTAAGTTTGTAATTAACCAGCAAATGTAAATTCCACATTGTTTCCGCAACTTCTTTTCTCAAATGCTGAATTCATCCATGGTTGCAGACTGCATTAATACCCAAACCCTACTCTGAAAGGCTTTATCTTAATAGAATTGGCTGGTTTGCTGTTATGTATGATTAAATTAAAGACTGGGGCATCTGTTAAAGCTGCGGTGCAGGTGCCATTCGGTTCCATCCAGGCAGTTAATTTCCTTTTTTTTTTTTAAATATGTGTGAACAGTTTTGTTCCTGTCAATTCTAGATTATGTAATATCTGATATACTGCAAATAAATTAATAAATGTATTGTTAATGCAACTTTGTCAGCTTTGTTTTATTTTACCGGATTATTTATTTTACTGTGGACTATTTTCCATTTCTTTACATAACACATAGTTGTGCAGAGCGTATAGGGAGATGTCGATAAGTCGTTGTCGATCTGTGTTGTTCGTGATGTGGAGCAGTTTTCAAACAACGCTCAAATTTCGCCGGAGGCAACTAAATGCAGCGTTACCATAGCAACAGCATCAGGTGCATTTTTTCCTCCTCCTGGATACACATCCTCCGCGCGATTGGACGAGCTCTCTTTTGATGTCACTAGGGCAACCGAATGATGGGAATTTTACCACATGAACGGAAATGTCAGCTCGATTTGACTGGCTCCCTTCGCGCGGCTCCCATTCAGCTGCGCGCGAGCCGTGCACGGCGGCGAGGCGGCCATTGGGCTGTTCGGACGTCCATCCGGGGAGGGAGGACCCTTTCTCTCTTTCTCTTTTTTTTTTTTTTTTTTTTTGCCTCTGGTACGGAAGCCGAGTGGGGACCGGCTGGTTACGCAGCGGCCGTGGGTCTCCACCCGAGAGTATGGCGGCTGGAAAACACACCGGATAGCGGAGCACAAGCCCGAGACAGAGACATGCCAGAGATGGTGAACAACAAACAAAGAGACGCAAGTTATTCTCTGAAGTGTGACTGTGGTTGTGGTGGCTGCTGTCTTCCGGGGGATGCCCGCAGCTTGAAACATCTCTCCTGCGGTTCATTCCCGGACGAACCCCAGCGTTTTTCCAGCGTCCCCGATGGGGCAAGTTTGTTTTTTTGGATGATGCACGGACAGCTGTGAGCGAAGCTGATGAAAAGCTGCACGCTCCCCATCGCCGGGTTCTCTCTCCTCTCTTTTCCCTGCAGATTTAGGAGAACTGCAGTGCTCGGATGCTCGCGTATATATCTGTCAGAGTCCGGCCTGCGATGGGGGAATTTCTACAATGAAATCCGTCTCGGGGCACGGAGTCTTTGTGCTGTGCCGTAGCTGAGCCGGGGTCCGGCAGAGACAGCGCTACTGACCACCCGCTCGGTGCTGGACGCGGATGGTGGATGCGATGCGCGCGCGAGCAATTTGAGTTCATTTCAATGTCGCGCGGAGATTGATACCTTTCGACTTGATTAAATCCACGATGCGCGAGTACAAAGTGGTGGTCCTGGGAAGCGGTGGGGTCGGGAAATCCGCCCTCACCGTGCAGTTTGTCACCGGGACGTTCATTGAAAAGTACGACCCCACCATAGAGGATTTTTACCGCAAGGAGATCGAGGTGGACTCCTCGCCCTCGGTGCTGGAGATCCTGGACACCGCCGGCACCGAGCAGTTCGCCTCCATGCGGGACCTGTACATCAAAAACGGTCAGGGATTCATACTGGTCTACAGTCTGGTCAACCAGCAAAGCTTCCAGGACATAAAGCCGATGAGAGATCAGATCATAAGAGTGAAAAGGTTGGTGGAATTTTGCAGGAGGAAAAGAGTTCTGACCATGTTGTGTGAAGTGTGAATGTTGAAGGCATTTTTTTCCCCACATAACATGGCCTTATGAGGGCCCCATAGTTTCAGGATGGGCTTTGGCCTGGTCTGGGAACTATGCTTCAATAAAGATGCTTCAATGCAAACAACAAAGCACCACATCTTATCTTATCACCCCAGTTTATCCAACACAAGCGTAGTTTTCTAGACTTCAGTGTCGAGCTTTAGACTTCTAACGAGACAACGGGGCTGATCCAAAGGAATTCACAGCGCACTGAACACTGTGTGTGATGTGAACTCTGAAGTCTGCCGGTACTGATGCTGCAGCCTCAGCGAAACACCCCGCCGGGGGATGCCCGGGCTCTGCAGACTGCTCCGAGTAGGTGCAGCATTCCCGGGGAAGCACGCAAAATAACACAAGTCTGCTAGTGCAAAGGAAACCCCATGTGTTCAAGTAAGAAGCCGCACGGCTTCCTCAGGAAAAGCAGAGCATCCGAAAGTGGCAGACTGAGAAATGCTTAGATAAGAGAGCTCACTGGTGCGAGCGGCTGATAGGTGTATGGGAAATGATAGTGCTCTTGTTATTCTTATCTAATAGGCCCCGATAGGGGGGACATCGTGTTTTCCTTGTCCGCCTCCTGACATTGCCTGAAGTCATGAAACCCATTGAGAGCGTAAATTTGCAGTGTCATGAATGCAGCTGCTTAAGTCACCTTTGTTAGAGGGAATTTGTGTATCTGTGCAGGACGCGCGCACTGAGCGCAGCTGTTTGGGGTCAGCGGCCGGCCCAGGTATCAGGACGAAGTGTTAAAGCCCTCCAGAGAACCATGCAGCTCCTACTGTTTACTGATAGTGCCATCTTGTTTGGGTGATACTCAGAATACACAGTCAGATTGTTGTTTTGTAGCTTCGACCAAAAACGGAAACATAACAACCATGACATGGTTTAGTTGTGTCATCTTTTTTCTTTTTCTAGTGTGAAGGCTTTTTTTAATGTACATCCCTAAAAAGTCCTATGAGGTCATGGCTCTTCTTGAAAGAATGAGGTCAGCTCGTTACCCCCGTGTGGGTTTGAAATTCTTAAGCATGGAAGAGTGCGTCTATGTGGAAGTATGTATATGAGAGCTCTCTGAGCTAAAGCAACCAAGCTGCTGTCTGATTTCACACCTACCGCTGGGGCTGTTTTCTTAATGCCACAGCAGGGTTTATTTTCTGGGTTGAGACATCACACTATCCACATGAAGTCGGCAAACCAGTTCACGTCAGGCCTCTGTCCTTTATCACTAGGGTAAAGGGGAAAAACAGGCTGGACTCTGTGTGTGAAAGAGCGCATTTCCCTTTGTAAATCTTCAGGTCATGCAGTCTTCACTTTACTTATTAAAGCTTTGGCTTGCATTCTGTTTGCCATTATCCCCAAATAGAGACTGTGAATCGCAGTTGCACGCACGTCTCAGTCAGTCGCGCAGTAATTTGGGAGCTGAGGTTTGTAGATGTCGGCATCTGTGTCAACACGGTGCGATTAACCTGCTTAAAGCAAGCCTGGTGACAAGAACAGAACTGAGTGAAGGCTTTAGTGAGGGAGCAGGAAAATCCCCCTTTGGTCCACGGTCCAGCATGCAAACGGAGGTGTATCAAAAGCCTCGATTTATTATAGTTGATATCCTGCTCAAGAAAACTTTTAAATGGATGTTACACAGTAAACTGAGTTCATGAAATGCTGGCTCGCTGATGCAACAGCTGACCAGAACTCACTTCTGTTTGTGTAATGTCTAAAAAAAGCGAATTAAGCAGCAGGATGTTACTGGAAGTGACTGGCCTCACACCATGTGATAGCTTCCATAATTCCCGGATAAACTGTATACATGCGGACGTATTTCCTGTGGAAAAGGCAAGGAATGAAATGCAGACATTTGTTACAGAACAACATATAAATAAAAACACAAAGACAATGTAATTCTGTCTATGTCAACCAGTCTGACAGTTGAGCTGTAATTGTGTAGCCCCGTTTTCTCTGCTAAGTGTGTCCTTTTCTCACAGTCTGTCTTGGGGTGGGAAAGGTCTAGGTGCATTGACAAAAAAATGTCCTGATGGGAGAAAAAATAAAACGTATAAAAAAGCCCCTTATATCACTTATAAACCCTCTTTTGTAAGAAGTAGCTTAAAGTATCAAACCAGTCATTTTATCCAAACATCCCATAAAAATGGAAATGCTTCACAGAAGTTTTTAGTGAGTACAAAAATGCCTTCAGTTCCACCAACAATGCAGTGTACTCTTGGATTAAACGTTTCTTGAAGTGATGCCAGCCTCACACTGGCATTTGTGTGTTTGGAGTGTACCAACCTTCCCAGTAAAAATGGCTTTTGATTGATCGAAAACGCTTGTCGGACAAAGCTGTTACACCTCTAATGTTCATCACAAGTTTAGTAATGTGCAAAAGCTCATTCTGCCACCTTTGTGCCCCACGTGGGCTTTTTGAGGTACATGTGGGGAGTGTCCCGTTTGTTTATGATGGATAAGCACCCCCTTTAGTGTGAACCACGATGTGTTTTTGTTTCAGATTGAAAATGTACAGACTCATGTGACAAGTTCAGGCATGTCAGTCAAAGGGAGGGGTGGCAAATCCCACGCTGAGGGACAGAAAAAGAAAAAGACGGATACTACTGAGATTAATCAAAGAAATGTCTGATGGCTCTAAAAAAAAAAAAGTTAAAAAGAGTGGAATCTTCCTTTAACCGCCTTGAGCCGGAGATGGAAGACTCTTGGCCCCCTGCAGAATGAGAGGTGATTGCGAGTTGGCCTCTGTGGTGGGTTTGCTCCTGTGATTGGCCCATTTGTCTCAGGCCGCTGCCAAAACACTGATGACCCGTCACAGCCGAGTCAGCGTTGGCTCAGGTCAGGGGCGCCGTTGTGTGTCGCCTTCGCTCTGAACCCTGTCAGCGTCTGTGGGCGCCGGCTGATGGCGGCGAGGAGAGGCCCCGGCGCTCCTGATCCCGCCGCGCCCGCCGCTGGCCACGGGGAACCTCGTTGCTCCTGCATTTAGCCGCCGTGACGTGTTGTGACGGGTGACTTAACGCACCGGGGGCGAGGCCGGGGGCCACGGCGCTGGTGTATCTGCAAACCTCTGCTGTTTGGTTTGCTTTTAATTGCCTCGGCACGCACGTTCCAAACGTGCCAAACTTAGGAGACACGGTTTCTATACGCTTGTTCCTGTTTCAGGTCACGAGTGGAAAGAGCAGCCGCGTCACTCTGTGTCTTTGTCTTTTCGTGCAAACTGTAAACTGAACAGAGCTAAAGGTCAGTAATGATTACTTAACAGTTGTCCTGGTATTCTGTGTCAAAGGCCCCAAGCAGGGATCTGTCATCACTCCCCCCCCTACCCCCACCTCCCCATTTTCTATCCAAACTTTCTCCTTTGACAGTCGCGTGTGTCAACTCTCTCCACATTCTGGGAACTGCTCTGGATGCAGCTTCAATCTCAACTCACATTTACTTTGGCTTGTCATGTCAAACAGCATAACTGGTAAACATCAGCGTAGCACCAGTAATAATGGCCGTGGTAAACACACCCCTGTGCGCATTTGAGGCTCTTTTTGTCTTGAGTATTGCCCCATTAGGTATATTAAACAAGCACACAGTTTTGAAATATTTTTTCCTCATTTGCACTTTAAAAAAATGGGAAAGATTGCACCGGAGCCAGACTAAATAAACTGAGCAGTTTGTCATCCAGTTCCATACAACCGAGGCGTCCTTAGTAAACATGAAAGGCTTCTTTGAATGGTGAATGTAAGCATCTCTCTGGCTCCCGGCTCCCTGAGGCCACGGCGCAGCAGGAGATGAGCAGCCAGGCCAGCAGCCGGCCGACACATCCTCCAGCACGCTGACTGTGTGTGTTATATCACACACACGGCCTTACGTTACAGCTCCAGCCATCTCCTCCACTGCGTCCACGCTCCCACCACCTTCAAGGGAGAAAATACGAGCCTCCAGGGAGACACGAGGCTTTTTCAGTGATAACAGTTTGGCTCTATGGACAGAATCGGGCTTTTTTGGAACATCACTGCTGTGAAGTGGAAGTGAAGTTAGTTAAGCAAGCCGTGTGTTTTAAAGCTTTTTTTTGTATTTACCGTCTGGTATTTTAAGGCACTCGATTAATTTATTAGTGCTCTGTCTAAAGAGTTCTTAAATCCCTGGTATGGATCCCACCTCAGTAATCCCGAAAACTGTGCTTCCATTAATGACATTATACTAATCTCTATAAAAAAGACGTCTGCTTCTGAATAGAATGAGCAGAGTCTGGGGACAGAGGAACATTTCAGGAGGCTAGAAGCTTTCCAATTCCAGCTGTCTGAGTACAATTTGTCACATTTAAGCAGGCATTTTGTATGACTGTAAGCTCGCATGTAATTTTCACTATTTCTCTAATATTATTATTCCATTTATGTGGATCAGTATGTCATTACCCAGGTGTATGTATTCATGAAGCACCAAAGAATCAAAATCACTGGAAAAAATCCCCTGAAATCTCCACCTGCAAAACTGAATGAAAGGTTTGGATTTACAGGATGCTAAAATGATGGTTGCACAAGTCTTCAGTTTTTTATTTCATGTCTTGTCTGTTGTCTGTATATTATTGTTCAGTGTAGGTAAATACAAACTCTGTCATAGTTCCAAATTAAAAAAAAACCTTCAAACTGTGAGCAGACAGAAGATGATGCCCTTATGGTATCTCTTTTTTAAAATAATATCTACAGACGACATACTGTGTCCTGTCGTGTTGCCATGATCTTATTCAGAAAGAACATTTACTATGCTAAACCCGATGCCTGTGGAGTCTGAGATGCAGCTCCAGACATTGAGCTTCGTGCGGCCCGGCGTTGGGGTTACCTCGCTGGAACGTCCACTCCAGGAAAGAAAGAATGTACTATACTTGTCAATAACTGTTCTCAGTGCAGCATGACGGAGTCCAGATAGTTCTGAAATAGCCTCATAACCAGACTGACAGCAACAATATCATTTCTGAGATTGGGATGTCTCAAAGCTCCAAACCAGCCCATTTCCAGAACCTCTGCCTTTATAGAGCTGTTTCTATCTGTTGGGGATCAGTTAATCAGGGATGTTTTATTAGCACCACCGGGCTGATATTTTCCCTCCCCAATTCCTATAGAAGTAGACAGGATGTACTTCAGTTTTGACATTTCTTGTCCAGTGTTTCTTGTCCATTTGTAGGTGGTGTCAGAAATGATGCTGGAACTAGGGGTATGGAAGCTTAGCTGTAGCACCTTTCAGAGAACCTCAAAGTGTCTTTTAGGATCATTTGTGACAATGTTTAGAATCAGTGGTTATTTAAAAATCAATTTTTCTTCATCACCATTGATGAAATTCTAATGTGCCACAAAGGCTTGTCTTTCCTTCAGGGTGCCCACAGCCCAGCTCAGAGTTAAACCCCGAGGCGCTGGTGTGGCCGGGTTTCACTGTCCGTCAGCAGGGCTCGTGCGAGATGATCTGCATCATGAATTATTGATAAGATGTGTCTGGCTGAGCTTGAATGGATTGTTTGCAGTCAGAGCGTTCTGCTGCCTTTTGGCATCAGCCTGAAGCCTTCAGTGGGACATATTGCCGGTGTCGTTCGCGTCTCAACACAAACACAACCCGGCTCAGTTATTCATTTTTCATTTAGTGTGGACTGACTAAACCAGGAGCCTCGCACAATTGTTTCAAACACTGGCCCACAAACGGTGTGCTCGACACCCTATATGCTGAAGCCCTTTGGGGCTGTGTCCATGGCAGCCCCCACCCCCTGAGGTTACTCTTCTGGAATTATCACTATATATGGAGCCCTCTCTCTGGTTCCTTATGTTGTGACGCTGTTTTGCTGTTGTGATGAGGGTCAAATGAGCACCGCAGCCAGCCCGTTCTCACGAGAAAATATAGTTTTAGTTTTAGTAGAAACACAGTGAAGGTTCAGACATTGTGAGATGTCGATGTTTATTATTGTTTTACGATATCTTTCACTTTTGTGTTTCCTCGATTTATTTATTTAATTACCAACCTTAAAAGATTTTATGTTCCATATCCTATCATACTGTTTATATATTAGATAAATTCTCTGTGATAAACACAAGAACGCAGTAGGCAACATATCTGAGGGGTCGTTTTGATTATTTAAGAAATATTCTGACAACAGCTGTCCTTTCACTGGTGCTGACCCACATTACAGTCTATGATTAAGTCCTTACAAAATTATGTCCTTTTCATGTTTCTGAGAATAGGCGCATACCAAAATACTAAAGACGTTTTTAGGGTTGTTTTCTTTCATATTCAATCGTACCCATGGCCTTCTAACGGCTTTGAGTGTCAGTGCGTGTTTTTCTTCAGTCAATGTTAGATCATATCATTATATTATATTATCTTTAAAAGTAATTGTACATATTAAGCAAGACGTGGCTACGTGCTTTGCCACCATTAAAGATTTGAAGTGGAAGATTTAAGCCAAAACTACACTTATTCATAAAACCAGCCCTGTCAGAGCCACCTGTGGCTTCTACTAAATGGTCACAGCTTTAAATGTTGAGGTTCCACCTTTCAATCTACTCACCCAAACATGTGTTTAGGGGTTTTTTAGAGGAGGTGTGGAAGGGTGTGGAAGGTCCCAGACAGAAACAGCATGCCACCAACCACATGTGGTCAGAAGTGATTCTCTGGAAAATCACTGCTTTGCCATTTTTGTTCTCTCCAGGAATGCAGTAATGGACATGTGAGCACTCCGTGCTAAATGTGTCCTCTGGGCATCTTGTTGTGATCCAGGGAACAGAACACGATAGTTAAGAGTAAAGTTCACCATGTGATATATTGGATGGAAGTGGAAGAAGTTGTGAAGTTCAAGCCTATTAAACAATGAAAGCTGCATTCCAAAACCTCATAGATTTACTTCAGCAGCTTAACCTGGAGTGGTGATAAAGCTGTTGCGTCTTCAGACTCCTCATCTCTCTAGTATTGGACATTTCCTCGAAAGGACTTATGACAGCAAATATTTTTCCTCTCTGTGAATCATTAAGTAAGTTTAAACATAATGTGGAAATATGGCAACATTAGTGTTAGATTAAACAGTGCTGCACAGGGTTATTAGCACACAAACTCAAATCATAGGTCTAATCGATGGAGAGTGTTTCCTTTCCTGCTTTGTATGTGGACAAGAATGAAAGAAACAACCTGTAGTTTGAAGGACTTGAGTTCACCTCATTTGTCGTCTCTCAGATGACTTTCTAACCATCATTATCTCCCCTGACGTGTACAGACTGCTCCAGAACCTCCATTTCTAAACTGACAGAGTGTCTGTGATGGTTAAACTGCATCTCTAGCTGCCTTTTTATAATTAGAGTGCAGCACCCCATTTAATTGAACTGCCTGTCTCCTCTGGCCGTTCTCAAAGTAGTCCAGTTCCACTGTGACATGGCAGCAAGTTCAGAGCTCAGAGGATTATGGCCACTTCCTCCTCTCTAGGGTCACAACGCCACTGCCCATTTCCTGTACTCTTCTGGGTCAGGCTTAAGAATCAAAAACAAGGCGGGATGGGTGGAGGGCCATGGTACTGTCTTAGTGGAAGAGGGTCCAGCCATGGCTTTTGTGATAAAAACCTCCTCCCGCTGTCAGAGTTGTTGTGCACAAAAAAAAGTCTAATTTCAAATATATCTTGTTGTACGTATGTGTGTGTCTGTGCTGGTTATGGTTATAGACTAATGACCTGTCCATGGTTTTAGCTTTTTTTTTTTTTTTTTTCAAATGAATCATTCATGAATGAGTCATTTATGTTTATGAATTTAGCAGACACTTTTATCCTGAGCGACTTACAAAGTAGACACAAGTGCATGTCTCCCCGTCGGGGAATAGAACCCCGGCCACTTGACAGGCAGGGATTCTCACCACTATACTAACGAGGAGAGTTTATAGAGCATAGTTGTATGTATATCGCCATATAGAGTCATCTGCCCTGCTGTACAGGTGCATTAGCACAGCACAGTCAGTGGCTAGTTCAGGGCCAGCAAAGCTGAACACAGAGAACTACTCGTCAGCCTGTAGCGTTATTGATTGTGAGCCACATCAGCCAGGCAGACACTAAAAGTAGAACCAGAAATAGGTCTGTGTGTATACTAGCGTATGCAAACTCTGCTCAGCAGATAGACCTTAGTTTGGGGGGAGCAACATTGTGTGCGTTGACTCCATTAAAAATACATTTAAAAAAACACATTCTGCTTGAGTAGTCTTTCTAGGCTTTCATACTTCAAAATGTAGCAGAAGGTTGAGATAACCAATTCTATTAGCAAGGAAAAAAGGAAATCACCACCTCATATATCTGTCATAATATACAAGTTTAAAGTGTTTTAATATTTCATTGTTATTGATAATTGTCTTACATATTCTTTTACTATTACATTCCTCTATTTGATGTACATTTGTGATGGCTGCATCAAACTAAGTACCACAGAGAATTAGTAAGAGAACTTAAAAAGGGTATGAAAAGCATGCAACCATTTGATCTGAATGGATGTATGGCTCGGCTTTCAATAATGCAGATCATTTCAAACCAATGACATGTGAAGATTTTCTTGATGTTTCAGCACTTTAACAGTTTTGTTGTACTAAAACCCTACAAAAGCCCCCCAAAAAGCCAAAACACTCAGTCCCTGCTCTCACACAAATTGCAGCTTTCAGTTTGCTCGGTGTGTGCGTCCTGATGAGAGTCTGTCTGTGTCCTCAGGTACGAGAAGGTTCCAGTAATCCTGGTGGGCAACAAGGTGGACCTGGAGAGTGAGAGAGAGGTATCGTCCGGCGAAGGTCAGGCTCTGGCCGAGGAGTGGGGCTGCCCGTTCATGGAGACCTCGGCCAAGAGCAAAACTATGGTAGACGAACTGTTCGCTGAGATAGTTCGGCAGATGGACTACGCCGCTCAGCCGGACAAGGATGACCCCTGCTGTTCCTCGTGCAATATACAATAGCCCTGGGGGCCTCTAAGGACAGGCCACGAGAGTCCACTGAGAGGACGCTCCATCGACCCGCAGCAGACAGATTCACACTTAGACACGCACACACACGCAATCGAGCCAATTAAACTGATGATAAATACATGGTTGATCACAATGGATTTTAACTAAGTGGAACGTGCAAGTCGCAGCAACATGATAATTAATAACGACATGTGAGTGCTGCACACATTTTGAATGAGGAATGCCAGGAATTTGCCGCAAGAGAAATTGAGAAATGAGAAAAAAGGAACATGCCCTCGCCTTATGTTGTTTTCTGTTGATGTTTGTGTTCATCTTTTCATTTACAGCAAAGAGTCACCCTGGCTATTGTGGAGGGCCACTACCATAAACCCTACAAAGCTTTTCTGAGAACCAGCCATTTTAAACATTTAGGAGTATATAAGTTACAGTATTTAGAACTCTTCTCCCAGTTAAAAAAAGTCAGTGGGAGGTTTTTCTACCCACCCCAGGGCTGAACCAAAGAGGTGACCCAAAAGCACCTCCCTTTTTCTAACATTATTTTTTTAACTCATTCACAGTAGGAATGGAGAGAAAGGGGACAAGTCAGTGTCTTTCCTAAAACATTGGTGCAGTGATTTCTTTCCAGTTTTTCTCACTTTGAGATATAATACTAAACATAGCAGAGTCTCACATATCGTGTGATGTTTTGTTCTCCTCTTTGAGAGACTCTGAAAACAGATTAATGAGTAGTAATATAAGAAACCACTTCATCCTGATAGGACAAAGAGTATTTTCAATGTTTGAATAACTGAACACACGCCATCTCTCCAACTCTATCAGGAAGGGGTGACGTTAAAAGTGAAGAGGCCAACATTTGTCACTTATTTTTTTCCTCCTCCAGAGCCACAAGGAAATGTGGCACTTTCGAGTTTCCGCATCCTGATGCCATTTTATGTGCTCAGAGTATTCAAATTCATGGTGACAAATAGAAAGGAGGATGAAGATGTTTAAAACTGTTGTGTAAATATTTTGTAATGAAAGTGCCAGCTCGTATGAAGACACTGACCCAACACATGTGGAGTTGTCATCTGTGTGCATGGCTAGTTAACAAAAAAGGACTCTTACTGTTTGAGATTACTATAGGCTGTGGAAACGTGCAAATCAAACACACTCACGTCTGGATCTGGACACTGTTTAAACTGTACATCAATGTTGCCACGGGAAGCAGACTTTCCCCGTGTGACCATTTTCATTGTTGATTTTCTATTTTTTTATGTGACCATTTACTCTTTATCCCTCTATGAATGGTGACACTGTTACATTTGACACCTAAACAATAAAAGTGCGTTCAACACTGGAGTGTGGCTGCCAGGCTTCAGACCGATGGAGGGAATAGTTTGAAAAAGGTAATTATGCAACTGTTATGGAATGAAAAGGATGAAAGAACTTATAACATGTCCTCTTACCTCATAAGATTTTTTCCAAATGAGTCCAACATCTGTAAATAATCATGGTTGATCAATTTTTCAGTTGTCACACAAGCAATAAGCAGGTACATACAGGTTACTACTGAAGAACTTGTTGTTTGCTCTGTCAACAGCATCAGTCTAACATGTCCAGACCTGCTAGAAAATAATCATTGAGCACAACAGTACAAGGTTACAGACACCAAGCATGTGCAGCATTTGACATATTGATCTTTGTTGATAAGGATCTCATTTCAAATTGACAAGCGAAGACGCACATTACATTCATTAGAGAGAAACCCCTGTTCTACAGGAAAGGCTGTCATGACTGGGGCCATTGTACCATGTTTAAAATGATATTTAGAAAATGTGCCATGCTTCTTTTATTTAGATCTAGAGCAAAAGAATACACAAAGACCTGTCAAATATAAATAACAATAGAGGTGGAGATGTAAGCAGAAATATCAGTTAGTTTTACAATTGAATCATCCATTATTTCTCTTTTTGGCTCACATAGGTTATTTGATGGCAAATAGATTTTGTTTTTATCATCTTTTTTGCACTCTTGGCAAATAGAAAATAATTTGTTTATAATTTATTTGGATTCCAATTTCTAACATCTCAAAATGTGGGTAGTAATCTAGATTTTCGTCTTATGACTTGCTACAGTTCTGTAACATAAGTCTATCAGCTCAGCTTTTGCTGTTCAGGAAGTGTTGCTCAAAAAGGGAGAAACCCAAGACAATTTCTTTAGAACAAAAGTTCATGACCTGCTCGTAAAAAAAGGCCAGAAAACTTGAGTTGAACATGCAATCCGTGCAGCTTGTCACAATTCTCACAAGTAGGGCATCATCCAACTTTTTTAGCTTATTCAAAAATATTTCCGGTTTTATTAATGCTCAGTGACTTTCCACAGTGTATTTTGCATCTTAATATAGAGATCAAAATAGGTCAATAGACTTTACGTTCTCAATGTCTGCATCAGGACAGTCCACACGGCCCTCATAGTATTATGACATTTCATTATGTTCTCATTGAGGTTACAGAGAGCTTACAGGGGGATTTGATTTGTGTTGATTGATTCCGAGATGTAAAGTTATTAGCAAATCTCTTTACAAAGAAAAGGTTCCTCTTTAATTCAGGTTTTTCTCATTAGTTTTCTTTTCACAAGCAATTTGAGAGGTTTATGAATCAGTGATGCAGAATATAAAGTGGCAGTGGGAGACAACATGAGTAAACGGATCTGAGGAAGAGTTTGCCCTAGTCTCCCCCCCACATCCCACGAGACCCTTGTCAACATCCTCCTGCAGCAGCCACCTGATGTGGAGGAGCCAGTGGCGAACATGTATGGTCTGTTGGTGCTGTATTTTCCACCGCAGTGCTTTATCCAGCCTGATGAGACAAGGACCAGAAGGCTGGAGGACTTGACGGTGAGAGGTCTCAGTGGGGTTCATTAGGAACCAGAATCCCTGTGGCATCACTCAGTCTGCAGCCAGATCATTTGTGTTTGTGTTAATGTATGGTCTCATTAGGTACAACACCCCTGTTGTCTGGAGAAAGGGGTTTAATGAGAATAGATGACCACATGCTTTACAATAACAAACCAAATATGTTTTTGTAGTTCTATCTTATTGTCATGTTAAAGTTGTTAAAAATTCTCTCAAGAAATGAAAGGTGACATCATGAGAATCTGGCTCTGCAGCTGGAGGCAGTCCAGAAAACAAAACTAAAGTAAGCCTGAAAACAACAACCCGAGTCTCGCTGTGTAGGTGTATGAATTAAACACTCGTTGCTATCTGTTCCCAGCTTTGTACACTAGAAGCTGGCAGCCATGGACATTGTCGCTGTGATACAATGTGCCATGTTTTTCCAGCTTAGATCCTCTTCATCAACATGTCAAATGTCAAGATGAAAGAAGGTGTGGGGGGGGCTGGGGGTGGCAGCATGAGTCACCATCCATTTCTCCCCCTGGCTGTGGCACACTCCCCCAGGATGTCTGTGTGTGATGCAGACAGCAGCCATTCATGACACAAAGGCCCGCCCGTCCTCATTTCAACCGCCGCGCTCAGAAGTTCAAGAGTCGCTCTGGGAAGTCCAGGAGCACCCAACCAGCTCAGCACTTTTAAGGATGAGGGAAATTCCAATGCACAGACCAAACAAAAGCGCCTTTAAATTGCTTTAATCCCCTCATTGATCACTGGAGCATTAAAGTCTCAATGTGCTGCAGACGGAGGCTGTAATGTGTGGAAATTAGCCTTTTGTGCCTGTGAGGCACAGAGGAACAGCCAAAATCAATAGGATTCAAAGCATAATGAAGAAATGATGGGTTTGGAGGAAATATTTTAGTTTTCGATCAACTCATCTGAAACGGTTCGAGTCAACATGTTTTAAGTGTCATTGTGCTTCTGCCCCCGTCCTTTTTCCAACGGGTTGAACCAGTCAGCGGGCTTGGAGCAGATTCTATCCTGCATTTGCTCGACTGGACGTTAAAGCTCCCATCAACCCACACTATCAGCCCCCTCCTGATGTTACATGCCTTTTTACACCGAAAACAGTGGTGATGTGCAGAGGGGGGAGTAGCAAACAAGCAGAGCCAGGTCTGTCAGAGGGCCTAATAACTAGGTGTCATGGCAACAAGACAGCAACACATGAATTGTCAATTTCACACTCTAATTTGCTGCTGCAACAGAGGAGACTGATTGCGGGGGATGATGTGTGCAAAAAACATATACATGTCATGTTTGTCACAACTTTCTTGTTTTTATCAAAAGCAGGCATGTATGTGTTATTTCAGCCAAATTTCTGACAAGGTATTTGGCTGATTCTACTCCAAATTTCCTGAGTAAATGATGGCATGATGAAGATGCATCAGATTTAGTATAGATCACAACTTCCTGCATATATTCCTCTGATATTCATTTATTCTGAGCAGAATTCTTCCCAAATGATCTAAAATCTTTTAACAAAGTCTTTGGTATACGAACTCTCTCTCTAATGAAAGACTGTACACTTTCTCAGCGATTGTATTCTTTCTTAATTATTTCCATAAAGAAATGCTTTGCTGACAATGACTAAAAACTCCAAATGTTGTACAATAAGCATTAAACTAACCGAATAAAAATTACCAAGAGAGACAGACTAAAACTAAATTAAAATCCATTAAAGCACATTCAAGGAAATTAATAGAAATTAATGGAATAGATTAAACACTTTAAATGATTCAATTAAAGATGTATTCAAATTATTTCCTGGATCTTTAAACTTATGAAAACACCCTTGGTCATGCTGTGGGTTCCACTGGACTATAGGAGTCATCCTGTTTCAAGCCCTTAGATATTAACAATAAAAACTATCTAAATCATTGGACGAATCTCATGATAAACAGGAAGCCAATGGAATGAAGGACTTGTTAGTGTTATTTGATGTGTTTTTGTACATACACATGTTCGCAACAAAGATTAAAAAGTGTTAACTGTCAATAACCGTTTCAGTTCTGGGGTTTGTAGTTTTCCACCAAAGCAATGTTTCCATGATACAGAAAGCTTTGTTTTTAATCTCCTGTTTGACAATCAGTAGTCAAATACTCTTATGGTGTGCAGATACAACTGTTAAGCACTCCAGATTTGTTTACCAGTGTTTTCTATGTGTAGGCAAATGTTATGCTCACAATTCATGATTGTATTATAAAAACTAAAAATCAGAAAGGCACCTGTCCCTGAAGTAACTCAAACCTAGGAGAAAACTTTAAGTCTAATGGATCTGGCTGTGGTGGTTGTCTGAGATGGCCCTCCTCTTTTCTGTCTTAGTTTTCTGAAATTTCCCAGTGTCAAGAGGTCCAATGGGGTCCCACAGGTCCCGATTATTCCCATGGAAATTTATAGCAAAACACAACTTGATTGTCAACATTCATGGCCGAGTTTGTACATAAAAGGAAAATCTTCAGTGATGTAAAAAAGCTGGCATAGAATCATTTGGTCTTGTGTGAAAATCTTATTTTTCCCTCAAATCATTAAGATTGTTCATACAAAGAACCAAATCATTAGCATATGTTTCCCTATGTGACAAATTATCAGGCATCAGGCATAGTATGTTGTACAGATATGAGGAAATAATCAAATCTGTGTGATCCTGGCTTTACAGATTCAATGACCAGAGGGATTGTCTTTGCCGGTTCTTTAATTTTTCCCTTGGAATACTTTAAATAGAGCTTGTGAGGAGGCTCCCCCATGCTGTTTTCCTTGTCTTGCGGAGGCGTAGCTTGGCAGGAGCTCTATGAAGCTTATGTCCAGGGGAAATAGCTTTGTTCTTGAACCTTATGGTTGCTCTAGTATTTCCTCCCCTGCTTAATCAGCTTTCATAACTCCCCTTCTCCCTTTCTGTGTACTTCCACCTGAGCTCCCTTCTCCAACACAAACAGCGTCTGAGTGCTTCTTTCAGAGACACGGTCTTCAGCATCCCAGGATGAGCATTGTTGTTGCACCTGGTGACGAGGTGTCCCAACTATCAGAGACAAAAGCATTGATTCTGGTATTTATCGCTCCAAAGAAATGAAAAAAAAATGCAAACGAACATTTTCCTTTTTTGTGTGGATGAAAAAGGGTTGATTTGCAGGGAAATATTCCTGATGGGGTCAAATGTCAGTCAATGAAAAGAAATGTAGGATTTGCTGAATCTTTGTTTTTTTATTTTTGGGGTAAATTGGAAATCTATTGATCACGCATCTCTGTTTTTTTCTTTGTCTTTTTTCTGCTTACTTGTTTTGGAAGCACTATAAATGACTTCTTAAGAACTAATTGTGCATCTGAATCAAAATCCTTTCAACGGTAATCAGGGATATAGTTCAGTCACCTAAAAAAAAAATCTAAGTCAATTAACCTGTTTAGGGAGTCAAGTTTTTGAACTTTCACTCATATCCTGCTTTATAAGTAGAAACTGTAATGATCTTCCAGCTCTGGTAGCATTTGCACAAGTTCAAGTTGAGTAGAGCTTCGTTTTGAAGAGTCAGACAACAGTTTCTTCCCTCGACACAAAATGTATATTGTATGTGAGAGTTTGTCTACGTGTACTTTTAGACTCAGCAGAGGAAATTGGCTCTGTTATAATGACCTGGGATTCAAAGTTGGCGGTGACAGCAAGAGACAGAAATAGAATCTGGATATCATTTGAATATCGAAACCCACCCTGAAGTGAATTCATGTGTGGGAAAGAATGCTGTGTGGAAAAGTCTTCCAACTATATTAAAGATATGAGCAAGGTGCAGTGAATGAGATGAAACTCATGGCAAAAACAACACACTACAAATGAAATGGAAATAGTCATCTCTGCTTCTGTCAACAATGAAACTTCATGTTTTATCTTAACAAAAACAAAACTCTCCCAAATGTGACACATTATGATTATGTAGTGGAGTATCGCTTCAAGACCCACATAATTCATGTAAAAATGCAGGAAATCCTTTTTAGTTTTTATGAACAGCAGTTAGATCCTTTAACAATGCATAGTTCAAACAGGCGTCCTCTATAATTATCTGATGAATGTGACTCTGACTTTTTTTGGGTGGGGGGGTTATCAGTGATTCACTGTGTTAAACTGTGATTGCGGTTGAAACTGGTTCAACAGCATTTGGCTTAAAAGCTAAATGTCACAGTTTCTTAACAACTAATGGTAAACTTGTGTAACGCTCTTTCCCAACTCCTCATAACGAGAGCATGCCCTCACATGCCCAACTTCACATTTCAAACTGAAGATTTCGAATCTATAACTTTATTTGTATTGAGTTGAAGAACTCATCAGCTCAACAACAATCAGTGTGATATTCTGTATGCGGGGGGTTTGAATTTAATGATGTATTGTGCTCTTAAGTTAACTCTTTTTGTTGGATTTGGTGCCCATTTGCAGTCTGATCGGTTCATTTTGCCAGTCAGTCCTTAAGTTCTTATATGTAGTGTAGAAGGAAGCGAGGGGACTAAATATTTTTTTTATTCCAGCAATTTACATATTTAGAGTGGGCTGAAGAAAAAAGAACTTTACTAGAAATTGATGCACTATAAATTAATAGTGGCAACTCTCATGGTGCATTTGTCCTGGGGTGATCAGCACATAGGTAAATGAATGATTTTGTACACTTACATAAGTGGATAAAAGATCTTTCAGAACATGGCACCAGACCCTGATTGCTTACATAACTAATCCAAACCCGCATTGTCACTGGTCTGATTTCCCTTTCTCTCAGAAGCTTTCACTCATTTTTCATGCTCATATGTTCATCTTTGCCTCCGTTCCAACACAAACGCACCAGAGGGCCTCTGAAGCTGCCAAGACACCAAATGTGATTTCTTCATCTCCAGTCCCACACCACTAAAGCGTAGGAGACTTCCCTTCAAGCTAGTGAGAAGGTGGGTGAGCAGCAGACATGAAAGAAAGATATGGAAGGGGGAAAAAATCCCTCTTTAAGTCTTCAATCAATCTTTTCTTCTTTTATCTGTGTCCCTTGATACAGCCACATATACAGAGGTGTTAGCAATGTGCAGCCAAAGAAACCAGTCAACCTCAACGAGAGAGGAGAGCAGGGAATACAGAGCAGCGAGCGGATTGATATGGTTTAAGAATCTGCAGCATCTGAATGTCCCATCTTGGTGCCACACTGTCAGAGTCAAAAGAATGTTTTGTGTTATTGGCCATAGGCTAGGTTAAAGGCCACTAAACACGGCTAACTTTATGAAGAGTAGAAGCACTGGTTTGAGAAGAAAACAAAAAAGAGATTCAATATAAATGATTCAGAATAAATGTGCCATACCAGCATACTAGATAAGCAGCATTCAACCACTGGCATGCAAAGTGAAAGCACAAGGACCAACAAAGATGTGAAAAACAGTAACAAAGACATGCAAAACATCCATAGAGATGCAAAACTACAGACACATGACAATATGAATACCTAAATAAATTAAAAGAAGATATGGAGCTGACATAAAGAGATGCAAATGACCATTGGGTGTGTTGGCTTCACACGGTCTTTCACACATCTAATCTATGACAACAGACTATTACTATTGGATACTGACTCTTTTTTTATTTGTTTTTTTTATATATGCTGTTGTCTTTTTACTAGATACCGCATTTCAGTCTGAATTAATTCTTCATTCATTCTTTCTGTATTGATTATTCTTTGGATGATTACAAAAATTCACATGTGTATTCCTAAAAAAACTAGTCTTGTCCTTCAGTTCAAACGTTTTTAAAACCATCTATGCTTTAACATGTGGTCAGTTGGTTCACTTTAGTTTCAAAGTATCCCTTCACACAAGATACTCTTTCTTCTGCTCTCTTGTGAAATATTCTATAAACTGATTTGCACAGCCGATCTCTCGCTGGCTCTTGCAGAGAATGAATCAATTCTGTTCTTGAATACTGGGTCACTGAGTAATATTGCCAACAAAATCAGCATGATCAAGTCAAGTCATTGTGATTGGGCTTTCTTTGACTGGTCACGGAGCTGCATGTCAAACTGATTCTGAATAGTCTTTTTGTGGTGGAGCTTCACACAGTCTAGCTGTTCAGCATGACGCGGAGGGATAGTTTAAACTGGAGAAATTCACATGGCACCTCTGGTTTGAACATTTCACGCTCCACAGCTTGTGATCCTGCTTCCTGTCATTCAATACTTTTTTCAATACTTTTTTGCAAACCAAAGCACCCTCCAGTGGACTCCAGCTGAAAGTGCAGGTTTAATCATTATGCAGGACCATGTGTAGTGTATTTCATAATAGGCCCTTGTTCCACAATTCCAACTTGGTATTACACACGTTTTATCCACAAGCTGTCATGCCCTTTGAAAAATGCTAACTTGTTGGGAAATGATTTCTTTATTACCATTTACTTGTTCAGTGTAGGTCTTTTCCTTCTCTGATTTTTTGTTACTGTTCTTTGGCTCGAAAATAAAATGCTACATCATAATGAGTAACCAAAGTTTTTGATCATTAGCTCATGAGTACCTTTGCTTTGGTGAGAGGAAGAAAACTGCACAGTATTATGTAGTCTGAGCATTATGCTGTAGCATCATGTAGTTCAAGTCACTTAAATCCTTCTGACTTGTCAGTGTCCTGCTTAAAATATATGTGTGAAGTGAGATGGTAACTCCGTCTCTCTTAGTTTCAAGTGAGATTAAGGAATCAGTGTCAACTGGTGTCTTTCCCCTCTGACAGCTGGCCATGGGTACTGTCACACGTACCATTTGTCTTCATTTTCTGTTTCATGAATGGCTGTTTTGCCATTGATTTAGAGGCAGAGGCTAATGGATCTGATGGGGACATGAACTGACAGCAGGAAGGATTTAAATCAGTCATGTCTTGTGCTTCTTTTCATCAAATCAGACCCAAGCTCGTGATCTGTGCTTTATAGACAGCAGACTGAACTGAAAGGCCGGCCCATCTTCACTTTGGCTTAGAGGAGGAGCAGGAAGGGAACATTTTAAGAATCTGGGAGCTGTGGCAGCTGCAGAAACGGTTAAGCACGGCAAGAGACCACGATGCAAATCAAATACATACAGTATATATATATACACATACTTTAATAAATAACATCAGCATGTCATAGCTTGGAAGTTATAAAAGCAAGAGAAAAAGGCATTGATGATCGATTATGCAATTAATCTTAACCCCCCCCCCAGTATCTGGTGACAAGTGATAGAAAAAAAACACAGAGCCTGTCTGCTCACCTGAGAAGATAAGAGTGGGCGGGTGGGAAAACTATTCATCAGTCTGTGACGGATGGAACCAGTACAATCAAAGCTTACTTTCCAACTAATGCAAGACTGATGGCAATTTCACATCATATTTCAACAAGTGCAAAGCAAAAAATCAAGCTATGAAAAAGGTTCAGATAACAATACAAAAAGTGACTGTAAGACAACTTCATGACTCTCTGCAAACATAAATGAAAAGTGAAAAATGCTTGGTCACCGAGCTCCATCAATGAAATGAAAATTGAAGATGAGAGGACAATTCTGAATTTGCACACAAAGGCTGATAGGGTCACAAGTCACAGAGGGAACCAAGATAATCCAAGCAGGGCAGACAGGAACAAGTGATCAATAAAATCGGATAACACATGACAAAGGTAACCTATAAACATGGAGCAAGAGACACAAAGATACGACAAAACTTCAATAAGAGCAGACTGAAACTCATCAGGACAGAGACAGTTGCTCCAATGTGTTCTAAATGCAAGGTAAAGAACAGGCATTTCTAATAAATTTGAGTGCAAATGAGAAAGACACAAAAATAAAGTATCTATGGAAAATGACAATATTCCGTAGACTTAACAATAATACCAATTCATCGTATCACTCCTTTTATGTGATATTATTCCATGCGATGTATTCTTGTTCTGCTGGAACGTGTATTTAATGTTTGTCTTGTAATAAATAAAGTGTGCTTAGAGGAAAATCAAATATGTGAGACGGGATTGCATGGGGCTGATAAGAACACCACAGACTGATGCCTCTTAAGGTACAAAAATCCCCCATGAAAACAAGAGGTATCACAAATAAATGCTGCTCTCAAGTTGCCCTGTCCCTCTGAAAGGCTGTAAGATATGCCAGTCTGCAGTAACTTAGGACACAATGGGCTTTGTATTATGAAAGAAAATCCCACTGTGGGCTAGAAATAACTTGTGCTTGCCATGCTTGTTTCACATTTTCATCACAAAATACTAACCTGGAGTTAAAGGGACAAAAGGGCAGTCTCATAGATAACACGAGGGGCCTTGTGTCATTCAAAATCACCAAAAAAGAGTTTGGCTTAATTCTATAGTCCGGCCGAATGTGACACTAAATTTACATACAGTCATCTACACTGCAGCCATATCCAAGAATAGCAGGCACATGACTTTAGAGGTGTATGGGAGAGAATATGATGCTGGACTGTGACAGAGTATGATACCATATGTGAGACCAAGTTGTATAAATTGTATCCGTATACGGGTTTAGCAGTGACTGTGAAACATTGTAATGATGTGTGTGACAGTTATATGTGTGTGGGAGTAGGACATTATATAGGAGACAAGGTTGAATTATGGCTCAGGGGGCCTCTCACCGTATTACATTTTTGCACAAACAGTTGAGCATGCTCTAGAAGAAAACAAGAAGCAGTGAACCCTTGTTAAACTATATACAGTGCTGTGTGCACTGTGAATCTGGGAATTGTATCAATCAGTGTGACTGGGAAATGAATTGAAGCATGTGACTTTATTAAACTTCAGTGAACAGACCATGTACACAATACAAAAGGCCAGGGGAGTGCGCCGGATAACCCCCATCGCACCCCCAAATATAAATAAAAGAGGATCTGACTCAGTCAATGAAGGCATGTGTTTGGTATGTCGCTGCTCTTTCTTTCCACAACTGGTTTATATCTGGAGTCTCACAATCTCGGAAAAGGTGACCAGTGTTGATCCTAAAAAAGACTGGAGCCAGAAGATTCTGTCAATGATCATATCACAAATTTGAAGGGGAAAACAACTGTTTTTTAGAAGACAACAGAATGTTAAAGGGTAAGAACAGCCATGTGGTTGATGGAGGTGCATAACTTGTTAAAGTTAAAAAAAAAGGGTTTTCAGTGGCATTACTCATCGAGTCCTGCCTTGCAAATGCTTCTCACCACATTCTGTAATGTCCAGCCCTTTGGTCCCATCTTTAAAAGCCTCTTACGTGAGCCTGTATACTGTTTAAACCTGTGATCGGCGTGTGATGCTGGGTTACAGTCAGAGATGGCTTCATTTAAAGGGGTCACCAGCAGAAAATCGCTCCTCTGAACTGTGGCTGTGTCCGGCCGCGGCCGCTAGATGGCGCTGTGGCTCTTCGGTGTCCGGGGGGCTGAGGCAGAGGAGCTGCGCCTCCTTCATTGTCTGAGTTAAAGGCACCGGGAGACGATCCTGCGCTCGCCTCAGTGTAATCCCGGCTCTCCCCGGCTCTCTCACTCAGTCGTCCGCCATGGCGACCGCAGGAAGCCTCCTCCTCGGTGCAAGCTGCATGTAAAAAAAAAAAAAGAAAGAAACTAAACCAGGATCCATTTTCCCAGCGCGTCCGGACGTGGATGTAATATCTCCCTTCAGCTTTGCGGGAAAAAATACTTTAGTGTGGACGAGCCCGCATTAGGAGAGAGAAGGGGTAAGAACCGCGCAGCGCAAGTCCTCCCTCAGCCTGCTCTTTAGGGAAGTGATTCAACTTGTTTGAGGGGGATTATGGTTAAGTCTCGGGAGTATATTTCCCATGTTGTTTGGTGATCCTGCGGGAAGGGGGACAACTGTCCCTTGCGTGGAATTCCTCCTCTACGGGCAGTTAGTGAGCGGCTGTCCTCTGTGTGCTGCGGTGCGGGTTTGCGTTGCACACATCTTCAGACGCCGCAGTCGCTCAGGTTTCCAGCCTGTAATGTGATTCATGCATCACTCTGACTTTTTCATTGATCGGAATTTTTCGCCAGGGGAGCCTGCGTGTTCTAGTTGTTGCCACTTCGTTTCCAGGTAAGTCCCCAATGTCACACCTAGTGTGGCGTCTGGTAATGTCCCGAGGATTACAGCAGCCTGCTCCATTAACCCACATCACATTCGTGTTTGGGGAGACCTTGCGCGATGAGTCAGAGAAGACCTCCCCAGAACACCGGAGTACAGCGTTTTTCTGCAGTCATTTAAACCAAAGGTTAACCCGTCCACACATCCAGTTGGCTGCCTTTTGGTTTTTACTGAAACACATGTCACGTTTCCATTGATTCAGAGGTAACTTCAGCAATCTCAGCCACACCCAAGTATGACTATCTGTTGCAGAGAACAGGGGAAATTGAGCTTTTTTTTGTTGTTGTTAAGGAGCTTCTCTCAGGTAGAAAGCTGGCTTTATCAGCCCCTGCCTCAGGGCATTCAGCTGTCACTAAAGGTTTCCAGCTGTGCAGTGGTGGACTTTAGCAAGAGGCCCCTGCACACAGTGGAGCCACTGTTACAGCCCAGGCCTGCAGCCGCTGCTCCACATTACACATATGTGGGGAATTTCAAGCAAACAAGTTCAAAGGCAGGCTGGTTTACCCCTAAGAAACAGTCAGGAGTCTGTAAAAGTCCCTCCGGTATTGTTTACTGGACATCTGGGCTTTAGGTCACTCTCCAGGCCTGGGAACAAGGTGCCATCTGCACAACTGTTGACCGTTTTGTGTATTTGCATGAGTTCCAAGTGACCCATTCAGAGCGGCACATGGATCTGGACTCATGGCTGGTGTGTTCATGATACATGGTGCAAGGGCAGGCATGTGCTGGCTGAAATCATCCCTGTCTGCTCTGCGACTCACTGCTGCTTTGTTTGAAGAGTTTCTTGTTACGTGGCACGCATGTGAAAGTCATATAAGCCGTGAATTTATGGACCAGGCATGAGACAGTTGCCAATAGTCAAGACAAGAGCCACTGAGTGATGATAGGGGGAGGACCAAATGTGGTGAACGACCAGGTTTGGATTGGAAGAATACACGTTTTCTTTTCTTTTTTTCCATTCGCACCCTCGGTGACAGTGTTGGGTCTGGATTCCATCAAGTCCAGGGAGAAAAAGTCTGCGCTCCAGCTGGGAAACACCAATATTTACTCTCACTCCAGTGCAATGGTGCCGAACCGTCAGGTGCCAATGATACAACATGGCATGGAAAATAACTGCTCTTACAATTGGTTTGATAGGTTTTACATTATTTAAGAGTGTAATCTTTCTATTTCCTATTGAGTTGCATGAAGACTGTTTGTGTTTGAGAAAAAAAACACATGAACATTATGATTAAAGAAAAGACTAAATAAAAACTTAGTTTGGCAATCAGTCCTCCATACTGTAAAAAATACTAAACCATCTTAGGGAAAACACAGAAGATTTAAGATGAAAAAAAGAAGAAACATGAAAATATCTGCATATAATGTTGGATTTTTGGTTGATTTTATTTATTTATCTTTCTCATTTTAGTAGCTGCTCTTGAACTCTTTTATATGCCACTGTTGAATGTCAGGCAGGCAATTGTTGGGCAAGATTTAGTGTATTCGTTGTCCTTGGCCTATTTTCCACGTACTCTACATGATTATGCTACGCACTCCTTTGAAATGCCTTATTCAGCTGCAGCCCTAACTTGGCAGCAGTCGTTCACCTTTGTGGCGGCTGAACAATTGCCCGCTGGACACACCACTCTGATCCACCAGTCGGTGAGGTCTCAGGAGGACGTCAGCCAGCTGAAATGTGCGATGACTCTGGCACTGAAAGCAGATTTTGGGTTGGTTGGTGACCTGTTAATATAAAACCCAGCCTGCCACCTGATAAAGGACACAGACTCTGCACATGTTTTTACTGTATGAAAAGTCCATTTATCAAACTTCCTTGTGCCATGGCTTTTGGACCTTATCTATTGAGTGGGATTCATGAAATAGTTTTAGCAACTATTTATCTACTGCTGTTTAAACAGAGCTGAGCAAAAGAAAGTTAACAAACATACCTTTTATTCAATGAATTTTTTTCAAATGTTACCTCATTCTGTTGAGTCAAATCTTAGTCCAATACCAGTCTGTGAAATGTATCGAAGCTCATCTCTGAAGTATTAAATAAAGCTTATACTACCGGCAGCCATACAGGTTTTTAGCATTAGCCTGACTGCATTGATGCCTGAAAGACTTCCTCAATCCATCTGTGCAGGAGCTGAACGTTGAATGGCTCAGATGACGTAACTGAACAGTGATTTGGTTGAGCCTTGACACTCATAAAAACAACCACTGAACCCCAGTGCAGGCACACCTGAAATGTGATTCCTCTTTACAAGTAAATTGAACTTGACTTCATTAATTGTTTCTTTATTGAATGAAACCCCTGTGTGCAGTATTGGATCTATATTTTAGCTGATTTAGTTTTAGTTGGTTTCTGTTTTGCTAGTATGGAGCTGTCTAAAAAATACTGTTGCAATGTCATTGTACTGGTAATTTGTTTCTCCCGAAACTGTGGTTGCCATTGTCGTTGATCCCATCTCATGACTCATTCAGTTCACATCTCTTCCAGCCTCTTTACATGTCTAGCCTGCTGCACTTGAGACCTATCAAATCCATAGTATAGTATGTGTCTGTCTTTAACTATAATGCCTGGCATTTATGACTTCAAAATCAATTGTCTTCACGTGGTCCCCTTTGATTTTTACACTGCAGCCTTCTGGTTCATTTGTCGAATAAAATTATGACTGCCTGATTTATGTGTCGAAATCAAAAACTGGCTTGGATTTTTTTTCCCTTCCTCTTTTTAAAAAAACTAATTGAGTCTCCTACAGGCAATAATTATCAGCCATTAGTGCTGAGTGCAAATACTGCATTTGCAATTACTCTGTTACTATGACAGACTTGCTCCGCCTGTCCTCTGGGCCCGAGCGCAATCTTTTTTTCCCCACTTCTACCATTCATACTTTAAACAAAAAGACGTCGAGCTTCTTGGGACAGCTTTAATAAGTTCAGTGATGGCGCTCTGTGACATGTTTCTGTGTGTGTGGTTGGGCGCAGGCTGGGCGGTGAGCAGAACAGAGCACCATGGCAGAGCCAGACCCGGAACCCATGCCCTCTGGAGCGGGGCAGCGCCTCGGAGCCCCGGACACTGTTGGGATCAGCACTCTGGATCCCGGACTCAGGCCCCCGGCCATGCCGCCAGGGCGACACATCACCGTAAGGGTCCGCATGCTGGACGATACTGAGGAGCTCTTCGACGTCTCGGTGAGTCGCAGTCGTTCCCAGTTACCTTTTCTTGATGGCAGGAATGAGAGTCTTTATTACCACAGTAGGGCCAAGAAGCATTTTCAGTTTTCATCACAGCAGCAGCGGTCTGGTAACAGGTTGGCATGGCAACTGAATGTAGCATGCTTGGATGAAATTGGTGAAATCCTTTTAGTAATGTCGGTATTCTTCCACAATGTTATGGTGCGAGTTAATGTCTCTTAGCGGCTTCCTTTATCCTCAAGACTCTCTGAAATCTGCATTATTGCTGATTTAAAAAAACACAAACAATATGTGAGGTTTTACTGTGCTCTCCTACAATGGTGGATTAAAAAAATGTTATTTCTGATGAGGTGTGAGAAGTCCTGGTGGTTTCTTACAAAAAATGAGGAACATTACACAAAAGAAGCAAAACTGTTGGTTGTCCATTCATGGTTTTCCGGTTTTAAAGGATTAACTTTCTCATCACAGTGATCTAAATTTAGAACCTGTGGTCTGAGCTAGTTTTAGCAAGATTAGACCTAAAATTGGCTACTGCATGTGCAGGAGCTGTTTAATGCACTCATTACGGTTTCAGTATAACTCATGTCACATTTACAAACTACAGACTGGAACTTGGGAACCGAAAGCAAACATAATGCTTCTATTGGCCTGGCTTAATTAATATGAACATTTACATTAAGATTCTCTTCATTTACACTGTCTTGCTGACATAAATCCATAGAAATTCTGTAAAAAGAATATATTTTGGAGCACCATTCATATTCTTAATAGGTTGGACCGCCTCCTGCTGTATTTCTCTGAAATATGTGGGAAAATGTTCTCAGACTTTCAGCGAACTGCAGAAACAGGAGATAGTGAAGGTGAAAAGACTGTTCATCATGGAGCATAAAGCAGGAGAAGAAGCAACACATTTGGACGACAAGCGCCACTGCCCCGACCAGAATGAGATGAACAGATTGAGAAGCGTGGAAAGCGGAGATAGAGGCACGCAGATAGAGCGGCAGTCACAGGGGAGCTGTTTAATTTGTCTGAATGCTAAAACTACCGTGCGGCACCGTGCCGTGCAGGATGGAAGCGTGCTTCTGCCTTTTCCCCAAGGTTCTCTAGCTGCCCCTACAGCAAGGCTGAAGCCTGCTAATCTCTCCAGTTGCAACTTGCGCTGTACATAACACTCTAAATTCTCACAGGGAATCCCGATTGAAAGTTTTTATTTGAGCTATTATTTTTTTGTATTTGCTTCGGGTCGGATGACACACTGAAGCACTTCTTTTCATGTCAAAGGACTAAATTCTTTTCAGCCTTTTACTTGCTCAGAGCAATTAAGGGAAGGGTTTGATTCATCCTGCTCTGAGCTTGTAAGCTGCATGAGGGTGGCTTTTCCTGCCACAGAATATGTGGGGAGAATTTGCAAACTGCACACGAATCAAAAACATATATACACAGTTTTTTTGTACCGTATGAATTTTACAATGCCCTGTTGTGGGAATGAATACCTGATGTGAAGTGGAAATGGGGGGGTAGGAAGGCCACGCAATTTGACACGGAAAAATATTCACTGAACTCACCCTGAATTAGAGTCGTTTTGATCTCAATGTAAACTTTCATGATTTACTCTCAATCTAATGTGGTGCTATGAATAACTGCTGATGTGTGTCCGTGTTATATCTCTGGCAGAGCCATTATTCCACTCAACTTACAGAGATAATGGCTTCATTTGATTTTACTTTCTTTTTATTATCACAATGCTGAATTTTCCCCAAATAATAATTAAACCTTTCTGTTCTTTACGTGTTCGTGTTTAAAAATGGTGGTGGAAATCAGGTTCAAATTTTTTCACAGTCTTACTTTGTGTAAACACACAATATTTGCCATGAAAATGTTTGTGTATATATATATATATATATATAGTTTTATGTGTATGGCTCCAGCTGCTCTAAAGCATACTCCCTTCAGTCCTGGAATTTCACTTTTAATAATCTGGCATAAAACATGTTCTATCATACGATGTTTTTTTTCTCATACATCTTTTTTTCCACGTTTCCACCTTCTGCCGGTTGGATGCAGCTGTGCAAACAGCCGTTGTAGATCTTAAGTAAGGCATACATACTTTTGCTTCCCAGTAGGTTGTCCCTAGGATGTGAAATGATGACTACTCTGTTTTTGAATGATGGCTTTTGGGGAATTACCCCCCCCCCCCCCCCCCGCCCCGTCCCTTATTTTTTCCCATACTGAGTTAGTCGAAACAGATTGAGGATGCACCTCAGGAGAGGGTAACAAAAGGCCCCTGCTAACATAAAGCTTTATTCATGCTCAATTTGATTCACATTATGTCCTCTGTTTCAAGTCAGCACTTGAGATAACAATCTCGGCAGGCTCATATTGTTTTCCCTGGAGGTGTCAGTGGATACTTTTTTCAGTCATTGTTTCACATTTGAGCGGTTAAGAGCATCTTCTAAAAGAGAAAATGAAAAATTCAAGTTCAATGCCACTTCCTTTTAGCTTCTAAAGACAAATGAGATGCTGGGTATTATACCGCAGGTGTAGGTGATGAAAATTGATCTATCCTTTTCTTTTTTATGTTTGGATATATGGAATATTAGGCCAAAGCTGAGTAGAATGAATGGGTGAGCTACTCACTGGAACTTGGTTGGCTCTTGTAGGGTTTTTATTCACTGTAAGCATTAACTAAATCTAATTCAAAGAAGTTTTTTTTTGTTTTTCGGTAGTGAGCGTAAATTTAGAGGACAGATTTAAACTTGGCTCGCATGCTGCTTCTTTCACTTGCCAGTGTGAACCAAGATCACTGCATTGTCAACAAAACTCGTTTTTCAAGCAATTATCTAGTCTTTCATTTCTCAGCAGGAACACCCAGTGTTGTTCTAAAAGGGATGTTTAATCATGGACATTTTTTCTGTTTAAGAAAGCAGAAAACGTCTAACCTTTCTTTGTTACTGATACGACAGGCTTCAGTTCCAAGTCTTCTGTGTGAGGTGGGGTAAATTTCCACCTCGGCGGGCAGGGTATCAGATGGTTGGGAAACAAAAAGGGGCCATTGAGGCATCTCTTGGGTCACATACCATGCTGTGGCCTACTTAACACTTTGGCTGTGAACACATTTGAGTTGATGCTGATGATGTCTGACGGTAAACATTCACCAATGGCGGACACGAGTGACTATAAATGTCACTTAAGTCCATATTCTAATGTGGTTCAAGACCTTTTTTTTCTCCAAATGTTTGTGTTGAATAATTTTCCATTTAAAACTGATTTCCTTTTGATTGTGTTTCTGATGGAGGGTTCAGTGAAGCAGGAAATCCAGACTGCTGCCCTCGGTCTGCCCTGTGCTCCTCAGGCTAGCGTTCGCTGACTCTGTCTGCTCTGATGTCTTGCTGATGGCTGGTTGAAGTGCAGCAGAAGTTGTCTGGGATGAGTGTGATTGTAGCTCGGAATCAGGGGTTACACAGAGGGGGATGGGTTGAGTGAGGGAGGGACGAAGATGAGTCATACTCACTCCTGCAAATGAAGGACACGGCCAGGCTGCAGTCTCCAAACCTGCCTGCTAAAAACCTCAAATTGTGTCATACCCCTCACTAATTACTCCAATGAAATGCTTATTTTAGCAATGCAGTTTTTCATCATTAAAAATTCAGGCACTGCTTCTTTCTCATGTTGCATTACCACTACTACTTTTCCTCTCTGAGTCACTAGAGACTGTTCCCACCATCCATCACTTTACCCGTTACAGCCGTCCTGCTGTACCTCTTTAAAGGTGCTGAGCGATGATTCCTTTACCGTTTGGCCCTTTTTTATTTTTAAACGTTATCTTTCCACGACAGTAAGCCTCCCTAGACCATCATATCCTATATTTTTGGGATTACTGGCATAAGTAGCATCAAATTCATGCACAGACAACAATAAAAGGACATTGTAGCCACTATCGCTTTAAATAACTTCAATGCAAATATTAAAGAACCAATGATAACATATATTCATATACATCAACCGACACCTTGCAAAGCACGCCATAGTGTATCCCAACATACGTGTGGTCTGTTGGCTTTTCCTTGCCCACAACCAGTTCTGTGTGGATCTGAAAGCATTTGGATGAGCAAAATCATACAGCTGTCTGTTAACTTTTCCACCCTGACCTGTGGGTGTGGGCTTTTTTTTTTAAATCAAGAAATAAGTTAGTGTTAGTAGCTCAGAGCAGACCTTTTGTCCCCCCGTGCTGAAAATAGTCGCACGACGAGTTATCGGGCAGCTGATAAGGATGTCCACTGAATGCCTGCCATAAGTGGTCAGGAGCGACTGGTCGAAGCCCCCAGCGTGGACCTAAAGGCCTGTGGTCTTTTAGCAACAGCTGAAGCGAGTGGCCTTAAAAAGGTAGAAATGTCAGGGTGTCTCAGCTTCTGCTGCTTAGAGTGGATGGTGGAACGGCTGTGTCTTACCACCAACCGTTAGCTGCTGTGCATGATCAGTGTCGCACTCAGGGTGCTTCCCTGCTGCAACTTGGGGGATGCTGATGCTCATGGCTTCAGCTTTTGTTCCATCACTTCAGGTTATAAATCAGCGCCCTTTTTAGCTGTGTTCAGGTGAACATTTTAAATCCTGCATTGCTCCACATTAAACTTCCATAGCATCCGTTGTGTCAGTCGCTGACTGCCTAAGTGCTTTTAGCTACAGGGTCTGTGTGATAGGAAGGGGCTCATTAAAAAATCTGAAACCTGATTTTTTTTTTGTGTGTGTGTTTTTGTTTTTAGTCGGGAGGCAAACCTCACCAAGAATCTGACACTGACTAGATTTGTCCCTGCTAATGGAGGTAGTCGGCTATATATAACCTATTTATAGATGCAGAGAAGACATCTGTTGCTTTGAGTTATTTATATATTTCTTCTCATCACATTCCTATCTATAATGCATGTTTACAACCAAAAAGTGCACAGAGAAAGCAGGGTGGCAGGGGCCACCCAGGCAAAAGGGAGGCTGTATCACAGAGGGCCGTGCATGATTTAGAGTAAGACTCTCCCTCAGTCCAGAGAGCTCACCGTCATCCCACCACTCACGATTCTCTTCCCCATATGCTGTCAGCCGTTCATTGTAATAGGAAGCAATTAGGGCAGATCCAGTTTGCCTTGTTGTCAGCTGAATGGCAATGAGGTCCTGACACTTAATGAGTAGAAACACGATGAAGGCTTTCTTTCAGCTGTCTTCAACAGCCTCCCTGTGGTTGTTTGGTGATTGACTGATCAGTGGTGTGGAGGAGCTGCCACTGTTGGATCAATGCCTGAATGCAAATGGAGGTTTGGATGTAAAGAAAAAAAATGACGGCAGAATGTAATGGAATGAAGCCTAATTCACATTTAGGATGATGATACTGGTGATAGTCCCTGGCCCATACGCCCGGAATCCCACCCTCAGCGTTGTGTCAGGATTTTTTCATCTGAAATTCAAGCACGCAAGGGTTTTTGTACTTTACATACCACCAAAGGTTCTCAGGATCTCATGTTTCATGTTGTGTATTTTCAAAGACGTTATAAAAGGAAGGCAGAGCACAGGGCGAAGGAAGGCAGTGTGGTGTAGACGCAGCGTGTAAAATCCTGTTAATGTTGTGGGGACAAGGTCTGCTTCCTTCAGTCTCACAGGGATGCCTCAGGGGTGGCTGAATGATTTGGGCACAGAGGATTATTTGGCTCGAATATTTCCTGATGAGCTGTCATTGGCTGAATGCTTGTGCAAATAGGATTTGATTGGACGCTAGAAGATTCAGACATAGAGCAAGCTTGGCAAGCAGCTCTCTGCTACCTATTCCATCAATGCCAGTGAGTTTTCAAAACCTATTACCTTCACTCTGCTTCTGCTAATACGAGTGATGCGCCACTAACGGTTACATCTATTATAATTAATTGTTCCCTGACTTGACCTTCCTTTAATAAGCATGGACATATTGAGGGTTATATACAGTATGTCTCTGATGAGGCAAATAAGAGATGCGTGGAGATGGTGACCATGGTGATATCTCGCTCATCCTTTGGAGTAGGCTCGTCTTTGCAGAGTTGTGAATGAACGGATTGTTAAAGGCAGGGAGCAGATAAATAGCGCCTCTCTGATTTTTATCTACCATGTCACCAGAGAAAGTGTTTTTAGCCTGGCAGAGGGAGACAATCAGGGAGAGGCCTTGATAAAGCGAGGCGACTGGAAACTCCAAACATCCAGGCATCTGCTATTTGTCACTGCTGTCTTTTCTGGTACCATGTCACATTTGTTCACTTTTTAGAGCCTTAAAGTAGAAACATTTCTTATTTCTCTTAACATCTCTATGGTTATGCTTAAGCTGATTTCCTAATCTGCCGTTATATACACACACAAAACACATGCAGCTGTCTTCAAATGACCTACGGCCATGGAGGGGAATTATAGGTCCTTCATCATCCCTCCCTCTGTTGCTGAAAAAGACAATTGCTGGAACCTTTGAGCTGCAGCGTGTAAACCCTCTGAGGAGGTAGCTTGGATACTTTTTCCTCAGACATCTCTACAAATGTAAACGCCGTAGGAGCTCTTATTTAAAAGGGCACACGTAAGCATGCCGGTCTATGTGTGGGTTGCCATGGCTACACACAGAAGTGGATAACGGGCGTCTAAGCTGGTTGGCGTGCTGCAGACTTCTGTCTTCCACTGATATCTGCCGGAAAAGAGTGGAGGGGGGTGGAGGGGGCTTCACACAGGGCATTAATGTGAGCGTAGTGTGCCAGCACGGGGATATGCTGCTGCACATCACTTATGACTAACATATTTAGGAGACACGGCGCTCTGCATGCTACGCTGTGCACGGAGGTTCCTTTTTTGTATTCAAATCCCTTGACTTAAAACATGAGTCATAGTGAGTTTTGAGACGTTATTAGCTTGTTTTCATTTCATTGTTGTTTGACCTAGTTTCCCTGAAAGATGGCTTTGTGCTTGGGGTGGCAGGAATTCTGGATGACAATTTGGGGGGGATTCAGATGCTCAGTGTCACCATAAACACAAATAGAAGATTTGTGGGCTGGTGTACAGAGAATGTTTTGGTTTGAACAGGTCATATGAGCAGTTAATAGGGAAAAAAGACCTTTTCAATTGTTTCAGCGGAGGATGACATACATTTCAGCTGGAAAATAGTAAAAGCGAATAGAGGTGTGGGCATGCCATTCACATAAATTTCATCATTCTTGCTCTAGCTGGCTGAAAATATTCTCATACGTTCCTCACATGAACTCTGAACTATTGGTTGCCTTTCTCTCATGGCATGAAATTGAAATCCCCCAGCGGGAGGTTGGTGGGGGTGGAGGGGGTTGTTTCCCATGTACAGCCATCTTCTTCCCTAACATCCTGAAATGCAATTGGGCAGTGAGGGCAAATGAAGAAGAGCATCACTTTCAATTATCTTTTTAAATGATTGCTAATGATACATGTTGCTTTTTTCTGTTATCAAAGAGAAATCACTTTTATTAAAAATTTTGGGATGGACTTAGTTGTAATGTATTCATAATGAAATTCTTTTGTGAGAAGGTAAAAACGCCACACCTAAACTTAAACAACCCACGTCACGCTCCTGTTTGTGGATTAACCTAAGCAGCCACCGGTCCACCAGAGCTCAGGCTGCTGAAGAGGTCACTGAGGCACCAGTGACGTATTTACCTGAGCGCCTATGATTGAAGGAGTCATTGGCTAAGAATGAAGTTGATAGCCACACTTTGAAGAACGACAGCTTTTTCTTGCTAAAATTAGATGTCAATGTGTCAGAAATGTGCACAGAGTCCCAGTAACTGGTTGATTAGACAGTTTTTCAATGGAAAAGCATACCTTAAATATGACGTTTTATTGAAAATCTCTTGTTATATTCATTGCTCTATTCATCATTTGGATACAATTTTGTTTTTGGATGTTTTGCTTGGTGGTGGAAATAGACGTGTGGCATCTGACAGAAATAGGTGCCGATCAAAGTGGCACCTGCTGTGACACTGGAATGTTCACCTGTATTATTCACCGGTCCTGGAGGAACCGACTGAAACAGCACAGAGCCGCTGATGAACGCTGTCACTGCTGCTGGCAGCTCACGTCTGGCATTATGCAGCGCCGCTTTCTATACGTGCACAGGTGCTTTGGGAAAACTGATGCCTTTATAATAAGCCTTGTTCCCATGGTAACCAAGATGGATGTGTCTTTGTTGAAGGTTCATGGGTTTGTTTGGCTCAGACAGCGGTGGAGTTGACTCCAACTGCCAATATGCCCATTAGCCCGTTTTTTTTTTTTCTCCAGTGAATCGGATCAAACATGATTTGAACCATCTTGTGTTTAGTGACAGTTTCTTTTTACTTTGATGTTTTTAAGTCCATATATTTTCAGCTTTTAAGTGATCACTGCTGTGCAATGGCAGTTTTCTGACCCTTTAATTTACCTCTTGACCCACGGTGCTAAGTCACACTGACTAGAGCCGTCTTTGCAGGGCAGGTAGGCAACAGAGTACATGATGGGAACAGCCTGCACTCTTCTTTGATGTCCCCCTGATCCCATATAGGGTAAAACCCTCGGGGGGGGAGCTGGTTAGCCTTTGCTTCTTCACAGCAGCGTCGTCCTTCTTCAATGAATTATGAATTTCATTGAGATTGGAGGGCTAATTAACATGTCAGAAGCAGCTAGCGGTGTGATATCAGGGGATTACCCTTATCCTGCAGCGCCTTACGTTATTACGGATGCCCTGGCTGCACCTTTAGTGCTCCACTCTCGTGCGGTGCCTTGCGGGTTAAGGACTCATCTCGTGTCTAATTTTGATGTCAAATTGAAATAAAAATAGCTGATTTTTCCCCCCTCTGCTCTGTAATCATTCAGTGTTAATGCTTGGCCATGTTTGCACTGGGATGCATTTTTTTGACATGTTGAATTCCTTTAAGCTGCACCTGTGCGGCCTAGTGTGCCTCCAGCTGCTCCCTGACAGTAATTGAATTTGGGGTCTCTTGGGCAGAGGACGGAGATATGTGGGACGGAGAGCCTTGTGAGTGAAGCAGCAGAGATTGAGGAAGAGGGGGTCGGGGTGTGTGTGAGAGAAGGAAAGGGCAAGAGAAAGGTGAGGAGAGACTAATCTCAAATCAGTACCCTCAGCTGTTGCACAGAACGTGTGCTCATTTGGCAGTTCAGAGTTCTCTGACTCCTCATTGTTTGAGTGGGAGTGCTGCATAACTCACCATTGAGAATAGTCGATCAAGCCAAATACACATTTTCCATACAAATCAGCTTCTTTTTTCAGACTTTGTGTTGAAACTTTTTAATTGCCAGGTTGCATCAAGGGCTGTGTAGCCTTTCTGCCTCCATTAGTAAACGGGGAACAGAGGTCCATTTTGCTAGGAGATTCAAAGCTCAGCGGTGGCCAATGTGGGAATCCTCCGCAATACATATCAATTGATTTGTGTGTGGCAACGTGAGTTTTCAGACAATCAGCAGGGGTTGGTCTATTCTGGGATGTTCTTTGGTGTTTCTCAACAACAGCAAATGGCTGCTTCAGAGTGTCTATCATGACAAGGGCTCACTGAACAGCTAGTTCATTCAGGCTGTTGTCAAAGTCATAATGAATCCTTCATGTTTGGATCCTTGTAGGGCTCAGAAGTCGAATAGGATGGTGTGTGATGTCAAGAGCAGAGATATTATGTGATTAATTTGCATTCTCTATCTCACCTTGGAGTTTGAGTGGATTACATTGAATTTCTTGACATTCGCATTATCAATGATTAGATGCATACATTATACTCTAGACACGTGGTCGCTTTAAGAGCAGCAGAGATGGAGATTTATTGGCTAATCTTCTTGTTTTTATGTTCCTGCTGGAGACACGGGTCTTGTGGGTTTTTTTTTTTTTTTTGGACTCGCGTCATTTCATTTTGAACCATTACATAGTAATCTAGAGTGGATGCTCATTTACTCAGACTCAGACTCACTCCTTTAAGCAGGGAGGCAGCATGGAGCCATTTAGCTTAATATAGATATATGTGGTTAGTGAAATGATACTTGAATGACTGTGATGTAAGTAAAGTGATTATACCATTCAGTTAAATGTGAGTCATGGGTTTCCTTGTTGTTAGCAAATGAGACAAAGTGTTGATTCTGTGTATCCAGTATCATGGTTTACAGCGCAGATGTTCAGCATTGTTTCCGTTTTGCAATCTTTCTTCTGTTCCATGATCTTGAGTTGTAGATCGGTTAACACAAATCAGAAAGAAGCTAAGTGATGTATACTTGTGTAAGCAGGTATGTGTACATGAGACCAATAATTCAATCGGACCACACACAAATTAGATTTTCCTCTGGAGTCTTTTCTTCTGGATTCCTTCTCGTTTACAGGAACATTTATTCCTTTTCGCAGCTGCTTTTTCTTTACTCAAACAACACAGTTTATCCATTAGTGGAGCAGGAAATTCTGGTCTATACATGATATTCTAAATCACTACCTTCCATTTACAGAGTGTAAGTAGACCACATACAGGAAAGCAAGAGGATGTGTTTGAAGGTTTAAAGACTGGAGGTGTTTTCCGAGGAGCTATGTCTATAAAAGATTCATCAAACAGAAAACTAGAATTTGGTAGCTTGCTCCACCATTGAGAAAAGTGTTGACTGAGACTGTCTTTTGAAGGGATGGCAGGGCAGACAGCAATTCTGAGAGGAATGCAGCAGTCGTTGAGCACCAGAAGCTTTTTTTTACTGTTTTGATGTGACTTTGTAGTCAAACCTTAAAGACTTGAATCTGCCAGCCACAGATAGTCACCCGGGTTTAGTGGGACATGCGTTCAGAGTTTCTGTTGTTGTGATTTGTCTTACAAGAAATGTAAAAAACACAATCTTTTTTGATTGGTTGTAAACTGTTTTCACCTATTTGAAATATTTTTTCCTTTTTTTTATTTTCACTGTTGCATCTTTTGGCCTGGAGAGGTAAAAGAAGACGTTGTTGTATTGATTATCAAAGCTAATCTCATTTCTGCTTATTTAATCTCTTCTGTCATGCCATCCGTCAAATGTTAAACATCATCATCTTTACGCCCCACAAGCTTAGGTCCATTTCCACTTTGGCTCTGTTCACTGGCGAGTATGGGGAGGCATTTTTTATGCTTTTATTTTCCATAGATTAATAATTTCTCCAAAGTGGTTGCCCAGCAAAATTATTCTTTACACATTTGAGCTGCTCCAGAGCAGAGTAGCTGTGCTGCATACATGATGTTGCCATGGAGATCTATCCTGGTTAAAAACTGTGAGACTGTAAAGCCTGCTTTCACCCAGCGTTAGCCTCCCCAGGCCTGCATTTCAAACCCACAAACTAAACACAGCTTGTCTTTTAGCCCTCTTAGTCACAGACAAAGTCATGTTAGCCTCTCATCCATTGTTTGTGAATTGTTGAGTTAGTCAAAGTGGGTTAATTCACTCTCAAACTCCGACACTCTAAAACATTCATTCAGTGGGTCTGTTTCCCGAGCCAGACTTTTTTGTTTGTGAGTGAGTTTACACCAATAGCAATAGTCATTTCATTTCATGCTAATTGCCAAGCTGGGTGTGGTGTTTCATGTATTTTATCTTTGAAAATCTTGGTTATGGTCACAGTAATTACAAAGCTGTGCCTCTAAAAAAAGGAGGAAAAAAGAGAGGCTGCATATTATACAATAGAAGATTTAAACTCTTGGTATTCTTTAAAATCCTGAACAGTATGGCAGATTAACTATAAAGTGCAAGTGACGGCCTCAAATATCAGCACATCATCAGTGATATGAAGTGCATAGGGATGGCATTGTTTGGAGTATATCAACTGTCGGAGGAAATGGTCCTCTGTGGCCCCAGTGTCTTAAATTTCTGCTGAACCGAGTGGCATGCAGGCATGCAACAACAGCTGTATTCACTGAGAGAGTGTCTGCTCCTGCTGGGCTGCCTTCTGTCCAGATTTTGTCCCATGACAAACTCAAATGTGAGACTTCACCTCAGGACAGCATCTGCATTTGTCAACATCCAGAGTGCTAAAGTGCTCGCCATGGAGAAGTTCCCACAGGGCTCGCCATATCTGTTCCAATCAAATGTGCAAGGAAGAGATTTGTCGGAAAAATTTGACTGAGCACATTAGACCTACCGATATTCCAGTTTAGGTTTTTTGTTGTTTTAGTTTTTTGCGCAGATAAGTAGATACTAAAGACGTATTACTCCATTTGTTGCTTTAGTATCCACTAGCTGCATGTGGAACTAATTTAGCAGCTGCTGAATTCTCCTATGCTGTTTCTGGCTAACTTGAACAGAGGAGCTTTGAAGATCCTCCCCTGAGAGTAACCAGAAGTGTTGCCGTTTCTTTCTCCTTATGCTAAATCAAAGTAGATCTGAGTATTTGCATCGAGATTTTCGTTCTTAGGAGAACTCGGAGCTCTCAAATGAATTATAGGAATTTCACCAGTGCTTCAGATGTGCTGTGTTTCCATGAAACTCGTCATAATCATGAGAAAACTTCTCCATGCTCCTGGTCGTTAAAGCAAAGGAGTTCAGACCAATTAGAATCATCAGCTGGCTATTTGCACCTGTTTGGTCAGAAGCAGGAAGCAAAAGGAAACCTAATGGTGATGTCACACAGCAGTAGGGCTGCGTGACATCACCATGTCATACAGGTTAATGGTGAAAGGTTTACTGAGAATGTTAGCTTTAGAATTTCTTTTTTCCTATAGTGGAGTTATAGTGGAGTCCCCCCAAAAGTATTTTGATCACATTTAGATGATCATTTCAATCAAAAGTCAACATCAAACTATTTACTCACACAAATTTGCCATAACTCGGGTTTTGGTGAAATTGATCAATGCCATTCTCTCTCTCTCTCTCTCTAACTCTCTTTCTGTTTCTCAGATCTGATGCCTGCAGTTTTATTGAACACTGGTTGTACAAACTACAACATCAGTACATTTTCAAGCCGAGTGATTCCTTGGCAGCTGACCTTAATCCTTCTCTCCAGGATATGCAGGCTTGGTCTGAGGCTTTTGTCTTTACACCGGCGTGTTCTGAGGCCAGCTATATTCAGACTGACTGGCCGAATTATATTTAGAACTTCAGTTTAAATACCTGAAAAAGCTTAGCTATGGGATTGTATTAACTGTCTGAATAGTTTACAGAGTTCACAGTTTTACAGAGACGGAGAATCTGGTGCTAATGAACCCATTGCCCATTGAAGTCCACTGAAGTCTAATGATTGGTTAGGAAGTAATGAGTGCTGCATGTGCTGAAGTTCTACACCAGATAACAGAAAGAGTCACAAAAGGCTGTGCTTTGCTGATTTTTTTTGCTGTTTAGCAAAGTTTGGGATGTTGCATCACAACGTCCACAACCTCCACCATCAAAGTCACCTGACTACATCACAGGGTAGAAGGCCTCTGGATTTGCAGCACTGAAGGTTAAGTAGTTTAAGTCTAATCTCCAGAGGGCCAATTGATTGGCCTCAACAGCAGAGCAGCATGTGCAGCTGTCATTATTCATTACTGGTGGAGATTATGGGTAAAGGAGGGGCGATGGAGCACACAGCACCAACACTTTCGCTTCTTAAATCTAACACAAGTCTCATCGACCTCAAAGTGTGGCCCCCTCCTAGAACTCTGTAGGGGCTTGCATGTGGGGTGGGAAGCAGAAAGTAGTGATGATGGCATACAGCAGGGAGCTGTTGTTGGCTTCCTGCTGTTAGTGTCTGCTTTTCATCTCACTGTATTTTTCGTTCATGTTTTATGCTTTTTATACCTTATCTATTCCAAATCATTAAGAACTGTGCACAGGAAAAAGACATTCATACAGCATAAGGGTAACCGACCCTATATCCTACTAAAGAGCAGTACCTGTCATACATTTGTTACCTTGTCAATGCACAAATGCTGATTTGTTAGAATTTGTTTTTTTGTTTGTTTGTTTTTACAGTGCATCATCATTTAGATGTGAAAAATACTGCATTGATTAAAACACTGAAAACCGCTGTAATGCAAAATGGTCACATGGACCAGGGAATCCAGGTTATTGGGGCATCACAGTTGAGTTCAAGAAGTGTTCAGACATTACTTTCACTTATTGGCACCACAAAGAGCACCATGTGCTGGAAAAAAACACCTGTCCAACTTTATCATCGTGACCACAAGATGTGTTATAATTAAGCCTCCCTATATGCAATGTTATTTTATTTATGAATATTTCTCATATTTATGACAAATGTTTCCGCAATCACTTTTAAAGTTGAACTAACAACAGCTTTTTCTGTTTTCGTGGACCTTGCTGTGTATGTCCTCCTCATTCCCAAAGTCAGCATCAGACCTCCACAGCAACTAAACATCCCAGTTCAGCCCTTTAGGTTTTTCACTTGGTTGATGTTGCTGCCTTTGCATTAGATTATCTTTGAATAATTAATGACCTTGGCTGTGCATTTTCCTCCGCACCAGGAGCCGCAGAATAAATGTGATTTTGATTAGACTTAAAAGTTTAGAAGACTTCCACAGTATTACTTTGCTGTGTTTCTTTTGATCTCTCCAGCACACTCACTCTCAGGATGCAAGCCGACAGTGCAGTGATTATGTAGATCAATGTGTCTGCTCCAATATTTGCTCGCTGGTTTTTCTTCCAGCTGGGGTTGAACATTTATATTTAGATCATTAATGTGCCTTGACTATAACTTTACCACAATAACGCATCCCATGTGTTTTGGACCTGTGCAGTTTGGAAGCATGTTTAAAAAAATATTCACTTTAAGACAGTTTTTGCAAACGTGTATTCAATGTCCCTAATTCTAAGCGCATAGATTTTTGCAAACCGTTTCACAAGTCAGACTTTGGAAGGTCATTTATCAATTGTGACTTTTTTCGGGGTTTGCCGATGAGGCTTCAGAACTATTTTGGAAGTCTTTTCTTGTTTGTTTTCCTTGTTTGCATGCCTGCATCGTATTCTGAAATTTCTTTTTTTTCCCCTTCATTAATTCAAATAATGCATTGGCTGGGATTGATTTCAGGCTTTTGGATATGCTTGTATCTCTAAAAATCATCAGCTTTAATCACATTTCACTCCAGTCTGGCACGCTGCAAAAACTGACTTTGATCTAAATGTAAGATATAATTAGTGTAAAGTATAAAAACTGACAAACTGGTTCTGGACGATCAATGTGCTTGCTATGATTTTTTTTTGTAACACGCAGATGTATCAGTTAAAAGAAAAACTAATTTGAAATATCATATTCAAATGGTAAAACACTGATATTAAGTCTTGTATTAATTCAAATTCATATTCTGTGAACTCAGAGCTACAGTATGTATAAGACTTCAGATTCTCCAGAGCTCCATGGATTTCACACTGTTATAACCAATACCATAAATTGTGTTTAACTTAAAAAACTCCTGTAGACTGCTCTCTGGTTCGTTGAAGAATATGACCATCTGACTTCAACATCAAAGCATTATTATGCAACTGGAGCCACATCACTGGGAAATAACTCTGACTTGCTTTTGTTTTGCGATCATCTTTAAAGGCCTTTTTCTTAACCCGATCCAGTGGAAGCTGTCTCTCACACTTACACTTAATTAGTCTCCTAATTGACCTATTGATTGCCTGCGCACAGTTACAGACCCCCATATGAGAGAGCTCACTGTATCTTAATTCAGCAGGTGGTGGTAATTACCTTTGCACACAAAGCGGCTCACGGATGAAGCAGTTGTGGAAGCCACACGTCTTCCTTTAAGATGTACATTAGCTTGTGTTTGTTTGGTAAGTATGTTCTTCAAATGAGCTAAGACAGTATGGTCAGACAGTGAATAATCCAAAGTGTTGATATCGTTTTGCTATTCTTGACAGCACGATGCTTACAATGCAATACTGTGTTGTTGATGCCATAACTAGACTGTGTTGTGGACTTCTAAAACTCTACTGACTGTTCGGTTGTCACGAATCGCGAAACTACCTGAAGAGATTACATGAATCTTTTATACCATCCCACAAACATTTTTGTGTCTGTTGTAAAGTCTGGCGGTGTAACTATGCATCTGTTGGGCTTGACAGAGTCGAGCATTGTTGGGCCATGAACCACACAAAGCAACACAATGCTGCTGGTGCATACACTGCACGTCTACTTGGATTATCTGTGCTCGAAAGAGAGGGGATTGGGCCGTAAAATACTGGGTCCAAAGAAGAAATGTATCAAATACTGATCGAGGAATGAGTCTGTGAGGCAGAGGGATAACCTCCCCTCCCATTTTTTAGATGATATATATCATCTAAATATACTCACATGACTTAACGACAAGCAGTAAGTTTGTGTCAAAGATGAGTTTAAGACCATTTAAAACGAATGTCTTTCTTTACCTACAACAACAATATTGTCCAGTTTTCTTACCCTGTAGATTACTTAAATGAGCACCACAGCTAACAGCAAAAAGATCCTCGAATTGATCGAGTGGTAACATTAACAAAGGCCGGTGACCCCACTCTGTGGCCCCTGACAACAGACAACAGTGTCACAACAATGTGACATCACTTCTTAAAGCTTTTGCAATTGACTGATTTTTAGCCAGAAGCATCAGCTTGATTTTTCAGTCTGGAATGTGGCCAGATGTATTGATTTCATTGTCAGTGTTCTGGAATTGATGTCTTTTCGTGTCACTTCTTTCTATTTTTGCTTGTTTGTTTACAAGGATGCAGTTTCTTCCACCCATTCCTTAAATCTGCCTTTAACTAGCTCAGCTAAATGTGGGTTTTGTGCTTAATGTCTAGTGAAGCGTCTTCCCTCTAAGTGACAGTAATCCACAGCTCTGGGAAGAGGTACTGGTGGAGGATAACCAGCGCGGGTCCAGAGTTTGATGCACTTTGAAATAGATTTAGGCAGATGAGGATAAAAGAGGCTGGTTTTTTTTGTAATTCCAGCTGCCTCAGAACCCCGTCTGGCCTCCAGTTATTCTACTGACGCTAGCTTAACGTCTGGCTAAGACATGACAGAGTACTGTGTTGCATCAGTGTGTGAACAACATAGCGGGGTGTTTTAACATTTGCGGGGCATGCTCGTAGCAGCGCCCGAGTCTGTGGCGCTGCGTGTTTTCTGCTCCCATTAACGATGCACACCCACAACTGCTGGCTGCGTCCTGGTTTATGTTCCTCTGACAAACAGTGGGAGGTCTTTGCACAAACGCGCACAGCTCTGCGCTGTTACATATTCAGCAGCACAACAGGACACTTAATTATTCTTCATGCAGAATCAATATGTTTCCAGCAGCCTCAACTCATGGGAGGGTATCAAAGAGAGGAGGTGGGAGAGGAGGAGGAGGAGGAGAAGAATGAGGAGGAGGATGTGGTCGCTCCAAAGAATCCAGAGGACACTATTTTCATGGTTGTCCTCTCACGCCTGGAGGCTGGCCGTCTGTGACATAATGACTCTTGACAGCCGTGGCAGCCGTATTATCGCTCTTTCTTTCATTTTTTGGCATAGTTTTCCCTTTTGCCATAGTAGTTTGGGAATAAAAAGAAAAAGAAACAGGAGCTGCTTCATTACTTAAATTATTTATCTATTTTTTTTGCTCCATTAGATGTTCATTGGCTTAGTTTTATGCTCATATTCAGCTTCACTGATATGCTCCTTAATGGGCGCACATGTAGGTAAGTTGACAGAGCTATCCACAGGCTTGTCTCCCTCCCCTTGTCTCTCTCTCAGCTTCACGGTGTAGTCGCCCTGGGAAGCTCTGTCGCGCGTGACCTGAATCTCAATGAGCTTTAGCTGCTGCTGACCTCCTTGCCCTGTCCTTCCCTTACACTGCACATACTGTACCTGCTCAGGCATGCACGCCACATGCAAACAAACCCACATGTGCTGCTGGCTGTATGGAATAGCTGTTTACTTTACAGTGACAGAATCCAGAGGGACTACAGCCAGTGGGCTCCTCACATATGTTTTTAATAACAGCACAAGGAGGATGAAGTGTGGGAATGTGTCTGCCTGCTCCTGTGAAAAGCTCAGTGATCTCAGGCCTGCACTGTGCAGCGGCTTCATAAAAACCACAGTTCACTGAAAAGTATCCCAAACTGCTGCTGGGGTTTCCACTTGAATGGTGAGATCATGTTCTCTATTTAGTTATTTTTTTTGTCATCAAACAACATTTTGTCAGGAATATTTTGTCATCACTTGATATATCATTAAAACAATTGGCTGCCTCATCAGAAACGCCCAGGAGATAGTTTGCCTCCCAGATAATAACCATTTCCTCATTTTTCATTTGCTCATTCCATTCTTTCATCAAACAGTCAAACAGTCCTCTCTGATTTCAGTCACTGCAGAGCTATCCTGCTGGGACCAAACCGCTCCATTATCAGACCAGTGATGACAGTTATGACTGGTGCTACAGCAGCAGCATGGTCCGAGGTACTAAAAAATAATTAAACGAGCCGTTAATTCCCTCTCCCGCGATGAGCCGGCTCTTATGCAGGCGTCAGCTCCTTCGGTGCACCACTCCCAAAATATTCAGCTCGACACCATTCCCTTTGTTCTTCCTTTCTATCTGCACCCTTAGGGCACTGGCAGTCTGTTTGCCACCCATGGCACCCCCCCCCCCCCTCCCAACCTCCTGAACATCCTCCAGTAGAAGTTTGGCGTGTAGTAACTGGACTGGCGTATTGTGGGTGAAGCAGAGCATACCAACATGACCTGGAGGGGGAGTTGTTAGGGGAGCACAAAGCCACTTTACACCTGACCTTTATGGTTGGATTTTTTTTTTTTTCAGGCTGACACAAGCTTACTAACAAGAGTAGGTAAGGGGGTGGGTGGGGCGTTCCTTGGTCTACCCTATTTATGGGAAACCCAAGCAGACGCGTGCAGACATTGCTGTCATCTTTATTTAACCTGCTTCTGTCAGCCTGAGCATGTGGAGGTCAGCGCACCGACGAGCGCATGCGCTTGTGAACATTAGTAGAACCTTTGTTTTCCGATGTAATGTGGTCGGACGGATTCTCCATGCATGTTTGACTAAGAACTGCTGATTCAAGATGCACAATCTCACCCTGGAATTGACGACCGCAATGAAAACAAGTGTTGGTGCTTTTATAGATAGAGGTCATAAAAATGGAGATTGGTGACATTTTCTTGGCATTGCAGATGATGAAAGAAATGTCATCTGCTGAGCATGATGTTTTTTTTTCCCCTCAATGTAACCTTTTCTGCCGGAGCAGAGGTTGCACGACACGGATGGAGAGGGTTGTGTTAAATGTGTGTCAGTAGGAAGGGCTTCCAAGCCATCTTTATGTGATTCATACTTAACATTTTCCAGTATAAGCAAATGCGCTTAGTTTCCAGAAAGACTTCTTCCCTGTGCATTCATTAATTTATTGGCTTAGTTTATTTTATAGTCTAGATGAACAAAGGAGCCAAGTTCTTTAAGAGCACTCAAGTAGAAATGAACGCCTCTGTTAAGTCAGACTGGCAGAGTGAGTTCTATTCTGCATTTACAGCTTCAGTGACCTAAATTAACCAAAATCCCTGCTCAGGCATCCCTAAGAGCAGAATGCCTCTTAGGGCTGCCAGAGGTGTTCAGTCCAGCCTTAGGATGCCGGACTCATTTCATAAGTAAAATATGTGGCACTTTATATAATGATTACAACATCAGTTTTGTATGTGGAAAAGATGAAATGAGGAATATCACCCTCTATTTCCTTTGATGAATAGTTCTGCATCAACCTCTCAGTATATGACGCATTGAATATCCTTAAGGATATTTAGAATGTTTTTTGGTGCTAAACATGATGTTTATGTAGCACAGTTTTTTTTATCTTGTCATTTTTCAGTTTGACTAGATCTGCATTTAGCGCCTCCTCTTGTTATTTTCCATGGTATATTTATAAAATGTGTGTCGATAAGATTAAGAAAGGATTACAGAAATGCAATATGCTTGCATTATGAGTCCTTAGCTAAAATACAAGCTTCTCTTATGTAAACCCACTTAAGGCCCTTTTTATAGGAGACATTTTAGAACATCGGTGGAAAAATAGCACTGATATAAATCTAATTTGAATAGATCTCAATGTAATTGAGCTGTTTTAATTTCAAGGTTTTGTGCTTAGTTTTCTGGGACCTTTATGAATATTTTTTGTTTAATAGCTTAAAAAGTACAGGGAATCAGATGTGTCAGGGATGAAATGGCCTAGGCAGTGAACATTCTCTTTATAGGTTTTGTTGTTTGAGCAAGGCCTTCAATGTCAGTATACAATCATAACTTTATTTTATCTGCTTTGATACTTAATGAAACCACTAAATACTTATTTTTCCTGTCAAACAATTGTTTGCTTACACTAGCACTGAGCCAGGTCTCATCACTGAAAATTAGAGCAAGGCATGACGTTGTTCCAGAGTCAGAGGCAGCGTGCACGGTTTTGAAATGAAATGTTCAGCCATCACAGGTAAAGCACCGGTGGATTGGAGTTTTATGTGGAAAATGCATGTTCCTCTGCTGTCTTACCACTTTTTTTGTAAGCCTTATTTCAGCCTCGGGTCATTTGTAGCCGTTCAACTATTTGATTCTGTCAAACTGTACGACATTTTATCATACCGTTTTGCATGTTTACATAAACATTGGAAGGTCTGTGGTTATAACAGTATTTTCTAAGGGCATCAGAAACTTCAAAATCGACAGTAACAATAAGGTTTAATGCTAACTTCTCTTAAAGTTACACTAACCCGTTTAACTATAAAAAGCCACGTGTACCTACTAAGCTGACAGAGAAGAGTTGATTACATCATTTGGCTGTGTTTCTTTTTTTTTTTGGCCAGTGTTCTGATCCGTTTCTCCAGTTTCAATTGTGCAAGTTAAGTTGCTCTTATGCTTTATTTCACTGAAACAGGCACCTGGAAAAACTTCCCTGTGCTATCAGTTGTCCTGTGATGGCTGGTGCCGTGAGCCACCCGTCTTTTTGCGACTTGTGTGTCATAGCTTCAGTGGTCTGGTGGCGCTGGCTGCAGCGGTGTCACGTGGCAGCACTGACTCAGCTTGACACAGTCTGCAAAAGCTGCATTTAATCAAGCTCTGCGCAGCTTTAATCAGCCTCTGCCTTACCCATCTCCTCTTGGCTCGTGGTCATTTCTCCCCTGACAGCAGATTTACAAGACTTCACATAACGGCATTCCAGTGAGAGAGAGAGGCAATCCGCAGCCTTCTCTGTGTCCGGCTTCGGTCTGCCCGCCGTTCTGCTGTAACACGAGCCCATGTGTAGCACGGCCCCCGTTCTCATTCAAAAAACACTAGATGTGGAAGTCACTGAGCGGTTGATTTCCCTCCTTGCCTCGGTCGTCTTTCAGGAAGTAACGTGTGTTGATGTGTGAAGGCCGTCGGCCTCTTTCCCTCAAGCTTCCTCGTGGCCTTCCTCATCAGCTTCTTCACCATATGGAAGCAGCTGGTCCTCAGTGGTGGGATGCCCTTTGCTCTACATGAAAACAACCTGGAGAGTGAGAGAAGTGCTGCAGAGAAAGAACAGACATGGGAACCAGCAGTGGGTGGGCCTGTTTGAGGAAGATTTAGTTTTCTTGTCTTGTGGACATGTAATCATTGTCTCTAAGGTGGAAGAGCCTGGGTTCCTTTTCTTTAAAAGTATTTATAGGAACAGGCTGTTCTTTCCCTAATATAGATCAGGAGAATTTAAAGGCAGATCAACCTTTATCTTTATGTAAAAAGTTCTTGTAGTAGCATTCACCTCAGCGAGTCATTGTCGTCTTCTGTACAAGCAGAGGACAAACTGTTTCCTTGACACGTACTCAGACACAGCTCTGGATCATTATCCAAGCCGGGGGGAAATGGTTACTACAAACGCTCATATTCTGCAGCTGTGATAAGTTCTGCACCGGTGCAAATCAGTCATGAGGAAACAGCCAGGCAGAAAGTCTACCGCTGTGCGCTCGAGAGGGTTCTTTCCTATTTGGGTGCCTGAATCAGAAGTCTTTCTGTGGAAATCCCTGACATTAGGTTGACCTTACAGTGGAACATTGCTCTCTCTCAGAGGATATGGTGGATTTCTGAGGTCTGTGTGTTTGTCATGAAGTCGGTATTTGGCAGTGAGTGGGGGAGTTAAGTCACTCTTCAAAGTGTCTGTGTGCGGAACGTGGACAGGGCTGGTCAGTGGGAGTCTTTACCCCGTCCCGATTTTGAATCCACCTCAAAGGCTGCAAGGCTGTCATCAGTGAGAAAGCAATGACACCGAAAACACAGATCAAAGACGAGGTCTACGCCTCTCGAGCTGCCGCAGGAAAGATGGGAGCTTCTTAGTGGTCGGCTGAACCTTTGAAACCCCGGATGGGAAGAAGGCTAGTTGAGGAATTCTGGATGTGAAAAATGCTAATTCATTAGGATAATGAAGTATCTCTCTTTGATGGGGTTTGACAGGTAGACAAAGCAGAGCTCTGTTGCCTCACTGCTCTATTATGTCACGGCACATTGGGTCACTGAGTAGTCCTCACATTTGTGGCTTCAGATGAAATACCAAAGACTGATTGAAATACTGGTAATGGTTCAAATTTTTTGACTAAAAACTTTTTCTCCTTCCTTTTTGTTTACAGCAAAAAGCCTCGGGCAAGGTGCTCTTTGACCTGGTGTGCTCCCACATGAATCTCATCGAGGGCGACTACTTCGGCTTGGAGTTTCAGAACCACCAGAAGATGGTGGTGAGAAAATTTAGACAGCATACAGCTGGTTTTACACATTGCCAAGATTGCTAGAGTATAATTTGCTAATTACAGGCTCTCCTCTCACAGGTTTGGTTAGACCATATCAAACCCATTATCAAGCAGCTCAGACGTAAGTGTTTCAAAAATACTCTTCCATCTTTTTGAAAGTGATCTTTTCTCCAGATTTTTTTTTTTTTTACCATTCATTCAGCTGAAAATAGCAGCTGAATAATGTAAAAGTCCTCCTTCTTCAAGAATCTCCCTTCACAGTGCGGTTGTTCCATGTATCTGTCCCGCACAGGTCCGAAACATACCATCCTGAGGTTTAGTGTGAAGTTTTTCCCCCCGGACCATGCCCAGCTGCTGGAGGAGCTGACAAGGTGAGCTCCTCTCTACATCATCCAACTCTGCACAATGTTTGTCTTCCACTTGGCACTGAGACGTGCATTTGTATACATGTCAGTATGAAGTATCTCAGCTGCGACTGGAAGCAATTTTAGAGGCATAAATGAAACATGTGCCCCGTTTCCCCGCGAGATTCATTCCTTGCTCAGCTCTGCGATTAAAATGTCAGCGCCGCCTCCTCTCTGATTTAGTTCTCTGGAGACTAGCGCGGTGGCGCTAATGATTTTCTGGTTTCTGTTTTAGAGAGTGGAGAAATTATTGATGTAAAGCAACCCCCCTGTCTTTGTTTCAGACGTCTTAAATTCAAGCAAAGTAGTTGTACAAAAGTTGTTTGTTGAATCATTTTGCAGACGTAACATTTTCATGTCGAATCTTTTGACAGACAAGTTGTATTTCAATCAAAAGCACCATTTGTTTGTGGCCTCTAAGAGTTTTTCATACCTGTATTTGGTTTTGATTTTCAGGTTTCTGCTTTTTTTTCCTTTTTTTTTGGCATGCCCGATTGATGAAAATCCAAGCACTTGATCTGGACGGTTGTATAATGTGATGGTTGTTCATGCATGTTGCCAGGTACCTGTTTGCCCTCCAGATCAAACAGGATCTCTCCTGTGGACGTCTGACCTGCAACGACAGCAGCGCTGCTCTGATGGTCTCCCACATCATCCAGTGTAAGGCTGGCATAGCTGCCTTTTTGTTTAGCTGACATATCTGATAACTGTCTTTTTAAAAATGCATTACTCCCTTTTCATGCTGAGCTTATCATCAAACATTGTCATACAGAACACTGCGCTCCATTTCAAATTGATTATCTTTGCGTTGCTATGGAGACCTTTCAGTCAGATCCCTAAAAGTAATGTCGCAGAGCTGCTTCAGAGCAAGCATAAATTTTCATCAGGGGATTTTTTTTTTTTTTTATAAAATCTGCATTGATCAAAGGGTGATTTTTTTCTATGTGTGTTGCTGAAACACAGCTACTTGTCATTCTTTGAAAAGAGCCTTGGATTGTAGTTCTTTTTCCATTCCTTTTTTTGTAACCAACCTTTTTTTATTTACTTTTCAGCTGAAATTGGAGACTTTGAAGAAAGCCATTGTCGGTCGCACCTTCTCAACAATAACTACATCCCAGATCAGATGCCTCTGATTGACAAAATCATGGAGTTTCACTCAAAGCATATGTGAGTTTCCCAGCATCAAACAAATTCTGCAAAACCTAAAATGAAACACAGCTCTGATTCAGTCTGAGCAGCGCTCAGGGAGGGCATGCCTCACAGGGTCAGCGAGGGCATGCCTCAACTCCGATTATTCTGCTGAACAGGAAGTGTTGTTGCAGATCTCGTGATTGTCCCAACGGCATGTTTTATTACACAGGTGACACATTCAGGAAGGCGGCCATAGAATGAATGGGTTCTGCCGAGGGTGCCATTGCAGCTCTTTGAAACGTATCAACTCAAAAAAGGCAATCTCTGGAAGCTGTTTTACAATTTCCGTGAAAGAGAACGACACCAGTTTGTCTTCTGCTCTTATCAACAAAAACCTGTTTGGTTCCACATAGATATTTTAAAACTTCCTGTAACCTGACAAATGCAAATGCAGCTGTCATGACTGTGGGTTAGTTTGGTTAAAACACATTTAGGTGACTAATATAAGTTTCTTTAATGTCACGTTAGCTCTTTCGAATCTTTCTTGCAGAATGCAGTTGGGAGAACAAAACCAACTTAAAAAGCAACCAGACAGTGTCCTTTAAGCAAACCTCTCCCGTCAGTGCTTAATTTATTTGATTCAAATCTTTGCCGACACTTGTCTGCCCTCTGTCTTCCAGAGCGTCATAAGCGCACAGTGGGCAGCTGCTGTAACTTCCGAGGAGCCCCACTAGAATTGACTGCTCTCTTTGACTTGCTCGTTTTCCACTGCTTCTCCACTGATAAAAGTAACTCCATCTCCTCTGGCTGGGTGCCATGTCGAGTTAAATCTCTTGTTAAGCACCACACACAGGAAGCAGGAAGGCTTATCCACCGATAAGGAATTAAGAAAGTTAGTTAACGTTTGCGGAAACCCCCTGACCTCCAGCTGCTGCTCAGATTAACATGGGAAACTCAGATTCACCTCCCTTTCCGTCCATCACCTCAATTTGCCTGCCGAATAGGAGGATGATGAGTCTGGTAATGATTTGTTCATCTAAAAAACGAAAACATTGTGGAAAAGATCAGCCAGTCATTGGAAATTTCTTTAGATCCTTTTTATTTGTTTTTTTCCAACACGGACATCTTTAAATGTTCCGGTGTGAACTGTGTTACAGAGGTCAAACACCAGCAGAATCAGATTATCAATTGTTAGAAGTGGCTCGGAAACTGGAGATGTATGGGATTCGGCTCCACCCTGCCAAGGATCGGGAGGGCTCCAGGTTAAATCTCGCCGTGGCACACACAGGTGTCCTGGTCTTCCAGGTCAGTCATGCTGTTTCACAGGTCACAAACCAGACAAATCCAAGCATGTAAACAACAGAGTCTCAACTGGTTGGTTAAATCTGGGCAATTAATTTTTCATTGAAGCTTAACTGCATTTGTTTCACCTCAGGCACACACAAGAATAAATGCCTTCAACTGGTCTAAAATTCGAAAGCTGAGCTTTAAGCGAAAACGTTTCCTCATCAAGCTGAGACCAGACCTAAATGTAAGTGGCATTGATTCATGGTGTTAGTGAGTGTGAAACGCTTCTGTGCTGGAGGTCATATTTTCATTTTCCTCCAGAGTTCATATCAGGACACTCTGGAGTTTCTGATGGCCAGCAGGGATTGCTGTAAAATCTTCTGGAAGATCTGTGTTGAGTATCATGCCTTCTTCCGCCTCTTTGAGGAACCCAAACCCAAGCCCAAGCCTGTGCTCTTCACACGAGGCTCCTCCTTCAGATTCAGGTAGAGCTGCGCTCCGGCAGGACCGCGGTCCCTTACTCCCCTCATTACTCTCCTAATCATTAACATCTCTCCTCTACTCACCTTTGCAGTGGTCGCACACAAAAGCAGGTGATGGATTATGTGAAGGAGTCTGAGTTTAAGAAGATCCCATTCGAAAGGTAAAGGCTCGTGCGCGATCCACATGTTTGGTTTTAAGACGAGGGTTTTCAGAGTGTGTGACGCTGACCTTCAACATCCTGTCTGCCAGGAAACACAGCCGAGTCCAGTTCAACAGCCGCCTGTCGCCTTTGCCTTCCCCACGCCACCATGAAGTGACAGCTGAAGTCAGTATTTTCGTGATTGCTTTTGTATCTACGCTTTTAAATTGATTCTTATTTAAAAAAAATTACACTGTTGTGCATGTGTCATCCACAGCTGTGAGAGAATGTATAGTCTGTGAAAACATACTGATAAAAACAGATCATACTGCCTTATTTAGCTCTTTTCACCCATTGTTGACACCTTTAGACTCTGTCTCCGTTAACCAGTCTGCAGATCGAGTTTGCATCCAAATTGACATCTGCTAAAGTTAGCTTTTTAATGCCTTTTGTTGCATCTATTGAAATTATTTTGACTAACTGCCAACAGAGAGGATGAGGTGTGTTATATTATAAATCTTTTATGCAACAGTTTGAATTAAAATTTCTATTTTTAGTCGATTTAAAAGACTGACAAAGTGTTCATATCTAATTTTTCTCTCTTTCTCTTCTGCTGCTCTCAGAGTGGTGTTCCCGGCCACAGACTCAGTTCTCCACCACGGCGTCATTGGAAGGAATCTGTGCTGGTGACTGCAGAGGACCCATCGGCTTCCAGGATAACGAGGTTGAGCCCTTCCCACCATAGGAATGGGCATGAAGACAGAACGGGGTCTGCCTCCGGGACAGAGGAGACGAGAGGCTCACCACGACAGACCCATGCTGGGCATCTGAGCACAGGTCCAGCTTCCCGGGCTGCCAAAGGCAGCAGCTTTGCCATGCCTTACAATAACTCTGTTAGTTTAGGCGGTGATTATAACATGTGCAGGGACCAGGCTAGTAGATCCAATTACAGTTTCCAAGAGGAGGCCCTCCAGCGCCGGGGGTCTAGCTCTGGGAGCCAGCAGGAACCTTTCCTTGGAAGGATGCAGTATAGGAATATCCCTTCATCTTCTAGAGCATCACCCAGTCCTAGCCATGGGCTGGATCCATCTCTCTTGCAGGAACGACAAAGGATTGACCCAAGTCCTGTCCGTAGGTCCATGGATTTAGTCGGTGACCTTGATAGAGAGAGGCAGTGCAGCAGCCCCCTCCCGGTTCCACATGTGATGGATTCAAGGAGTGCAGTCATCAGCCCTGTCAATAACACCCTCTATCAAGGACCTTCTCTCAGTCACGTAGAGCAGAACGGCTATGCTATCCCTTCGTTCAGTGAAGGTAGATGCACCCCCCTTCCAAGCAAATCCCCTCGCTTACAGAAAATACAGAAAGTTACTCACAACTCTGACACAGACCCGCATAGAGTTGCATTCTCCCCGAGGCAGGAATCGCATCCCGTCCTGTCCCGGGCTGAACGCATGGCGGCTCTCGAGCGCCGCATGATGGCCAACGGCCTCTCCACACCAGGCAGGTCCCGGGCCAGTCTGGGGCAGAAAAGGTTAAAACAGGCCGGCACGGGGCATGTGGGTGCAGTTCAAATGAGCGAGGGCTGCACCACCAGCGGCTCAGAGTCCAGTGAGTCTGAGGTGGAGAACAGAGGCAACTGCAGCAGCCCACTGATCTTTGATCATTCGGTCGAGGCGAGTTCCCAAATACCAAGGAACAAGTTTTCCTTTGACAGCCTCCAGCTAGACGAGGAGGCTGAGGAGGACGGGTGCTATGTCCTCACTGATGAAGATGGGGGACCAGTTTTCAGCTGTTAGTTAATCCCAGAAAGTGGGAACGAGGTGGTCTCTGTTCAGATGTTCCAGTGATCTAAAATACACTCTAGTATTGTAAAGAACTTTACTACCAAAGCACTTTTCAAACATGCATGAAAGGATTCTTTTTCAGGATTTTTTGGCCCAATAGAGGGACTTTTTTGCTTAGTTTTCTCAAACTACGCTAACTGTATATGTCCAGGCAGACATACACCAGACGTGCCTTGAAAGGACTCAACTCTGAAATAGTTTCTAATTATAAATCTAAAGATATTAAAGAAAATGTGTTTCAGTCTGACTGTTTGAAACTTGAGGTTGAATTAACGTGGCAGACCTGCAGAGTTATTGAAAACTCTGTTAAGTCTGTACTACTTAGATGCCTTATGACATCTGTTGATGTCTGATTCATTGAGTATTAAACTTTCTGGGCATCTTTTTGTCTCGTAGTGTTGTCAATGCTCTTAGTGGGATATAAGTTTCAGGTATTTGTTGCTGACCATATCTGCAAAAAAGCAAAGTGGGATTTATGTTTACAGAACCCTTTGCTAACTTGAAGTAAGCTATTAACTCACCGTTAACGGGTCACAAATAAAAGTGTTAGGAATAGCCAAGAAATGACACATAGTGAGTTAAGTCTGCGTTGGTTTTGGTCAAAGGTGAAGTGATAGTTTTTTAGTTTTCAGTTTCATTATTTAAATCTATCCATCTGCTGTTTCATAAACTTGGTATCACTAAGACCTTCGTTGGCTGTGCCGTCCCCATAGTTTCCACATTTATTAACAAAAATGGCAATGCACTTTTTTTGCACGTCTGTCTTCATGTTGTTTCCGTTTGATCTGTTCAAGACAGGAATTGGGAAATTTTTGTTTTTCATTTGTATTCTCTTTTCTCTTCATCCAGTGTCAGCACTTCACTGTCAGCGTGAAACTGTCTTATCTTGTCTGTTTTCGTCCCAGCCGGGACTTGGTGTTAACTTGTTCTGTCACTTACTGTGTGGCAGTGATGGTGGTGGGAGGGTAAGATTACCAGTCTGTGGGTTTCCTTTTCTGCAATGATCCAGGCAACCCTTAATTATTCGAAAACTGAGAGAAGATCTGGGTGTGGATGACAGGAGCTTGGGAATATGCAGCCAAATGGAAGCCAGTTTTAGTGTCAGTGCATGTGTGTGTCGTGTTCTTGTAAAAGGCACTTTAAGGGCAACACCTCATCGCGTTGGGCCCCTATGCTCATCCATCACAGCCGACTGCTTTTGCAGTGCTCATGGAAATTCTAAGGACTGACATCAAAAGGCACATCCAAAGAGAATATTTGCCTTAGAAGCATGCATACCTTTGCACTCTGAAATGTAATAGATGCAGAGTTGCTGGATCATGGCAGCATCAGGAAGCCCTCTCTGGTGCACACATCTCTCCCGTAAAGCTGGAATGATTGTCACAAAATTCTCTTAGTTTTGGTTTGATAAACTCATTCCTTTGACTCAAAGTCCCAGTTTTATGGGAAAGACTTGTGTGTTTGTGCGTGTTTTCAACCACTGGTGTCCTTCAGGGTGTATTTCTTCTGCATGCTCTGCTAAATCTAGACCAGGGTGTGATACACACCGTGATGTTCTGTCCTGGCTGCTGTCTGCATGCACTCTGCTGTATGTGTGTGTTCCGATGTACGTTTGACACTCTCTCTCATTACGCTGACATTTCATATTGATGTGTGAAGCAACAGTGGAGAGTGTAATCTCAAGGCAAGTCTAGTTCCCCCCCAAAAACTAATTGAAAAATAAATATGTGTACATATTACAGTATTTTTACAGCTTACTTTGTAGCATTTCCATATAAAACTAATTCGCTATCACTTACTATGTTATTACCTCAGCGATGACAGAATCTCAACAGCAGGCTGTTTGTTCCAAAAAAATTCTTGGGGCTGTTTTTATATTAGATAAGACCTTGAAGATTATGTGAGTTCACACCTCTCTCTGTACTTTCCCTCTGTTGCTCATTAAATCTGTCTTCTTTTAGACATTCTCATGCCTTTTCTGCTGCTTTTCTCTCAATATATGTTCACCTACCAACATGTACATATGTATATTTATATATGTCATTCTAAAATCAATAAAGACAACAAAGTGATATTTCTCAAACCTGTTCTCTACAACATCGGCAGCTCTGGAGTGTAGCGCTCACTGTAGATGAAATGCCTTTCCCTTTGGTGTTCGGTGTAGATTTTCATTGTGCTGCTAGATGAGTGCCCGTGTTGATGGCTCATGCTTTGCCCATTTGTAGCTTTCCTATAGATGTGTGTTTTCTCATCCCTTAGTAACCTCTAGACTAAATGTAGTGTAGTGTGCTGATGTGATTGCAGCCGCTCGTTGGGCTGGTTTGTGTTCCCGTAATCATTGTTTTATTTGTGCTGACACACAAGAAGAAGGCAGACAGAGTTGGGAAAGTTGCAGCTTCAAAATAGTAAGTAAGCTGGGTGAACATTGTGAGTGTAGATGCCTCAGTGAGCTGTTCCTCTTGATCATCCTGCAGTGTGTGTGCCTCAGCTTGTGTGTTAATTGAAATGCTTACTTGACTTTAGAGAGTCATGGCTGGCTTATGCTCCTCAGGCACATTCCGCCCCATAGCTACTCCTCAGTGTGGATTTATTGTGGATTGCTGGTCATAGTTGGTGTTATAAATTGAACTGGAAAGTTTCATTAGCACCAAAATGTCACGATCGAATTGGGCTTCCCTGTGTGTCTGCAAGCACTTAGTCGTTTCATTAATCGATAGATTGACTAAATGTTTCAGCTTGGAATGTCAGAAAGCTGAAAATGTCTTTTTCTTTTCTAAAGTTTGAGGTTTTTAATATCCCAAAGATCTATTTAAACCAAGGTGATTGATGACAATATTGTAATCCATATTGAACAAAAGAAATTCTTCTTATTTGATTAGTTTTCCTTGATTTCATTTGCTGGTTATTTTCTAGGAGATCCCTCCAAAAATTGAAGTGAGGAGATTTAGAAACTGCATTTGATGAGATGTTTGATTTTGAATGTCACAAGCTAACATTTTTCTATGTCCAATGCAGGTGAGGTTTCCTGCAGTCCTCACCTGCCTGCCTCTTCTGGACACTCACACGGGATGGTGAATGGTCAGAAGTCTCTGGAGCTGGGCAGTCACAGTCCAAATTGCCGACAACCCTCCCCCCTCACCAGCCCCTTGCTCAACGACGCCTGCAGTGTGCGCACAGACGATGAGGATGAAGTCCGCAGGAAGGTTTGTCACCTGGATTTGACAGTCTTTTTTTAAAACAACTGTCAGTCTATGCAGTTACAAACTGCTGATTTGGTGCATTTGCAGAGATTTCCAACAGATAGAGCGTACTTCATCGCCAAAGAGCTGCTGACCACAGAGAGGACGTATCTAAAGGACCTGGAGGTGGTGACTGTGGTAAGACGAGCCCGGCCAACATGCCATTCTGCTGTTTGGTTAGCCCTGCTCCTGATCATTCCAGTTAGCTGCTCCACTGCAGAGCACCCGCCAAAACGCAGAAACAGCCGCTGACACAAGAACACTTTGGCAGATGCTATTTAATTTTTCATTCATTTCCCACACTCGAGCCCTGAAATGCATTCATCCGTCTCACTCAAGGCAGTGAATACTAAAGTGTTTGAGCTAAAAGAAAAAGATGGATTTAGCCACACGTTCCCTGTTCATGTGCCTCGCTGATCCATGCTTTCAATTTTCATTGACTCTAAGAAAACATATGGGCAGCATTTCACTTTTAATAAATGTGTTGAAGTAAAAGAACACACAAATTTAGATGCACAGAACAGCTCTTCACATGCAGATGAAAAGGGTGCTGTCACTCAGTCCACTTCCCTTATGGTGGTTTCTGCTGCTGTGCTGCAGGGTGAAGTCAGCAGAGCAACAGCTTGTGCTTCATCTCCAGCCCTTTTAGAAGCACTCACTTTTCCTAAAAGCCATTTCCATTTCCCGTCACGTCCGAAGAATAAAGCGTGTTCCCTTCCGTTGCTCTCAGACACAGGACACGCTACCTTTGGCTCCAACCTGGTTTAATGAAACAAAAGTCACTGAATATTGATCCTTTTTCTTCATCCTCAGCCAATTAGGAGATTTACAAGTCATCACAAAGCCTGAACCTTACAGCCGAAATACAGATAAAGTGATTCTGGAAGCATTCAGAGCTTCAGTAGGTTAGACTGTTTCTGGGAGAAAAGAGAACTTTTTACCAAATACCCTTCTAAGAAGAAACCACAAACTCTTCTATTCTACCCAACCTGTGCCTCACTCCTACTAAGTCAGAGACATGAAACCTTTTCCTCCCAGAAAACTACTAATATCTCTTGATTTTTATCAAGAGAAATTAGTTTCAACTTATATAATTGCTTTACTTTGCTTCTTATAATTGGTGCATCCAATATTAGTGACATTGTTTCTTCACCTGCACCGAGCAGGGAAATTGAAAATGGATTTTATTTTTTCACGTTTTACTTCAGGATTGAGCTCTGATAGACTGCCACAGGTCTGAATAGATTAGGACATGAATGCATTTGTTGTGATAACACAATAAGCCTGTCAATGTTAATTGACCAGGTTTTTATAGCTTTCCCACTTGTGTCCCCCAGTCTTTCCAGAGCGCTGTGGGCCAAGATGAGGCGACACCAGACGGCCTAAAGAACGTCATCCTCTCCACCTTCGAGCCTCTGCATAAGTTCCACACAGGCTTTCTCAGGGAGGTGGAGCAGAGGCTGGCTCTGTGGTGAGGCTCATTTCACTTCCAGCCTGCGTTCAACGCATTCCCTGCAGGGTTGAGAACAAGCCCAGTGATACGTGGCCTTGGTTTGGCTCCAATTTATCACAACTTCTGCACAGATTTTTTAATGACTTGTATTGGCATGCAGCCTGAGAGGGCGACCCAATCCCTTTAGGTGACCTGAGGAGCTTCCATCTCTATGGCAACGCCACAACTGGCCTTTTCCTGCCTCTGGGTGTCTGCTGCCTGATCTCCTTTAATGATGTTGTGCTTTATCTGACGCACACAGACAGACAGAAGACACTGAGGCATAACCCCGTCAAGCTGTTACAATTTACAGCCACTTACTGCAGATGGTTGTATATTAGTTCAGCTCTGTGGTATTGTCACAGTCGTTAGAACTCCAGATCAGAGCTGTACTTTACCCCTCTGGAAATAACCATATTCAGATGTTTATGCAAAATTTCCAGCCCTACATGTGTGTCTTTCTCCGCTTTGAATATTCAAATATTGCCCTAGATGTTGTGATCATGATTAGAAAATCAGTCTGTTGCTTAGATAGAAAGGAACGTTTTTTGTTCTTTACAAAGGGAGCTACCTTTCTTTACCTCTTTTGCAGAAAGGTTATATCAAATCAGTTAATATTCTGAGGAGAAGTTCATTTCTGGCAGCTCAAAACTGTACATGGACTGCCATGCTCAAGGGAGACACCTGCTGGTGGATCTCTTTATGAAAGTTGTAAGAACTTTTTTCAACTGGAGCTCAACTTTTGTATTGTACAATAAAACTCATCTAAATAATCAAAGAGAAAAAAAGGTGCTTTTACGCTACTTATTGATTATTTCACTGTCCATATTTGTAGTGATAAGGTAATGATGCATAATATGTTGCACTTAAAGATTTGATTTAAAGGAACCAAACAGTTTTTTATCTTTTGGTATTTCGTTTGTTTCAGGGAAGGACGGTCCAATGCCCATATTAAAGGAGACTACCAACGCATTGGAGATGTCATGCTGAAGAACCTTCAAGCCCTAAAGGTGCTTGTGAGCTTGTGTCAATGAGGCAAACGTCTTAAAAGCAGCAATGCATTAACACCTCTGCTTTTAGCCTCTGACAGCAAACCTGAACAAGCAGTCTGAAGTCCTGCTGGAGTTGGAAAAGGCCTGCAAGGCTTCCCGCAGGCTGGAGGTTCTGTGCCGGGACTTTGAGCTGCAAAAGGTCTGCTACATCCCCCTGAACGTCTACATCCTACGGCCTCTGCACCGCCTCATTCACTACAAGCAGATCCTGGAGCGCCTGTGCAAACACTACCCAGCTACTCATGTGGACTTTAGAGACTGCAGAGGTGGGACCCCCTGGCCAGAGTTCAGGACATTTAAATTTCGATTAGAAACTATGTCAACATAATCTTTCAATTGTGCTTGCTTTGCAGCGGCCCTGGCGGATGTGTCTGAGGTGGTGGACCAACTCCAGGGAAGCCTAATCAAGATGGAGAACCTCCAGAAGCTCCTGGAGCTGAAGAAGGATTTGCTTGGCATTGACAATCTTGTTGTTCCCGGTCGGGTGAGTGTAAAGCGAAAAGGGGAAAAGATTTGGACGCTATGTCTGTTTTTTTATCCTCTTCTTTTTCATGACATTCCATAACAAGGATATAATATTTTTTCATTTCTTCCTCAGGAGTTCATCAGGTTAGGCTGTCTCAGTAAACTGTCTGGAAAAGGCCTACAGCAACGAATGTTTTTCCTGGTAACACTCCACTTTCTTAAGTTCATATAGCTAATCTGATTATTAAGATGCGTGAAGTCATCCTTAAAATCAACAGTGCTTTTATCTTTTGCAGCTTGCAGTGGGCAGATGATGTTGAAAGATTAGGTGCAGCTGCTCAGAAAGCGGCTCTTGCCTTTTACCTTTCACAGTTTAGTATTTTAAACATGCCTCTGGCTCAGCTGCTTGTGTATTGTACACGTGGCAGTAAGAAAAAGGAATTGGAAAGCATTGAAGGAAGAGTAGTTAGCTTTAAATCTATCAACATGCTTTTGTTTGAGCTTATGATTTACCAGCTGTTATGAGAAAAAATACCATTTGGAGTTTAATTTGCTTCCTCTCTTTGCCTCAACAGTTTAATGACGTCATTTTGTACACGAGTCGAGGGATGACGCCAACCAATCAGTTCAAAGTGCACGGGCAGCTGCCGCTCCGTGGCATGACAGTAAGTTCTGTGCAGCTGTCACCAATTTATCATTAAATGAGTCGCATTGGACAGCTGAACTGTACCATTTTTAACATGTGACCCTAAAACACACACACAAACACACACACACACACACACAGTGTCAAGCATCGACTTTCAGGACATCCACACTACACGTATCTCTCGCTTATTTCCTTTTTATCCACACCCCCTCCTTCCCTCCCACTCCATCTATTTTTGTCCTTGCTGTCCCAGATTTTGCCGCTTTTTAATGTCTTTTCCGTGTCTCTGTGTTCTTCTTCCAGATCAGAGAGAGTGAGGATGAGTGGGGCGTGCCTCACGCCTTCACTCTGGTTGGGCAGGGACAGTCGGTGGTGGTGGCATCAAGGTATGACCAGCGGCTGTCGGCAGACTCCGGGTGCTGTGAACCGACTAAAGTGACCGTGTTCTTTTGAGTAATGGTGCATTAAAGTGCTAACTTATGGCTGCAGAGAGCTCACAGCAGCTGTAGCTTTAAGGGAAGAGTCACTTTATATATACTTCCCTTGGGGCTTTGCCTTTTGTAGCTACACTAAGATGTGATTTATATTTGTTCAAAGCAAACTCGACACATTTGTTTATGTGTTCAGATCGCATGCTCTTTTGGAGATTCCTCTCTTAAGCAATAGTGAGGGAAAATGTTTTGAGCCGCAGTTATGTTTCAGTTGCTCTCAGGGTGATGGCAGTAGCTGGTAATCTGCTGGCTAATTACAAGCTGTTTTTTTCTTTTCATTGTCCTGCCAGTCAGAGCACGAATAACCAACTCTGGTTGAGTGCACCAACTCCTCTGATGCCTCTCCTTATTCCCTCTGCCCTGCTAAAGTTCTCACAAAACTGGCTCTTGCTCATCAATAATTAGTGGCCCTCATCCTTACAGAAACTGAGCAACATTTTGTTGATTCAACTGACTATTAATGGGTTTTTTGCGCTGTCCAATTTCACAGCTGATGTCATCAGTAGACCACATCAGGAATGACCCAATCTTGGCTTTTTCATCCACCCTGATGGAAATCAGAAAACAAAATAGGAAAAGCCTATTTGAAGCAGCTATGAAAGCTTTTCTTTGGACTTTGACATTTTATGTTAAAGTCAGCTGTTTTTATTGGCTACTTTAAAAACCATGGATGGAAGCCCAGCTGTTGTTTGAAATACACATATTAACTCGGTCTTGGACCAGGGCAGAAGTGGAAATGGCTATAGGCTTAAATTACTCTGTAGACCAGTAATGGGAGTTCCTTCATGAAAGGACAGTGGGCAGGAAAAAACTAAGTTTCTTGGTCTCCATCAATAATATAGATTGCCATCAGGGGCGTGGCAATGTGCCACTTCACTGTAATAATTGTTAGATAAAAATAACAAAATATTAATATCATGTTTGAATATCAGCTGATTAAATCTAAACTTTGATATACTGAAGATTGTTGTTGAACCTTGTTGTTCCTTATTCCTCCTACATTAAGTGTGAATTAATTGTCATTTGAAATCTGCCACAAATATCTTTGTGTGCGTGTGCATGTTTTCTAAAATGTTGCATGACTCTCTGCTCCCCCTCTTTTTGCCTTCTAAGTAACTAGTTTGCATGGCTGAGCAGATGGCACAGGGGCTTGCTGTTGTTTAAAGGAAAAATTGGCAGGACAGCCAGACAAACCGGATCAGACCTGTGCTATTCTTACCAGCAGGACTATTTCTAACCACCAGGCCCGCCTGCTGGGACTTCACTCAGCACTTTATCCATTTGTGTTTTAGTTCTGCAACCGAAATGAAGAAGTGGATGGAGGACATCAAGATGGCGATAGAGATGGCAACAACCAGCAATGGGCCGTCATCCGACGTGTTGACCAGCAACCTGACAGACAACAGTAAGTCGCAGCATAAACTTACAGGTCAGTGTTAAACACTGACCAGTTTGTTGTGACTTGCAAACAATTACTGTTCAGTTACTGTGAAAAAAAAAACAGGAAAAGAAAAGAGAGCGTAAGTAAAAACCTTTACAGCGGACGTCCAAGATAGATGTTGATTTGTCAATGTTCTGACACTGTCTGTGTTATAGCGCCTCTCTCCCCTCACCACCCTGCTCATTGTCTAGCAGTAACAACCTCATGACTTTCCCAGAATTCCGGGAGGACTCCTCGGTGGAGGCAGAGTCCGAGGACGACATGACAGCTTCCCACACCTCGCCGGAGAAGCCCGCTCCTCACCGTGGTAACACCATGGTGCATGTGTGCTGGCACAGGAACACCAGTGTGTCCATGGTGGACTTTAGCATAGCCGTGGAGGTATCAGCCAAACCTAGACCCGCCCCCACCTCCTGCCCTGCTTTTTTCTCTCCGTTTCTGAGTCTGTGCTGGATTGTCTTTGGTATCTCGGTTGAAACAGTGCCCTCCTGTGCTACACTGCATCTTGTAATCGACCATTTGGTACAGTGGCATTTAAAAGCTCCAAGTGAATTGATATTGTTATACATAGTAAATCGTTAGAAAGAGTGACTTCTCAACACAATGCGTTGAGTTTGAGAGAAAACATTGTATTTAACAGTTTTATTTACAGACACATATATATATATGTATAAATATCGAGCAATTGTATTCAATTTGTTTTCCCACGGATAAAGGGAAAATTTGCATTTCAAATTTTACTTCCACTTTTTTTGCCTTTTCACCAGTGGTAAAAGCTGTTCAGTATCAGTACATATAGAGGTTACTGTTTCAACCTTTTCCACGCTCTAGCAGGCAGTTCCCAGCCTGATGTCATGATCTAAACTCAGAACTGCTGTTATCCTTTGTGTATCAGTCCTTTTCTCCCCTTTGGCGCCCGAGGTCTCTGAGCAGCTTTAGAAATAGAGAAAGCGGTGTGCTAAAAGTCCTTGTCTCACATTAACAGAACGAGTCCTGTCTGCGTGGTAGCCTCCCCACTACCCAGCCACGTCCTGCTCTAGCTGTGCTCTTCCTCTGTAGCTGTAACTTTGTCCTCTTCACAGCCTTGCCAGGACACACTGTCGGCCTCCTTGTTAACCCCTGCCACTGCATGCCTGTGTTTCACCAACTCAGTTTCTGTGTTTCTGTCCCTCCCTGTCTGTTTCTCTTTTTCTCTCTTTCCCCCATACGTCTGTCCGTTCCTCCATGATAGAGGACCCTAGTCCAGTCAGTGACAGTAAGGCCCCCAAGGTGGGGCCCGCGAGTGGCCAGGGACCAGTGCCTCTGTCTGTTATCTGCTGGTACCGAATTCAGAGTCTCTCCTTTAGTGAATCCTGCAGGAGTCTAGAGGTAAAGGAGCCAGGCAGACAGGAGAGGCCCTGTGTGTGTGTGTTTTAGGTGCAGACAGAAGGCTTTAAGGCCAATTCAGCTTCTCCATACTCTGCTTTATTTTAGGCTACTGTTTAGTAATTTCAGCAATTGCTCTTTTTCCTAAATAATATACACATAATTCTCCACAATGACAAAGACCAGGAGTCTGCACCTGATGCTGTGCACCGTGGCAACAAAAATGCTCAAATTCTCCAAAAACCTGATTCCATTTTGTCATTGTGGAAAGTTGTGTATTATAGATAAATAATCACAATGGCTTCTAAATTAACAGATTACTTCAGTGTTTATACAAGTCTGAACATTTTGCAAAAAGTGAAACAGTCCTTTAATTGAAGCTCTCACTTTAAGTTAGAACCGTAATGCATGAGGATGCTTGCATTAAAGTCATTGTTAGAAGTAAAAAGGAGGTTGGGAACTACAAGTTTATAGAATTTGACAGGTACAGTGCTAATTATAGGAAGTTTATCTGCCTATTTGGTAGGACAGAGTGACATTACAAATAACATTTCTGAGAGTAGTTGGGTGATTTGAGAATCAAACGTCTTGCTTTCTGTTTTTCTAGAACCAGCTCTCTGGAAACTTGCTGAGGAAGTTCAAGAACAGCAACGGCTGGCAGAAGCTTTGGGTGGTCTTCACCAATTTCAGCCTGTTTTTCTACAAGTCTCACCAGGTGAAGAGCAAACACAAGCACTGCTGTTTATTTTCCCTCTTCTGAGCATCACATCTTAGTGCAGAATATCAAATCTGTGTGCCATGTTTGACATTTACACGCTTTCTCATGCAGGTTTGTATTCATTTCCTGGCACACAAAATGTTTTGTCGCTAGATTTGTGCAATCTTTGAGCTCTATAAAAGTTTAAAGATTTATGGGATTATGTAAATTTTTAATTTAAAACCTGTAAAATAGCTCTATGTATGGACTGAATATATATCAAATCACAGACAAAAGTGAATTCACAGGAACAGAAGCATCGTACACGTCTGTAAATGTGCCTCAGTTTAAGTCAGATTCAGTTGAAAACAATAAAGTATTTTAGAAAAAAAAAACTTTCGAATACAAACCAGAAGTTATTATCTTAAAAAGCACTGACTAAGGAAACAGAAAACGGATTGCCAGAGAGAATAACGTCAGGCATAGGCTGACCTAATGTTTTGTTTTCTTACATTTTAGCCTGATCCTCTTATTTTCTTTACATTCAGCCTTGTTCAAAGCTGTTTGCCCCATTCCATCCTCGTGACAGACCATGTTTCCTTCCTTTTTTACACAATAGAGAAAATGGATGGTGTGATTTTTTTTAATGTCTTTTCAAATATTTCCTCAGGATGATTATCCTTTGGCCAGTCTTCCATTACTGGGTTACTCGGTCACCACCCCCGACGAGAATGAAAATATCCACAAGGACTACGTCTTCAAACTGCATTTCAAGTCCCACATCTACTATTTCCGATCAGAGAGTGAATACACCTTTGAGAGGTACAGAGTCCTCGTCATCCAGCAGATAGTTTTAAAACGTTTCCTACAAATGATTTAGTGTCCGAGATGTTGATTCACATGGAGTTGAAAAGATTCTTTCTTCCCGCAGATGGATGGAGGTAATCCGCAGTGCTACGGCCCCATCAAGTTACTCCCGCGTCCTTAACAATAAAGAGCCCCACCATCACTGAGTTGGCACACCTTGTTCTCCACATGCCGTCTCCTCCAGGTGGCGTCCTCCAGTCACCCCAGCTCCCTCCTTTTCTTTTCTACGCATTACTGGGACATTTGTACATGTGTCCATGCACATTTGGTGCTTTTTAAAATGCTTTAATGGTGACATGTCCGCTGGTTTAGACTGCATCAGAGACTGCATTTTTACTCTCAACTCTGAAACCTCTTTTTAAGGATGTCATTTTATACTCTTTTCTAATGGTCTGAACCACTTCCTATCTTTCTGGTTTGTCATTAGTTTTTTTTTTTTTTTAGAGGGATCACGTTGATGTATAGATCTTCGGCATTCTTTCTTAGATGGTTAAACTTTCACGACATTGTCATGAACTTTTTGTGTACTTGTTCATTTGACTGAAAACGGCTGCTTTGAAAATGTCCTGCAACTACAGTGCCAAATCGGTTTTTATCAATGACCTGGACTTTTTAAGGCAAATTTGTTATAATGGGAAAATGGGCTCATCTCTGGTGTACCATAAGATTTTATATCACACAAAGTAAAACAAGCCACCCTTTAACATGACACACTCTGCTCACACTTGGCCCAGCACAATGTGTTCTTTTTAAGGAGAAGTAAGTATTAAATGATTTTATCACCAGGGGTAGCTGCCACCACCACTAACACCGTCTCAAGTAAAAAATCTCCTGTTTGCAGATCTTTGTTCCATGAACACTTACAGAGGTTGTTTTCTCAGAAAAACTAAACAAAACTCTGACTTCATGTTGAGCTGTGTGAGAAAATGTGATTTGTTCATAATCAATGCATTATGAAGGAAAGTGTAAGTGAAAGCTTTAAAGATTGTGTGTGATACGAAATAGAAACTTTCAGTTCCGAGCGTTGTTACCCTCCCTGAACTAGGCTGCCTCCCGCAAATGGATCCTTTTATGGGTCTGAATGAATGGAAATATGCATTTGACAGGGTTTTGCAGTGAAGTATTATGAGATGGAAAACCTCAGTTCTGCATGGAATTGCAGTGTTTTTCCAGACAGCAGAGAGCTCTTTGGAAGTGAAAGCAATAAAAAGAACTTACACAAACTCAGACTTTTGGGACTTGTGTTTTTCTTGAACCAAAAGAGGCATAAGTGATTTTTGGTACATTTCTGCAAGTCACCCATAGATGGCATCACTGATCAAGAATGAGGGACTTAGGCCTCAATATTTGATCTTAAAAATGTAATTAAAATTTTCTAACAAATCTTTTGGGGGTCTTATATTTTTTATTTTAGAATTTGTTTGTTTTTTATTTGAGTATTGAAAACTAAGTCCAGATGCCTATCTAGTCACCAAGCAGCCAGCACTGCCTACCTTTTTATTTAAGAGCTCAAATTTTACTCCCTGTACATTTTGGGAGCGTTTTTAAAGCTGTAAGCCATAAGGTCCCCCTTTATTAAAGTAACTATCTGTCTATGAACGTGAAAGGATCTGTGTTAGGGCGTAAATGTGTAGTCCATATAGCTAATTACAGAGCAGTGTGGAGAAAGAGTTGGGATCATTTATTTGTGGCTGAAATGTACCAAAACAGCTCAGAACTGTTCAGTTGAAAAAGTTGAAGCTCCGCTTGAAGAAATCTTGTATACATCAGAAGACTCAAAGATATTGCTGAAAGTATTGAGGTTACAGTAATTGTTTGGAGTTTTTATTCTATTTTATTTTTTACAATGATTTAATGTCATGAGTAACATCATGAGATAATCACATGCATTGTCTGTGGCTTTTGTGGGTCGAACACTGCCAATCCAAATGAGATGTGATCAGCAAATCAATACAAAAAAAACTAATATCTAATATTTTTAAGGTCATTCTGTCAGATAAATCTAGTGAGGAAGAAGGTGTAATCATTTCATTATACATTATGTGAAGAGAAGCTAAAGGACTCCAGGTTTTTAATACAGTAGGTGTAGGTGGGGAAATGCGCTGCCACAGAAAATAGTCTAATATAGATGTTCATTGTTTCTGAGGGGTCAGATGGATGCCAGGGAGCACACAGATCGTGACGCTCCACAGTTGTGATTTTGGTTGTGATGGGAAAACACTGATTTGGTCATTCGTGCTGGAGCCCTCAGCTGCCTGCAGCCCAGAGTCCAGAGTCCAGAGTCCAGGCCCAGCAGTGACTCCGGCGGCCAGCAGTGGGCAGGCCTAACGACACCGGTCAGGGGCGGAGTACAGAGCAGATTATACGCCTCCTGTCTGGCGCACGCAGGCCAATGAAACACTATCGAAAAGGATAGTTTGTTGTACCAACAATGCGTCCTCATGGAGGAAGGATGAGCTGCGGAGTAATGTAGCGCACGCTGAGTTTTCAAACTCTGACGAGGGGCGGGAGAGAAGCGGCCGGACCACAACAGCATGTTCCAACTTCCAACTCGTGGTGTGTGCTAGCGGGGATCGACGCGGATTCCTTCTGGACGTCGATGACTTAACACGCGGATTGGACGTTTAGTTGAAGCACTGGGGTGCGTAATGATGGCCACTCCGGCGCACCCCGAGACCAGGAAATTTACGCGGAGTCTGGGTAAACCTGGGACAGCGGCTGAACTCAGGCAGAGTGTGTCCGAGGTGGTGAGGACGTCAGTATTGGTCGTAAGTACACACCTTAATCCCCCCCCTCTCTCCCACGCTCATCGTTGTATCGTATTTAAAACCGCAATAATGGGGAATCTGTTATTTTACGCACCGTTCCGGCTGGAGAACAGCTGACTTTGGATCAGCTGGGTGGGAACAAATAGGCAACTGTCAGGGGGGAAATCGAGTGGCTGACCCTGACCTGTAAGCGTGTGAGAGGGCCAGAGAGTGTTACTTGATCGAGAACGTTGGAGAGTGCTGCACTTTCATTCTTATCCACCTGTGGGAGCAGGTGGGACCCGAGGGTCGTTTAATGGAACGAGTAGCCCCAACTTGATGAAAGTGGATGAAAGAGAAAGATTTAGATTTGAACGATGAAGGATGAAAATAGACCCTTTTCAACGTTTTGACATGACACGTGTTGTTATGATCATGTGTCATGTCAAAATGGTGTTTTAAAAAAACATTTTCACTATCAGATTGAATTTACTTTATTTCTGAGGGAATCAGTGCATGCTTTAAGTTGTTTGCTGTGACAGTGAGGGCATCACTTTCACGGGGATGTAGTGAGATGACATAATACCTCCTTACAAAGGGAAACCTGAGGCATCGGTTTCAAGCCTCAGACAAATATGTTGTGTCCAGAGACTGTGACACATTGCAGAGCTCGGCCGTTTACTCTGGTTAGCAACATCTGGGTGATGAGAACCTGCTGTACACCTCCTCCTCCGTATCAGTTTTCCACATATCTCGCTGGGGGGGAAAGAGGTGGACCCGTGTGTGGTGCCCAAGTGTATAGGGTATTTGTTGCTCTTTCTGTTTGATTGTTCCAGCTTTCCTGGAAAAAGTTGCTAGGCAACTGAAACGGACACCGTCCAGGTTCTCTGTCAGGGAAATGGAATCCTGAGTCAGGATCCCAGACATCCAACCACACCTTCGTATTATTTATTCATTCCCTCTCTGGTATGCTGCCAGAAAAGCCTGAGGGAGGAGAACAGAAGTGGATAAAAGAATGCATGTTGGGAAATCATCATGCCTCTGGAGGACTGAAGTAACTTGTAGAAACGCTGTAGGCTGTTTTGCACTAGTGTGAGTGGACATGCAGGAGTTCTGTGCCCGGTGTAGAATGACTCAAGACACGCATTTAAAGCCACCTCACGTATTCAGTGTGATAAAAAAGGAAACTTAACAACTCCAACGAATTTGGTGGAAAGTTATGCAATTAGATAGCTCCTTAGGCCCAGTCCATGGATATGTGTGCTGTTGTGTTTAGTCTGTGACTTGGTCGTGGAGTTCAAGTGTTTGCTGAAGCCTTTCAGTGGGAATAAGAATGTGACTCCACACAAGACTGCTGTCCACGCAGCTTGTAATTAATTCCTCCATGAAACATGTAAATACCACAGCGGGAAAAGAGGGAGCTGTTCCAGGAACATAAAGGGGAGATTGTGGTTGCTGTCCCGTGTTCTGGTGCAGACAATTATTTATGTTTCTTACTTGAAACATGGATGTTGTCCATGTGAACGCTGAAAAGACAGAGCTAAATTTTGGATTATGACAGACAGAATTGCATTCGCATGTCCAGCGGTCGCAAATCAGCTCTGCAGTCAAATTTCTTCTTCTTACAGTTTGTGGATTTTGGTGAAGGCACAACACTTGTCAGAGCCTCTTTGTTTAATGCTGCAGTGGAGTGCAGAGACACTTGTAAAAGGCCATGCCCTCAGCTAAGCCATCGTTGTCTTTCTTCACACTTTGGGCATGCCGGGAGGGGGGGGGGGGCTGAATTAGTCTTTTAGATAGAAAAATTGAAAAATTTCAAACATGTGTTGGGTGTACAAAATGATCTTGATGGGCATTTTCAAGCGTTAATGTCATTAAGCTATCGGCTGTCGGGTATATAACAAATCAATGGCAGTTGGAAATGTTTAGTGTGTACAGTGTGTGAAGCAGCTGGGGGGCAGTTGTGTAACTATAATCAATAGTCCTAACTGCCTGTCACCTAATGGTGATACACCCATATGGTCAATGTTCCTGCTATGTGCCTGACCCGAGGGAGCTCTGCTCCAGATGGGTGTCATTAGATAGGAGTGATGGCATTAGTTGCTGTACATGCACAACCTACATGCTCTGCAGCCCGAGGAGGCCTTGTGGCAATCATCCATGCTGCTGCATAACACCAAGAACGCGGATCGTTATCATACACCTTCATGTCTAGTTGCTAGGCATGAAGGATTGAGCATTGTTATTTATGTTGTAATGGAAGAGGCACTGTGTAATTGAGCTTTGACAAAATACTTTGTATGTCATTGGGTTCAGTTAAACATCGCCATGTTTATTCTGGGATGGGTGGAAGATGCTGGGTAACATCTACTGTATATACATCTTCTGTATATGGGCACAAACAGTTGCCTCCCCTCCTGCTTGAAGCATGGGGGAATTCTTATCTTGGTTCAGCTTTGTTGGTTGTCAGCTCCTGCTTTTGTTTCTTAAAGAATGTTACTTTTTCCTGCTGAGATGCCTCAGGTGGGGGTGTATCTTTGTAAAACTAGTTTTTAAAACTAGTTGTTGCTCTGTTGTGGTGTTAGTTGTGTCATTCACCAAAAATTAGTTTAGTAGAATCACATTCTCTAAGGAGTGATTGGCAAAAAGGTTTACGGTTAAGATTCATTGTACTTTGTGATTTAGCCTAATCAATGTTTTTGAAGGAAATGTCATTCTCTGGTGTTCTCTGTGTTTGAGCTAAGTGAGGGTGCACACTATAGGCTGAATGACTGAGCTGTTAGAAGGTTACAGCTGTGTGTTAGATCTAAGCAGCTTGACCTCCGTGTTTATTACCTGGACTGCCTGCCAGTCTCTATAAAGCGTGTGTGTCTGTGCTTTAAACTGCCCTTGTGGCTCTAATGTGGCTCTGATGGTAAAAGGTACTCAGCTAAAACAAAGCCCAGGTTGGGGGTTGAGACCGGAGAGCAGATAGCTTAATAATACATGAGCATGCTTTTGTAACCAATCCACCTATTAAGACACTTCTTTAGGTTGAATGAGGCATGTCTGAAAGTATCACACCGTCATACCTTTTGGTACAAAATAGTTAGTTGATGAACAAACAGACTAAGAATTAATAGGTATTTTGATAAACAATTAGATTTAGTTTTCAAGCAAGGATTTATGTAATGCTTATAAAACCTTAAGGTAAAGTGAGATGATAAATATATTCATCAACTTTACAATCTGTCTGCCTTCCTGGCATTTGTTATGATCCAAACCAAATGTTCCCCTCCAGTCTCTTCATTTAGAGTGGGTAATATCAGAATTCTTCAACTTATCACATGAATGTGGAGATAATGTAAAGCTCACAGTAAAAATTGAAAGGATTTCCTTCATCCAACCTGGAGTGACCCTGGTTATTCCACATAAATACTACAGTAGCAAAGCCAACTCAAATGATCCAATGGCCAGACAGACAGATTCTGTTCCAGGGTAAATGAAGACTGATTCAATCTCATGGACATGGATTGGGTGTAATTTAACCACATGTCAAAATAAGTGTTAAATATTTTCTCTGTGCGTGAAATGAATCCCAAGATATGATCTGTAGTCGCGTCGTAGGATTATTTAACAATTTCTTGGCTCACTGTGTAGTAAGAAAACATTTAACTGCCTTTCAACATTTATGTGCTGTGTAATCATTAAACTGCTCTCATATCCATTCATTAGCAGAAAAACTGTTGTCACCATAAGCTGCAGCACCTAAATCATTTACTTCTGCCAGAACAGGAAGTGCCTCTGACTTCCCGTCCTTCATCTTATGTGGGAGACCAGAGGCCTTTCTTTTCCTTGATCAAGCAAGTTTCCTGTGTCTGTATTTGGGCCAAACATGAGTTTTGGGCAGGGCTCAGTGTTAAAGCGCCCACCGTGTCTGTAATTGTTCTGCCTGATAGAGCAGAGCCGTTTTTTGGAGTACAGAAGCGGTTACCATAACAGAGAAGGTCTGGTGAGGAGTCTGGCCGGTGGGTGTTTTCCTGTTAGCAAGTACATGGCAGCTCTCTGGGATCTGCTCAGAACATAGTGGAGGGGGACTCACTCAACAGGACTTTACTTGCCTCTTATAGCCACCCCCAGTATTCATCCTACATTAGGCACTGATCTGCTGCTGTTTTTCTTTTTCTTTCCCGGTCGTGGTCCACAGCTGAGCTGCGGTGGACGACTGAAATGCTCCTTTAGAGACTCCAACAGTTTGTTTAAGATTCACCCTCTCTTATACACCCATAGAATAACTTGGAAGAGCACAGCTGCTGGGTGGTCACTCTTGTGGAAGCTTTAAACATTTTGAGTAGTTCCGATCTTTTATCCATTCACAGCACTGTCTGAATCAAACTGCTCCTCACCTCTCCATGAACAAACCCACATCCTGCCACGGAGTCATGATTGCGGCACATAATCACCAACAGTACTTCCCTTCCATCCTCCAGGCTATTAAGGTTGCTATTTTTGAGTCAGCAGGACACACACCTTAATGTAGCTGGTGAAGACATGCTGAGTCACAACTCCTTAGGTTCTGATGTTTCCTCTGATTATTATGCGGTTAATCCAGTTTGTCTCGTTGTGTAAACTGATCAAATCTGGCATTGTCATCTCTGATCTAATAAGGAACTAGATTTGAATGAGTGGGACAACGACTGCAGTCTCCATGTCAAACAAACAACTGCTTTGTATCATTGCAGTCTCTAATGCACCTGAAAACAGGTATTTGTCCTAACTTTAGTCCTGCTTTCACCGCTATTAAGCACTTTCTTAATCCAGTTGCTGACCTCAAAGCTGTTGCATCAACTGTCACTGTGTGTTGCCAGCAAATAGACTTTCATTTTTATGGCATAGTTTGTTGTACTGTCTCATGGTTGGCAGTGTCATTTAGCCTCTCCTCCATCATAATACTGCGAGGGAGTACAAGCATTAGCCTGTTGCTGATCCTAGCAGTCATATGAATGGCACCATTACAAACAGCTCTTTGCATGAACAAGCCCACACAAGAGTACGTGAATGAGGGGAATATATTTGGTGTAGGTGGATACTGCTATGCCTAGCACCATTGATGCATTAGTTTAGTCAGAGGCCTGTCGAAGTGTTTGCCAAGATGAGAAGCTAGTTAAGCCTAAAGTCCCCGGGGCAAAATTGTAACTCTGCTCCGCCAACAGATTAAACCCATCTGATTAAGCCCTGAAAAGCACCGACTCCAGACTGTCACTTGCATGTTTGATGAGAAAAAAGGCAGCAGTCTTATGTCGAGCACATTTTGTTTGCGGGCCGTGTGTGTGAGTGTGTGCTTCCCTCTCATCCCTCACTGCGTGTTAGCACTAATGTGGGGACATGGTTGTTACCGTGACAGCAATTCAGGTCATGCTGCAGAGAGCAAAGTGCCAGAGCCTTTCCTTATCTGTCAACCAATGAAGGACATTTTGTAAAGCCTTGCTAATTGTGTTTAACGGATAGGTTTGCTCTCTTAGAATGGGTACTAGGAAGGAAAATGTGATATTTTTAGCCAAGCGAGCAGTTGCTTTAGCTCCAGCACTGAGAAAGTTTAGTTTGTGTGCTTGTCTCAGACTGAGCATCTCAAAGGCAAAATGTGGATTCTTGTTCAAGAGACATACATTTCCTTCCATGGCCCTTTTTCTGTTGTTCCCTGGTAGTGCTGACAACTTTTTATGAGTGAACTGTGCAGAGAAAAAAAACACGTCCTTATTTAGGGAAGGAGTTGTTGCACCAATTTCAGATGTTTTTTTCCTCATATAAGAAGACAGGTACTGGGAGAAGCTTTTTTCCAGTATGACTGGATGCAGCAAGCAATGAACTTACCTACGAAGACCCCCCCGACATAAGGAAGTAATCACAACACAGTGATCTGTGATTTCTGAAAAACTTCTTTCTGTACGTAAAAGGTTTGCCTAAGGTTTCTTTCAGGTTAGGGATCTCTACTCTGTGTAGTGCTTTTCAGTGACATTTATGTGTTGCTGCTTTCTGATGACACCACACATCAGTTTGTTAGATGCAGTCTCTGTTTTGCAGCTCTTGAATAAATGCATCAAATTCACTTGACATTTTGTTAGAAACAAACTGTCTGTTGTTTTGTTTTTTGTTGCTGAGCTGTATTTTAATGTCTTTTCCTTTTTTTCTTTGGAAGAAAGTTGCATGAAACTTAACCAAAACTGTTAAATTACTGGTCTGATAAGAAAACAATACACTTTTTAGGAAGTTTAAACTGTTTTCACATTGACACTTGATACACTATAATGATACACTGCCCTTTCATCCAGAATGGGAAATTCAGGGCATTAAATATAATTGCAAGCAAAGTCAATAGTTTGCTTCCTTTGGCACCTTTTCATACCGTTCATTCTTCTGTGTGACTGGCGCTGCTTTAGTTTCGAGCAAACGTACCAATCTCAGGACTATAATCTGGTTTAAACGTCAAATCTGTCATCTGGCCCCTCCATTGCCTCACCATGGTAACTGACCTCCCTCACATTGGCAATGTGGATCACAACAGGATCAGCTGCTGTCAGATGTGCTGTATCAGACTGATGGATTAACATGTATTCAGCCATTTTCTGGACTGTGAATCAGATCTACTGTAAATTAAGTTTAAATGTGTTTCAGAAGCTCAAGAGCCGGCTGAGTCAGAGGAGATAATATGTATATTTTTTTATTTCTGGAGTGGAAAGTTTGTCTTTGTTTCCATGTTGAGGACTTTCTTTATGGAGGCTTGTTTGGAGCTACTCAACCTTCCTGCTCTTCTGCACTAAACTATCAGACTCAGAAGATGAAAGTGAAAGTCTTTTATGATGGTACTGTAATTCATCGGGGATTTCCCTGAAAGTGTCAAACACATATTTGAATTAACCTAAAATACCAAATGCAGAGGTGGGTGAAATTGCCAAACAGAAATGCTGAGGTTAGTCCTTACTGCTCTGGTCCCTCTTTCCCACAGAGCCTGCTGTCATTTTAATTAAACTGGGTCTAAACTCTGCAGTTCTCAGGGCTAGGTCTCCTGGCTTTGTGCCCCGTGTTGGAGCCACCACAACCAGGAGGGTTAATGACTTTTTACCAGCCAGCCTGCATAGTTGGCATTCCTCTCTATGACAAACTGTAGGCCATAGAAGGATGGAGGGGGCAGGGGCAAATGAACCGGGGGCGGGGCCAGCGGAAAGGGTAATAGCTGTGCACCTTTTGGTTTTTATATAAAGCAGCATCTAAAAGGACATGTCATGTCATACTAAAGGAAAAATGATCTCAATGTGCTGATTTTTCTTTTTTCTTTTGATATATTTTTTTATTCTAGAAAAATGCCATGAATCAAAATACACTTGAGGTATGTTCATCTCCAGAATTCGTTTAAAGTTTAAGTATTTTTAATGGGTTGAAGTGAAGCATTATTCCTCTTCGGTCAATTGCTGTAACTTCTGGGTTTGGGACGTCGATATTAAGCCGGTTGTGGCAGGTTTAATCTGAGGGATGTCACAGTTAAACTGTGGGAACATCTCTCCAGGAACCACTTAACTCCACTGAGCTCTAATCCTACACAATGAAACCACTTACGGCAAAACTTTTTGAAAAGATAAAAGATGAAGAATCACCTTTTTTTTTATTTTTGTGGTACATAAAAATAAATAAAAAACACAAAACATTATCAATCAGAAAAGTGACATTTAACACTGAGCTCCTGTTTAACGCTTAAACAATCTCATTGTTCCCTCTCTGCCCACAACAAGAAAGTAACAGATTATTCCCCTTAAAAAATCCTTCACACTATTATATTGACTTACATTCAGAAAACTGAAAGAGAGGAAAATGCAAGCCTGAAAACAAATGAACCTCCTGCAAAGGAGGAAATCATGTGACCTGAATAATCTGTGTTTGCATAGGACACACAGAGACACATCTCTTTTGGTTTATGTTGTTGCTCCCAGTTTGTTTTTCAGGGACTTAGCATCGGGAGGCAGGCCTGTGTTCCATTTACGATACCACAGTGTCTCTTGGAGGGATGGATAAATAAAGCTGGCTGTGGGGTGTTTATGGGAGAGCGGCCGCGCGGCTGTGCGCCTGAAGGCCTGTTTCTAATCACATGTGTTCGCAGGGAGAGCTACAAAGTGACAGTGCTCTGCGGACATGTAGACAGGACTTCTGCTGGGTGATGTGGCTTTAACAACATGCACGGCTTCACGCAGCTGTGCAGATAAACGGCTCAGAATCCCTGACCTGACCTAATCACCTGTTAAAGGCTCTGCTCAGGCTTTTGAGGCCAACAGTGCCCTCCCCCACTAACTGACCCCATGCTGAACTGATTCCTTCTTTTTTCCATTTATCATTATATTATTTGCAGCTCTTATGTCCTTTTTCCTGTCTTGACTCACACTTTTGCAAGGTAATCCCCTGTGCCTCTCAAAAATGTTAAATCCGTCTTAGTAGCTATAGCACCCGTGCAGCCCATTGTAGTGTTAACCTGATCCAACAGGGAGGCTAAACCTCACAAAATGCAAACAAGAAAGGAATTATCAACAGCAAATAATGAGATTCTTTTTCCCATGATGGAGTGCCGCTGTGCCATGTGCGTTACCGCGTGACGAGAGAATCCAGGGGGGGTTGTTGCTAATGTTACATGTGTCAGATTCGAGGCCGTAAGACAAAGCATTCAGCAAAATTCCCTGTCAGAGTCCAGCTATTCCAAAACAAGCATGTATCTTTACATGTGTTTCCTTTCTCAGGAAGGGTGTGGGCCACAGTGGTGGTATTTGAAGCTTTGATCAAGTGCTACCACCAGACTGCGCACATAGCTTCAGCAGCCTACCATTACGTGGCCCCTATGGCCGTTATAGGGCTGCATACCATGGAGAGGTACCACTGGCCGTAGATGGAAAACAAATAGTTTACTGATGGGCCAATGGTTCTGTTGTCCTTCTTGCACGTTCCCTGTTTACATGCGTTGATGAAATCTGGATTATAAATGATTGCTCTCCATCAGCAAATAATTGATCGAACAACAGAGGCCAACCAGAAGGCCGCGTGGCACCCACAGCCACTGACACGGTGCAGGTGCACGGACATGCGTTCATCTCCTTTTCCATACTGTGTTTCCCCTGATTGTCAGCGGCGTTCGCTGAGCAGGACTCAAGAGGATTTCCACTGATTACAAACAAAGAGCCAGCAGTGATTAGCTGATCCTTAACGGTTCCCATGTTCCCACAGTATTCTCACTCTATGCACAGGCAGTGTTAAGAGTTTTCTCTTCAGTTTAAATCTACTTCTTTTTGCTCTCCATGTGTTTTGCAGTTTAAAGACTGTAAGGATGAATCTGTCCTCTTTACCATGTCTCAGACTCGGTTTTTGCCTGCTCCCACAATACCGGCTGCATTGCCATACAGTATATTGCTTATTTGTGGCCGAGCTGGGCTGAAAGTGAGGGGGCTGCGGATTAATCTGTTACGTCTAACTGTCTCTCATTGTGGGTAAATCTTGGTTTGGACCATCTGCTGAGCAACTAATCGGTTTAACCAAAGGTCATACAAGGATATTATTTATTAGCTACTCCAAACAGAAAGCAAACCACCTGGATTAATGATTTCATAGAGGTTTTCTTTCCTTCTTTTTTAATGAAGATGGTAAATTGAAGTACAGAGATTCAGTTAATGAGTTGTGGGGACTTTAATTTTTCTAATCTACTAGCACAACTACTCCCTTTCTAATGGAATCAACCTTAAGGATTCCAAATAAATGAAGGAGGACTTCCATAAGTGGCAGCTTATAGGCTGCTATGCGATAGCTATAAGCTCTGGGGTGGCGGCAACAGTGGTAGGTGCATATCTTTTATCAGGGTGATGGCCTCATGCCTGGCCAGTGTGGGCTTGTTTCGTGATCAGTAAGCTCTCAGCTTCCACCCTGCGTGCCAGAGCCTGAGTATGATAATAGCCCTTCTCCTAATATCTTTCAAACACCCCTGAACACTGGTCACTGACTTGGCAAATCATAGTCACTGAAACAACTGAAATAAGGAATGACGGCATCAAGGTAGCTCATAATAAAGGGACATTTTTGTTTCCCATCCTCTGTTGAATAAACACACACAAACTAACTGCAGGTATATTCTTGCCTGTAGGTGTCATGGTGTTGACATTTTGCTTCTGTCTGTTTTTCCACCTACTTTGATTTGAATGAGCTGTCAAAACAACGTAGCCGCTGGGTTTTCCCCTTTTCAAAGTCCACACAAACAGCCGCATCTTCCTCCTGTGGAGAAACACTGTTGCTGGATGAAAAAACATGTGTTCAAACTGAGCTGCTGAAGACAAAAGGCTGCATTATACCCAAACCGTCCCTCTGAGTGCACGCAGCAGCTGTGTCCTTACTGCCAGTGTGTATCTGAAGTGTAGAGGTGTGTGTAGATACCCCATGCTGTCAACATTTAACCATCATTCAGCTGTACGATGTAGTCAGCCTCTGGACATAACATGAATGTAGCAAACATTCTGATTGTGCAGTAACATATTTATCCAGTAGGTGGCAGTAATATAATGCTCTGATGTTTTTGTACCATTTAAATCTCAAAAGCATCTCATTCTCTCAGTGGGTTCTTTTTGTTAACACTTCCATGAGTATGAACAATGTTAAATCAGCTACTTTGAGTTCCCAGCTGAAATAACATGCAGATTGATATATGTACAGTAGTTGTTGTTGGGTTTTTTTTACCATTAATGCTCCTCTGTTTTAATTTTCATTCTATGTATCATGAAATAATGTGTGTCTTTTTCATAAAACAAACTGAAGCAAATAGTGACTCTTTTCCACAGTTCATTTTAAATATGCTCTGCGATCAATTTGGGATGCACTTGTTTCTAATGAGATTCATCTTTGTTGTCTTTTCTGGAGCCAAAACACAGTTTGAAGCGAAGAGGGGGCGACTGGAGGCCCTCAGGACTTGGCTCTGCTTTAGACAGTATCTGTGGGTGAAGCAGCACAGGCTGTGGAAAGACTCTGCTAGATTAGAAGATTTATGAATGATAAATTGGATGAACTTGCAGCACGCTGATTGTGAGTACTACTGAGCTGCATGACACTTTGGAATGTAGATGAAGCTCTTGCATACCTCTCAACTTTCTCTGTGCCTGGTAGCTCCACTACAAAGTAAAGGAAGTGCTACCACTCAGGAAAATGGGTCATTTTCTTCTCCAGGGATAAATAAACCCTCTCAAAATACCAGGAGGAAGGGGATGTGGTTATGTTGTATTTGCTTTGTACCATGTTAGTAGGGTGAGGGTAACCTGAGTGTGAGATGCGGGTCAAATAGAGATTTAGATTTAATCCATGTAGGGGTAAACTAAAACAGGTTCTTCTTATTTCTAGAAGATAAACGATACACTGTACACACAATGATGCAAACGCTCGCTGTTGTGACAAGAATTTTAGTGGTTGTTATGTAAACTTGGCAAGCAAAATGTAAGGCATTTTGTGTTGCTGAAATTCCAGGCCTATCTATGTAGCCCACCCACATGTGTAACAGTAGGGCAGTACCCACAACATGTGCCTTTCTGAAACCAAAACCTTTCAGAACTGATTCAAATGTTTACTCTTGGCATTCTTTGGCAAAAACCCTCAAGGGTTAATATAGCCTCTGGCTCCGTGCTCTGCCAGTAAAATTCGACATGTCATAGTTGTGCTTTTGAACTTTAGATGAGCTCAGCTCTCCTCACTGTTGAGGAGCTGCGATGAGGTTTGGAGGACAGTGGGCAGTGAGAGGCAGCTTTGTTATGACAGGGTTTGCACACACACACATCAGCAGGAAACAGCCACTTCCTTTTAGGAGTCCCTGGAGAGTTCCCGCCGGGAGTCAATCAGTTTTATCGTTGCTCTCCTGCTGGCTGTGTGGGTGATGTCGCCACGGTCTGCCACTCCAGGCCAACGCTCTGCACGAGCCCACAGAAAACACACACACACACACACACCTCCCCACAGATCCTGGCCATGGAAACATGTCCAGCTGTGGACTTGACCTTCACTCTAAGGAAGCTCTTTAGATGATATGCCAGCTCCTCCTGAACTCCCTCCTGACTCCTTGGAGCCGTGCGGCGACATTTCTGCCTTTGTTGTGTGCAGCAGAGACCACTCCTCAGTGTGAAAGGGGAAACTTAACTTGACCCTTCACTACAAATTTGCTCTGGCTTTGATGTTTGGATCTGGGCTCCACCCAACTCTTGCTGCTAAAAGTTTGAAATAACTGTGTAAGTACACTGGGTGTTATTTGGGGGCTTTAGTGCAAGCCGAAGCATCCACAAGTTGTAGATGTTGGCAATGTGGAAATCCATCTGGAGGAGAAATTTTTTTTCTGTTTTTTTCATCAAAAAATAGTGTTGACTGAAACGTTAACGCATAAATCACACCGTATGAGGTATGCATTCTTTCATACACAGACAACACATCAGCTAAAAAGCCAGACCATAAGCCTACGTTCACATGCATTGCCTCATGATGTGGACTGTAATGTCAATTTAGACTGACTTGATCATAAACCTATACATCCAGATTCAATTTATTTAGGGCTCTAAAAATATATGATTTTACTATATGATTATTGAATCCTAAAGTTTTACAATAACAAGATCATATGGATTGTATATATTTTATTTTTGTTAAAGTCTTGCTTTTTTCTGACATGGGAATGTATTTAAAAAACACAAAATAATACAAAAAACATTTGCATTAGCTTGGCTAAAACCATTTTATCAAGTGTGTGTGTTATATATACAACAGGTATTTTTTTCCAGACAATGTCAATAAATCTAAAGTATCAAAATTCAAGTATTGCACCAGCTCAACCAGTAAGTGAAGCCCAGTGAGTAGAGGGCTTTTGTGCCAGCAGTAGCAGTAATCCATGAGGCTCCACATGCCCAGCAGTGCTTCTCCAGAGCTCTTATCTCCTCTGCAGCAGCTCCAAAATTTCAACAGCTAAGCTGCCACAACCCATAAAGGATGTTTGCTTGAATATCCATGCTGTTTCACCAAGCTCTTCTGAAACTCCAAATCACGATTTGCATTGTGCGGTTTGATTGTGTACTGCTGGAGGCTATGGTGCCACTTAATTTCTTCTTTCTATGTACAGTAAAGACGCCTTCCAGACATGAATGGACTATGATATAGCATTGATTGTTTTGAGGCAGCTTTTTTGGAGCCAGTTGGAGCTGCTTCACAAGGGCAGTAGAAAGAGTTATGATTCCAACTAATGCCTCAGCAGGCCAGCAGGACCTTTATATTTCCATTCCTATTCGGAGCAAATACTGCAAGTGCTCAGCATAATGCAAAACAAGTGCATGTAGTTTTAAAAAAAATAGTCAGTTGCATATGTTTGACCTGTTTTGAAGCATGTAGGAAATGCACATTTAATTGGACGGTACTGTAGCAGGCAGCTCTCTCTTCATCACTGTCTTGTGTTGTACTGTTAAGGGCTGTCCATTCTCATTATGCAAATCACCCTCCTGGTATTCATGTTGCGTTTAATATGTGAGTTTTATACATATACGCCATAGTTTTAAGCATTATTTTTTTGCTGACTGATAGATTACTTTTTAGATTATCATAAAAAGAACCTGACCTTTATTTGAATATCTCTTTTATTTTGTCCAAGAAGAGCATCTGGTTAAGAGTAAGTTTTCTCTCAAGTAATTTCTCATCTAATTTTAACAGTTGCCTCTCAGAAACTGGAATAGGCAACATACATGTCATCTATTTCAGGGCTGTGGTGCTTTGTGGTTGGCTGGCTTCATGTCAGCACCTTGTTCGGTTTTATTATAGCTTCAAGCCTTTTAGAGGCTTTGTACCACTTAAATGTATGCATCAGTGGCACTGCATGTCTGCTTATGTCCAGGTCCAAACAATGCCGTCACAGAAACATTGTGAACACCTCATTGCATTGTTGTGAACATGTTCCGACAGGCACATGAAGAATCTGTGTCTTCAGGGTACATGATTTACTGTGGCCAGCTGTGACACTGTAAGTTGTTTTTTGACTAGCGTCATACTCATGCTTATGTGGTGCTCTGTAAAAACCAGCAGCCACGACTGATAAACGTTTCTGAACATCCATTTGTTCAGCAAAGGTCCCAAGAAGAAAGTGGTACGTATAAAGAATCTTTGTTTTTCAGCTTCCCTACACGGCTTAAAAAGTGGTGATTTATGACTGCTGTTTTACCCCAGATTATTACTTGTAACTCTGTTTAAAGCCTCAAATCCCTCCTTGGTGACAGGGAGGTGGAGACTGAATCTGAAGTGTGAAAGAAGGGATAAACCAAATGAGGAGATGTTTTTCCCAGCGCATTCATGCCTCATCCCTCGGCGCCCCTCCTCTGCATCTCTTTCACTGAATCCCATCGTTTCCAGACTCAGCTACTTGCATCTGCAGCCTGTCTCAGTCTGAACTTGAATGTAGTTCAGTGTGTCAAGTGCTACTGAAATATTAACACAGCCGCAGCAGTAACAGCAAAAAGCCAAAAGTGCAAGTGTTTAGTGCACCATTGTGTGAGGGAAGACTTCACTTTCTCCAAATATTTGTTTATAGGGATATTTTTGCATGTATTTATGTAATTATTAGCAGTTTGGATTTCTTAATAAAAAAGGCACTTAAGATAGTTGCTAGTCTATTATGAAATTGTATGTTCGAAGCAAACGTGAAATATATTGTTGCAAACACATTTTTTATAGTATATTTTTTGTTATTGTTACTAAGGTCTTGAAGGGTCATTGAGTGCCGTTTGCAGATGCAGGAAGTGAACAGAAAGAGGTTAAACAAACCAAGACGAATGTGACCCCATTTCCTCGTCCACCTCCTTGTAATCAGGATGCCTTGTGTTTCATTGTGAATGGCTTTGAAATAAGGTCGTCCCACAGGTGCACTTATAGTGTAGGTCAGGTTTTCCCGCATGAACTGCACACAACTCAAGATCCTTTCAAACAAAGAAGTGACAATATCTTAATGATAACCTACCCAAACCCAAACTGTAGAGACAAGTTTCTTTTAAAACCACAACTTGTTCTATTCCTGTCTTTTTATCTTCACAATATCAGTCTGTAGTACATTTTAATCAAATGCCGTTCAAGCGGATGACTCCTTGGTATTTGTAAAAGCTCGTGTATGATTCAGTTTTGTTGTTCCACTCCCAATATCTGTAGGCTTGGCAAAGCAGGCAGTGTGTGATCAAGTGTAGCTTGTCTTTTGTAGAAAAACATTCCCTATTTGTAGTCCTGGCCAGAAATGTTTAAATCCTCCCATGTGCTGATCTTTTTTTTTCTGTAAACATGGTTCCATAAGGCTTAAACGAGGTCACAACCACAAATCGGCATTTCATTTTACTTATTTTCACATATCAGTAATAAATTATGTATAATTTGTTTTGTTTTTTCACTGCAACATCACGCTGCTGCCTGTTTGATGTTGAATACATTCTGTGGATCTCCACTCACACACTTTTTCTGCCATTGGCAGTGGGTTTCTCACTTGAACTAAATAAGCACTCAGCCATATTGCTGTTTGCCTGACCATAGAATCAGACACTCCCTCTGGATATGAAGAATTGCATTCAGTCTGGCACATTTATTTAACATTTACTCATCCCACTCCTTAAAGAGGTCTGATTTTCTGACAATGGGCAGACCGTAAAATAGATCAATTCATTGTGACATGAAAAAAATGTAACTGCATAGAGCAAATATGAGTTGGAGTTTAGAAATGCAGAAAACGGGCAAATGACTGAGTCAGACCTATTCAGATGCACGTTGCTGTGAAGCTCAATACTGGCCGACGCTGCAGACAAGCGCACACAGCATCCTTCATCCCCCCATCCCTTACTCTCTGCTCTGCCTCGCTCACTCGCTCTCTCACTCACCGCATCTCGTCTGCTGACGGAGGTATTCCTACAAACACATGCACGGGCTCACTGTGCCACTGTGCTGCTCTGGGAGATCAGAAATTCATTTCCCCGCCATCCACCTGTTCGGATCCTCCTGCCTGGGCACCGGCTCTGCATCTGATGGCTGAGAAGCTGCGGACATGTGGGTGTGAGTAAGGCCATGGACCGGGCCGGAGCAGGGTATGGTTTTGGAAACTGGGTCAGTAGGCTGTCCTGACTGATGCCTTCTTGGACGTGGAGGGATGGGGTGCACCACCAGCACGGTTGTGTTTGATGGGCTGCGCACTGTCTTGGAGAGGAACTGTACGGGCTACATCTGCAAGGAAGCAAGTGAGCCCACCGGGCCGTCTGAGGCTGAGCGAGCGCTGAGTCGGAGAGAGTCGCGTGTAGTTCCAACACCCAGAATACTTAAGGTGTGTTTTTGTGTGTCTCTGTGTATTGAAGCCAAAATGGAGAGTGAGAAACTCAGTCACAAATAGGATTCAAAGTTTTTTTTTTCAATGTCTTTTATACACATTATTTAATTTCTTATTTTGCAAAACAATGTGCCAAAAAGAATAAAAAAGACATGGCATCTTCGTTGCGGATGCAGAGAGATGATGAATATCTTCATTTTGACTCATGAAATAATCCATTTCAAATAATGATTGCACACTATTTAAAAATGTTGTTTTTTTAAAAGAAGTCTGAAGAATGTATTCCTACAATAAAACTGCCTCCGGTATATTCATTTAGTGGGAATTATTTGCTAAATTCATCACTGGTGTGGCATTGCTTCCTTTCCATGAAGATGGGGAACAGTAGGATGTAATTTTGAAAAAGGATCAGGATGTTAGTCCCATTAGAAAAATGGAGTTTGCTCAGTACAGCAATTCCCACTCTCATACAGAGATACAATTTCAACTGTTCCATTCAGCCATGTGAGAGCACATTCAAGAGAGAGTATGAAAAGTAGGGCAGTAGAAGAGCTGAATATTGTGTCTTGCTTAGCACTGCATGGGTTAAAGCCTCTGAGGGCAGGGATGGCAGGGAGGAGGTTAAGGGGGGGGGGGCACAGTAAGCTCTATGTCTGCTCGAAATCAATCACCGCTCTTCATCTGTGGACCAGCAGGCTTGGCAGAGATTCTACTGCTCCGTACCAGCTTGTCTTTCCCCTCTTGTTTGTGTTTACTTGATTCTGTGTGTGCGTGCGCGCACATGCGATGCCTCTTTCCCGTCACTGCTTCATCAGATTGGCAGAGGGCTGAGTGACGGGACGGCTGAGAGCAGGGAATTGGGTCAAGGGCACGGTGGCCTCGCCTGGCTAAGGGATTGCTTTATCATCCAAACGCCATCAGTTAATCCTCTATGAGTATTTACAGTCTTTTAAATCAAAAGTTAAATGTGTGCAGGGATTGCTGTTTGACTTTTTGGCCAGTGTAGCCACAGCATTTGATTTTTGGTGAAAATTCCGTGAAAGGATGAAGGATTTATATGACAGGTAGCTCATTTTAAAACATTAAAAATTATGTTTAATGATTTAGGAAAGGTTTGAATCTGCAAGATGTGTCTCATCAAATGTAATATATCTATTCAGTGGCAGCCCGGCAGTTCAGAGGTGCTGCTGGTTTCCGCCCCAGACTGAGGAGAAAGGAAAGCGATGACAGTGTTCCAGCAACACATCAAGCTTTTGAGACAATAGTGTAGATTTATAGTTCAAACTAAATTAGTTAGTTCTCACTTTTAGATGAAGAAGAAGCTATGCTGAAGTGGCCTGAGAAGAAACCAAGTCAAGTGAAATTGTAGTCCAGTTGGAAAGATTGTATAACTGCCAAAGGCACACGACAACGACTCGGATTATCATGATTTGAGAGGGTTTTGTGTTGTTGATTTTCCTATTTTTTTCCTTGCTGTTCTTGTGTTACTCATAGGCTAGCTTTAACTTGCCACTTGTTTCGTCACTATTTCCTGGGTTATTCACCAAGGTTTTTATTTCCTTTCCCCGGATCTCTCTTTTTTTAATTTTTTTTTTTAAACGTAAATCTTGGAAGCCCATCTGCTGGCTATGCTTTGCTCGTCTCCATCCTGATTTTGCGTTGTCTTCCTCCACTAACCCTCACAATATTACTTTACAAATGAAACTTTTAAGTACGGTATAGCTTTTTAGCTTGTACTGCTGCAAAATTTCCCATTTTGTCAACCTAAAAGAAGTTGCTGTAGCAATATCTATATCTTTTATTTATCCACTTCAGCTCCAACTGGCTTTTATGGGGACACAGTAATGGAGAGCAATATCTGCTTTTATTGAGATTTTTTTTTTTTTTTCAAATGTTGCCTCATTTTCTGAGAAGCTTCTCAGAAACCCATTTTTCCCAGGGCATCGAAGGTGAGCACATTATGAGGGACAGTTTTTAAGTGAAACCGGCTTTACGGAAACCTTACCGATGGCTTACATGCTTAAAATTGAGTTATGTGAACTCTAATATTATCTGCCTATTAAAATGTCTAAATGTAATGTGTGCTACCTTTGCCGTTGTTTCACATTTTTAATCCATCAAGTCTTGTTATATAAAGATAAACCATTATGTGTGCTTTTTTTAACTCCCTCTGATTGCAGCATATTATCTCAGGGAATTTAAAAACATGATCACAGTGGACAAAGCAGTTGTTCCAAGCAGTTTTAACAACATGCACCCAGGCAAAGTGGTCCTCTGGAGGCCAGTCTTGAGACATCAAACTTTTTTATTTTTTTAGTTACAGTTTTATTTCACTCTCCGATTTCAACAGCTCAGCTTTTTCCATCATGTTGGAAGCACCTCCAGAAAAATAGAATGCTTCTTTGCTCTGTTTCTGTTGCATGGTTGATGCCCATTGTAACACTGTTAAAGAAGCTGCGCTGGCTTATCAGAGGAATGTTCTGGCAAGAACAGTAAGAAAAAGTGGTGATGTCAGCTATGAGCGAGATGAAAGGGTGTTTGTCTAATTATTGAAGGGAGTGCTACCTCTAAATTAAACCAGCAACGCTTCGTTTCTAAGGACTTGTGCCAAATGAGAAGAAGTTTTACATGGAGTTGCCAAACAAAACCCAGCATGACATTAACCAGAAAGAATTCACAAATTACTGATAAGATCCCATCCCACCCCCACACGTCCACGCAGTCATTTTCTCCATACATTAAAAGGCAGTGGTGCCTACTATACATTATAAAATATATACATTTGACTCTTCTGAAATGAGGTGAGAAATTACCATTATTACACACACACAGCGTTCATTTCTGCACATCCCAAACATCCTGAAGGAAAGAGAAAATCAAAATCTCTACAAAATATTGCTGGGCTAGTTATTTCTTAGTTTTGAGAAGGTTCAGTCCTTGAACGGCTGTTTTTAGGATCTTTGCGGTCACATTAGTGAGGCATATGCGTGTGTTCTGCTTCTGTATTTATGCCACTCACTTTCTCATTCTGCAATCAAGCTTCTTATCTTAGGAGACATTCAGGCAACAGCAGTTTGATTTTTCCTGCTAACGTGAGAGCAGCATTAGTTCTCTTCAATCTTTGCAGTCACATTTAAGGCTTGATGATCAATAAAGTTGTTTCAGATTGAAGCTCCCGACTTCTAAAAGCCTTTGGAAGCTGTAAGAACAACAGTTAGTCTAAGGTCAGTGCATTGTTGTGGTTACATCTTTATTTCCCATCACTGGCTGTGAGATTACTGTCTTTGATTTATGATTGCATCCTGTTAATTTTTTTGCCATTGTGTTTTACATCCTTTTATAAAGATGTAGTTAACAGAACAGTATAGATATTGAATGGTGTAATTATTAGCTGCACGTTAAAATCTCTCTCTGAGTTCAATGTTGTGGCTGATGGTGCGTCCCGGCCCTGCAGATGTAGCGGGGCGGCGTGTTTTGGTACATTCCGGGTTACACCCTGTTTGGCTGTGGCTCCAATGACTTGTTATGTAACTGACAACGCCAATAACACTCGCATCCCACAGCCTGATATGCATTTTCTTGCTAATTGGAACAAGATTTTAACAATTGTATTTAGTTTTTTTTTAGTTTTTTTTTTTGCACTGGTCAATTCTTGCTTTATGCTTTTGAGATGATGATAGATTAGAAGAAAATGTGATCTATTATTTATAGTTTGTGGTGAGGTAATTCAAATCATTGTAACACATAAGGCTTTATTATTTGTTGTGATATTTAGATGTGTTGTTAGTGTGAAATGTGTTGTAAATTTTCTTTATTTCTTTCTCCTCCCATTTCGGTCATAAATTTAAGCTGTGATTATGCAAAACTAAGCCAAATTTCTAAACGGCTGCAGAGGACGACAACATAACCTTTCATCGCATACTTTTCAAAGACACTAAGAGACCTCAACAACGATAACTGAAAATATACTATGAAGTGTTCTTGTACTTGCTTTTGAGAATGTTTAAGCCCAGTTCCAGAGCTCTTAATCACTGCATGCATCTCCTATTTGTTCAACAGGGTATAAGAAGGACAAGCAAAGAAATGGCAGTTCTTACTGAAAAGTTGGCATATTGAAATATTTTTATATGAACACAATTGTCTTAAAGATCCTTTGAGTCTGCGTGAAGCAACTTAACCATTTGTTCTGTCAGTAAAAAGGGCTCAGCAGGCCTTCCTGCTTACACCACTGTGCCAGCTTGAACAAAGAAATATGCCTGTTTGCTTCCAGAGAATTTGATTTAAGCTGCAAGCTGAAAAATGTGAGCACTGCGCTACATTTCTTGTCAGTTATCCTCCTTTTGCAGATGTGAGGAATGTGAGATCTAAGATATCAAACCAAAGTTTCTTTTATTATTCAGTGGTTGAATATCAGAACAAATCAATTTTCAGTGAAACAAAATTTCATTTATAATTGATCAAATAAACATATGAAATGTTAAAAGTGGGTAAAATGTTATAAAAGATGTTTCTGAAAAAGATTTATTTCATAGCACAAGACGAAAAACAAAAGACTGTAAAAGTTTGTGTTACTAAAAAGTATCAGGTGTATTAACTTCTACTACACCTCAAGGATTACTGATTTAGTGTATTCTGTTATCTGCAGTAACTAATATCTATATATTCACATAATCTGAAGATAACTATGCATAGGGATATGGTTGAAAAGCAGTAGTGGTCACTCATCATTTGAGGCCGTCAGACAGCACTGCATGATTCTGTGATTAAAAATAACTGCATAGACTCAGGAACACTTCCACTGATCATTGACCGTGAACACAACTCACTGTTCCATCTACAAATGCAGGTTAAAGCTCTGTCATGCGAAGAAAATGCCAGATGCAAACATGATCCAATAACACCATCTTCTCTGGGTTAAATCTCATTTTAGATGGATGGAGGCAGAGAGGAAAACTGTTCAGGGTCAGGCCAATCAAAATCTGTAAATCTTTTTGGAAATCAGGAGGCACCTCATCCTCCATTCCACTGTGGAGAGGGATCATCAAGCTTGATACGATTACTTAATACAAAAGCCCGAAATGTCTAAGTCAAATAAAGTGTAAAAACCAAACTAATATAGAAATTTTCCAAGCCTACAAAGCTGACTGTAGTTTTGGCCGTTACTGGGTTCGATTTATGCCCTACTGCAAAACTAAGCCAGATAAGCTCATTCTAAATACATCCTTGATGTCTGTGTTTACTAGTAACATGAATTAGACTTGTTCTGATAAACTCACTCTGTTTAGGAAAGGCAGCACTCTTCTTAGATTTTTTCTTTCTTTTTTTTATTTTGAACTGTCTCTTTGCCCCTGATGGCTCAAAGCAAAGCTGCTGATTGGCTTTAGACTATATGTTGCCTGAAAAGACTTTAGAATTGAAATAACAGTATTCAGAATGTAAAAGTATGTTACTTAAGTAAATTAAATCCTCTTCAAGTATCTACATTTCTAAATTTATGGTAAAAGCTGTAGATCGCAGTGTGCCCATTATGTCATATCATTGTAATGTAATTTAGAAGTATGAGGGGGGATGGTTGGGCCATATATAAAAGTAGTGTGCTCTGTCACAACACATTTCCACAGCACTGTTTTTCCAGTTATTTTGACCTACATGTTAACGTGGCGGTGTTTATGTGGACAAAAGGTGTGGAATTTTACACATATTTAAGCTTCAGTCCAAATCAAATTACTTAATTCAGGTCTGCAGGTTATTTATCTTCTAAATCTATCTAAAAAATGTTACCATTATTAATTAATCTAAATTCATTTTTGTATTGAACTCGACTATAAATGTTTTCTTTTATGAACAACCCTTTCGGTGAGACAATATTCTTACCACCATGCTCGTATTGACTTTCTGATCATCCCTTTCTGCGTGGGGTGCATAGGAGCATGTGACAGAGGAAGGAGAGCAGCTGCCCTCCCCCTCGCCTTAAGCTCAGACACAGGCGTGAAAAGATAACATCCTTCCCCATGGTGGCCCACCAGAGGAATCTGGTTAAGTCGGGGCTACTCCTAGGTGGGTACAGGGGAGCCACTTCATGTTGGAATGGCCTTCAGGCAGTTGCATCAACAAGCAGCGAGACGGCCGGCGGTCTGATTCTCAAAACTCTGTGAATACATCTACTATCAGACGGGGTGTGGAAGCAGGACAGGAATAAAAACTAATGAATGATTGTGTGTCATCCGAGCTGACATAGCCTGGAATGAAGGGGTCATCTGTTGTTGCTTTTTTGGAGTTAGAATGGGTAAATATTTGTGGATTTTGCCTCTAAAGCCCCTGTGGCAGATCTTATGATTCCTCATTCATCAGAAATTTTGTGTAAGTGTCTTCAAATTATTTCCCCCTCGTTGAATTGGAACCCACCTCTTACTTCAGCACTGCTATGAAAAGGGATTTCTGTCCCTGGACGGTCTGTAATACGTGAGGAATGTGTTTCTTTTGTCTTCTTTAGTCATTCCTGTGTCATAGTGCAGGTGGATTGTGTGGGGTCAGATAACGTCTTTGTGTGTATATGTGGGTGAGAGGGTGTTTAACTCCCTCCGGCCGCACATTTGAGCGTAGGAGGGGCCATCTCCTCCATCTGGGTGTGAGTCAACTGCTCTCAGTCAGAGCAGTCTGAGCTGAGCTTGAGTCTGAGAAGGAGAAATACAAACTTTTCCACGCTGAAGGACTTTCTTCTGACTGATATGCTTGCCGTCCACTTCTCTTTGGGATCAAACTCAGAGAAATCTCACCACAGATGTTGACAATGCAAGGAAGAGCTAGTAGAACTCCGAAGAAGGAATTGGTGATTGAGAGCCCACAGCAGTACAAGAGGTTGGCTGCAGCTGAAGCTGAGGTAGAGTCAGTGCCACAGGTGGTGGTAAGTCATTTAAGGAATTCACTGGCTGTGTGAGAAGATATTGAGTTTGGACATAATTGCTCTCATCTCCTGGAATTCCTTCAGGAGAAAAGAACTCTGTCGGTTAACCGCGGTTTTCTAAAGCCCTGAAACAGGTGTCATGTGAGCGTCTTATTTCTTTTCTTCTTTTTTTTTTCATTGCACAGCAGGCTGCCAAGTCACATTTAAAATGTGCAGCGCTAGCACCAGCCTGGAAGAATGTTGAACTTTAACAGCACTTTACTACCTGCAGGAAAAGGGAGCACTCGAGCTCCTGGAGTTTATTTTTTTAAGACTGCCTCGGCCTGTAAAACTTTTTATTTGGCTCAAAAGTCATCACTGATGACAGTAATCATTTCCTTTTATAGGATGAAGGTGTCTGGCGGTTAGGGCTCTACAGAGTCATCTTGAGCAGTCTGTGGCAAACAATTTATCAGTTAGCAGAGAGGCACTACACAGCACCATTGTCTCAGGCTGTGTGAGGGTGCAGTGATGGGAGGAGTGCTAAACAGCTGCTGGATCACTGTACAGAGGGAATGGAAGAGGCACTTTGCATGCTCTTTCCTGGGCTGAGTGCTTTACTTAACTTTTTGAAAATAAAGTTTGTCATGTTTTGCACTTAATTACTGCTTTACGGAACAAAGCAAGGACTGAAATCGTATCTGGCTAGATTTTAATGTAGTGTCTCAAGTACGGTTTTTAAATACCCTCCCCAAGGCCTTATCTAATTCCAACACAATAAAATGTTTGGTCTACGTCCACTGACCATGGTCAGCTCTTAGGGCACGGCAGGATGACCAAGCTTTTGCACACAAATATCCACTTTCTTACTGGGTGCTGAGTTCACTGTGTGGTTGACCACTGTGAGCCACTGACAAAGCAAAGTGGATGGAGCCAGAGGGGAGAAGAAAGTAAGCAACAGCAGAGCAGGTTCAGGAATGCATCACTGGTGGGAAAAGTTCATCATAACTGTTGTGGGGTCAGATCTCTCAACAGCAACTTTCCCTGAACATCAGCGCTGTTTAGCTGCTGGGTTTTTGCTTTTCAGCACCGCAGCTTTTGCAGGTATTCGGGGCAGTCGCATTTTGGCCGCTTTTTTTATGAATCAAGGTATTATTGTTGATTTGACCAAATTCACTTCTATCTCTCTTAACCCAAAGCTTCCGGAGAGGTCTTTTCAATACGTTTTTAGTAAAGCTCCTGATTCAGCCACCCCCCCAAATCTATGTCTGTGCTTGTTTCCTGAGCTTTGCTCGATAATGACACTGCAGCTCTGTGTCTCTGATGTACACAAGGATTTAGGATTCTTTATTGCACAAAGCCTTTGGGATGATAGCTAACACCCTCCATCCATCAGTTAACTTTTCTCTGTGTTTGGGCAAGATCCTAATGATAATGCTTTAATAATAGCTTTAATGATAATGTGTTCAGGAAAAGCTTTGAATAAAAACCTGTCTGATCTGCTTTGGGTGATGGGCAGCAGCCCCACCGTCTCTGCTCTGATATCCCTTTTTTGTCCTAGAAATCCACACCAGATCCTACCTCCTCTCTCCACCGATGACGCGTGTGTAAGCATGTTGATATTCATGACTCTTTCAATGAGATCATGCCAGCATTATCAGTCCCAGATGTGGAGGCAGTGAGTGAGCCGTGCTGTCGCTCAGCCCTGAAGCCTGGCGGCTCGACTAGCCTGTGTCACTGTGCACTTTTCTCTCCTGTCCCATCAGCTGCAAGCGTTGACAACTTGCACTCCACCTAATGGCTGCCATATCTCTGCAGCTTTCATACTTCCTTCAGCTTCGGTCATGGAAGGGTTGCGGGACAGTGGTTTTTAACGATTTAGAGATGCCACAATGTATCACAAATTTATAATCACATAGATGAACACAAATCATCACGAGCTCAGTTTGACTTTTTCTCACAAAACAGTCATCAGCATTTTTTATTTTGCACACTGATGGCTGACAGCCCCCAGAAGCAACTGGTCAAAAACAGATGAACTCACGCATGTAAGTTTTGAAAATGAACCCCATTAGATTTAGTCTCATCAGGATTCTTTGCTCAAGTCTTCTTTTCTAAAGTTTTATTTGAGTTTATGACATATATCAGCCCAGTGTCTCCCCAATCCTAGCCCTCTCAAAAGCCAGCCAAAAAACAGGTTATAACTCCAAAGTGCTTCTCTTCCATCTTAGTGGCATGAGGGGTGCAGTAAAAACAAATGGGTTTTTCAGCTGGAGATCCGCATCGCTCGTCATCTTTCTTTGTCTTCTCTTTTAGTGAATATTTCTTCCTCAAATGATGTACTAAGGGTTTTTTGTGTGTGTTTGTCTTTGTTTCGTTCTTCAGGTAAAGCCGAAGGTGATCGAACCGCTGGATTATGAAAATGTGCTGGTGCAGAGGAAGACACAGATCCTCAGTGATGTCCTCAGAGACATGCTGCAGTTCCCCCTGGAGGACTTTGAGGTGGGTTTCACGTGCTTTGGCCAAGTCACATGCCCGCTCACAGCAGCAGATCGTGCTCTCTAGAAATATTGGTGAGGAGGGAAGTTTTAACTGTGAAAGCGGTGTAGATTTTGTTGTTTTGTGAGATTAAGCACAGCAATAGAGGCACAATGCACACTGCTGTCCTTTGGGGAAAAAAAATCTCAATGGTTGTTATTTAGACCATTATGCTGTAGAGTATTTCCAGTTACACAGAAAAATGAAAATATGAGCTTCATAACTGTTAAGGGCCAGCATTTCTTGTTAGTTTTAAGACCTCCCTTATTTGTTTATCAATTGTTGCCCTTTCTTAGTTTTGTTTGTTTAGCTTTAGCAGACTTTCCTTCGGCCCAGGCGTGGCCACGGTTGTGAAAACTGGGTGGGGTCCTTCCCAGAGGCTTTCCTTTTGTTTACATCATTCTATGCCGCAGCGAGAGAGGGGTCAGGGGGCATTTGTTTAATTGGCTCGTTCTGTCTGTTATGTTGTGACAGAGCGAGCGTTATCTCTCGCCACACTGCAGGACGTAAACTCTCTCACACTTTCCACGCTGCTGCGGATGGAAAAATCTAAAATGGAAATCTGGCCCAGTGGTTGGTACTTCAGGAAATGAGAGTTCTTTGAAGGATGTCCTTCCCAAGAGCAACAATCAGGCGAACAGTATATCCTCAAACCTGACCCCACCACTCTGTATCCCAACTGTGCATTCAGAATTTTATAGACTTGGTTTCTTGCTTTGTTAGGGTTAGGGTTAGGGTTAGGGTTAAAATCTTAAGACACTCTCCATGAAGACTTATATCTTATATCTGAATGCCCGCACTATCAGAGGTGGGGATGGGCATGGCAGACATGATTAAAATAAGGTATGTGTAGTTTACTGTAACAGATGTTACAGGTCAGGTAGAAGACATTCCTTTCTGTATGAGGCTTTTCTTCTTTCTATTTATCTACATACTCTCCAAGTCAAGAGCAGAAATTCCATTGGGAACATTTTGGAATCACACCAGTGATTGTCTGTTAGTTATAACATGCTATGAGGGTTAGCTTTTTATCTTTACTCTCTGGCAGTGCTCCACTGTCTATGTGCACCGACTGTTACACTAAGAATTATTGGCTGTGGAAGCACCAGCATTTTTTTTAACTTTTCAGACTCATGGTTAAAATCTCATCTGCGTTACTGCTTTTGCTTTCTGCGCTGTGCTGAAAACTATGTCTGCCGCGACACACCTAATTAATACCAGCTCAGTCTTTCGACAAGTTGCAAGATCAGCACAAAACAATAATGTTTTATGGTTTGTGTACATGAAAACAAATGGGGCATTCTTTTTGGCGCTACATCCCACAACATTTCATGTAATGTAACCCACTAATGATAGGAATTGGTGAGATTGTATTGACCAACCAGCCACTTAAAGCCACAAACAAACTTGATTTTCTTTTTAAAACATACTTGCTGCACACAGAAGTAGTGAGGAAGCCCAAAATCATGCTTTAACAATTTGGTGTTTGCCAAAGTTTGAAAAATGATCAATGTAAAATCTCTTTGTACCCAGAAAACTTTAGGAAGAACACTGCCATTTGTATAGGATAGTGTATTGATGATGAGAAGGCAGATTTGATCAGTGTTCTACCCTTGGGGTCGTCTCTGGATAACAGTTACTAGTTGTAGCATAAAGGTTGAAATACCTGGCAGCTGGGTGTTATGTAACGGGGGGGCAGCCTTGACTTTGTCATCTCAGCCTGCTGTGATGAGCGTAGCATGCCAGTGTCACATACAAGCAGAGTGTTATTGGACCCTGACAGGTAATTCTAACTGGGTAAAAAAAACCTACTGGAGGCCCAGTGATTGAACATAACATCTGTTTCTGTGTCCAAAGACTCAGTCAGGCTTGTAATCAGCTGTTAGTGTTTTTGTTCTAGTCACACTGTGTATGGCGTGTGTTTGTTCATGCAGAGCAGTGAGTCAGCTCCGAAAAACAGACAGCAGGAGCTCTTCCATCTCTGTTTGCTTAAGTCCCCGTTTTTCAGATGTAGATATCTGTTTGCTCTTCACTTTAACTTTTCCCTTTGGCTGGACACAAAAACACAAAGTAATATAAAGTTTTGGTCATCTAAATCTGCTTTTGCTCCCGTCACGGATGACATCACCTTGGGTGTTTGTCAGGTATGTGCCAGTTAGTCAGTCAGTGTTGGAGCCCTGCTTCCTTTTTCCTCAGTCCCATATAAACTCCTTATAAGCACACAGACCGAATTTGTCAATACATTAGATACATTGTAATCCAGATACTGAGTACGTGCTGCTTCATGCAGACATATGCTATGCTAATTTAGAACAATAGAATCACATCGCTTTCTGAGGCAACTTGTTGCCCAATTAAGTTCTTCCTGTCGCCCTCTTCCTGGCTCCTCCATACCTCCATGCCTGTTTATCGCTGCAGCCTGGGTTAGAAAGATTGTCATTTTTTCTGAAAGAAACATTGCTCGCAGACAGGAAGGGACATTTGAGAGCTTGGTATTTGTTGTAGCTGACCTGAGGAGCGCTTTGTCTCCAGCTATGCAGCCTGTGGGGGGTTCAGGAGCATGTACGAGACACTAAGCAGTTTTCCTTTTTGTATTTCCACATATCAAAAATAGCACAGTTCTGTACTTTCAACTATTTGTTCTCACTTTTTTATAGTGTTTTTAAGGAGCATCAGTTACTGACCAATATCTAGAAAATACATGTATCTAATACTGGACCAAACTGTTGGTTTAGTAGAACTTGAGTAACTTTGGTGTCTTCATTCTGTTCCCTTTAAATTATATATTTTTGTTTTCTGCCTTCTATTTTGACAAATACGCTATTCTTTTTCCTTGATTAACATCACAGTGCCTTTTTGTTTATCCTGTATTCAATATTTTTTCTCCTTTTTCCAACATGTCCCATCTAGATTCCTACTAAACAGCATCCAGTGATTCCCCCCTTTCTTTGCTTCTTTATTGACATCTGGAGATTAGTCTTCATGTACATTCCTTTATAACATAATTCATTTTTGTAGAAGAATGTAGACGGACATACTATGTAAAGAGTTGCAGGTAATTCTTTTCAGTTATCCAATCAATTACAACTCCTTAAACTGTGCTTTCAACGATTTTAGCTTTTTTAAAGCCTTAAGAGATTTGTAGCTACTTGTCAATTTAGATTGCTGTCCAGTAACTTCACATGATATATAGTTTTTTGTTTTGTTGTTTTAATCTAGGCTAAACTGGAGTCCTAATTATGTAAATCAGATATTTTCCTATTCAGGGCACTTATTTCTGTGGTAAAAAGGGAGTCAGTATTTTCTACCTTCCTGCCACAAAACAAATGCATCTCATACTTACAGCTGACAAGCATTTGACTTCCACAAAGCCAGAAGCCTCTTATTTTCTTTTAGCAAAGTCAGCTGAACCTCTGCTGAATGGTTGCATTTAGTTCTCATTTTTGCCTGACGGCATTAAGAGTGGTCAAATGTACTATTTTGAGTGCTTGAGAATGAGAATGAAATCTTTTTCTTAGACCTTATAGTAAAATTGTTGCTTGTAGCAGCAGTTTTTTCCCAGCAAGTAATCTCTGTCTTTCACACAACTACTATTTTCCATGCATACCCTCATTCTAATAGCTATAAAAAATTTTTACTGATTTAATGAATATTTCTTGTCTCTGCCATTTAAATCCCACTGCAACATCTATTAGAACTTTACAAATAATGTAAAAATTCTAAGTCAGTTACCAAATATAATGTCTTTAAAGGGTTCCAAGCAAACATCCCGGGTTGGCTGCTTCTGTCCTTTGAACCCTATATATGTTGCTTCACTCTCTATTGTAGAATGATGTTTAAGAGGCCACCCTTATCTTACCATAGTTGCAAAAAGGACACTCTCTTTCTCTAAATGTTTCATTTAAATGTTGATACTGCTAATGTTGACCATTCTTTAATCTACTGTAATTACCACCTTATATTTTTCTAACTCTTGCTTTGTTTCACAGATTTCAACTTTGAGGCGCCAAGGGAGAACTCTCTACCCAACAGTGCCTGAAAATGCAGAGAGGGAGGCTCAGAGTCTGTTTGTCCAAGAGGTAGGTGGCAAAACAAAGTCCCTTAAAACAGGATGTCTGTCAGCGTATCAGTGCAACCACTGAAGTTCAAAAATAGGAAAATGTAAGCGGTGCTCTGCACAAATGGACATTTGATAGCGTTACAAAGGTTTAATTGACTGAAAGTAAAATCAAATCACTAATACTTTCTATTTCTTTAATGAACAACGTGAAAAATTATGCCACTAAAACAGATTAAACTAATCACAATTATTAAATTAACTGTAGAACTTGGGAAAATGGAGTAGAAAGTGCATGAATAGTTTCTTAAGAGTGAGTTGGTGATTGTGATTGGATATTAGTCACTGTGGCAGTCGTGCCACCGTGGGTGCCCCGACAGAGTCTCTGAGACCAGGATTTGTTGGGTTGAAAGGTTTATTGGAGCGTGTGTGCCACGCACACACACTCTCTCACACACAAACACACACTCACACCCACCCGGCTAGGGCTCGTTCGGTTATCGGTTCCGTTCCCGAGCTGGTGGCGGGTCCTGCTCCAGCTCTCTCCAAAACCAGTCCTCCCCAGGTCCAGCATGCTACTCTTTTTACAGAGGGGAGAGTGATTAGTCAACCGGTTCCAGGTGTGCCTAATCATGTCCCCTGGCACTGCTCACCTGAGCCTTCTCCACCCCTCCCCCCTGCAGCTGAGCGCCACGCCCCCTCCACATACCTCCACCGCCTGACTTAGGCCGGGGAGCCGTCCGGCCTAGCCCACTCCCCCCCCCCTCCCCATGGGAACGGGAGAGGAAGTCGGCCACGACCATCTGCGTCCCCGGCCTATGGACCACCCTGAACTTAAAAGGCTGTAAAGCCAGATACCAACGGGTGATCCGCGCGTTGGCATCCTTCATGCGGTGGAGCCACTGGAGGGGAGCGTGGTCCGAGCAGAGGGTGAATGAGCGCCCCAGCAGGTAGTACCGCAGAGCATCGACCGCCCACCGGATGGCCAGGCACTCCCTCTCCACCGTACTGTACCTGGCCTCCCTGTCAGACAGCTTCCGGCTGATGTAGAGGACAGGGCGGTCGACACCCTGCACCTGCTGGGACAGAACCGCCCCCAACCCTCTGCCCGACGCATCAGTCTGCAGTGTAAAGGGGAGACAAAAGTTAGGTGTGTGGAGAAGAGGCTCCCCACAGAGGGTTTGCTTTACCCTCTCAAGCGACACCTGGCACTGCTCCGTCCACTGGACCGGATCTGAGGCACCCTTTCGGGTGAGGTCGGTCAAGGGGCTGGTCAGCTCAGCGAAGTTTGGAATAAACCGCCGGTAGTAGCCGGCCAGCCCCAAAAACCGCCGCACCTCTTTTTTCGTCTTGGGTCTTGGGCAGGCCGCAATCGCCGCCGTCTTGTCCACCTGTGGACGCACCTGCCCGCCACCCAAGTGGTACCCCAGATACCGTACCTCCCTCCGTCCAACCGCACACTTCTTCGGGTTGGCCGTGAGCCCCGCCTGCCTCAAGGACTCGAGCACCGCAGCCACCTGCCGCACATGCTCCGCCCAGGTGTTGCTGTGGATGATCACATCATCCAGGTAGGCGGCAGCATATGCAGCATGCGGCCGCAGCACCCGGTCCATGAGGCGTTGAAACGTGGCTGGGGCCCCGAACAACCCGAACGGAAGTGTGACGAATTGGTACAACCCGTACGGAGTGGAGAAGGCCGTTTTTTCCTTGGACTCTGGCGATAGGGGAATCTGCCAGTAGCCCTTGGTCAAATCCAGCGTCGTGAAAAAACGAGCCGTGCCCAGGCGATCCAGGAGTTCGTCGACCCGGGGCATAGGGTAGGCATCAAACCGTGACACGTCGTTCACCTTGCGATAGTCCACACAGAACCGGATGGACCCATCCTTCTTACCCACAAGAACGATGGGGCTGCACCAGGCACTGTTGGACTCTTCTATTACCCCCAACTCCAACATTGTTTTCAATTCCGCCTGGACCACTTTTCTTTTGTGCTCAGGCAACCGATAGGGCCGTGAACGCACTGACACGCCCGGGTGAGTCTCAACCTTATGTTGAATAAGGCTTGTGCGTCCTGGCAGGGGGGAGAACACATCAGCATAGCGCTGTTGCAACCTGGCTATGTCTGTTTTCTGGGACGGCGAGAGATGGTTCTCACAATGGAGCGAGGCAGGATTGGCCGACTTTGGTACCTCAGGCCCCAACTCATCTCTCTCCGCAATTGCCGTCACCAGAGACACAGACTCCGCCTCTCTCCAAGCTTTAAGGAGGTTGAGGTGATAAATCTGCGTAGCCCCTCCCCTGTCAGATCGCTCAAGCTCATAGTCAACGTCACCTACTCGTCGTGTGACCACAAAGGGCCCTTGCCACTTGGCGAGTAATTTAGAGCTGGACGTTGGGAGCAATACAAGGACTTTATCTCCCGGTGAGAATTGTCTCAACCTGGCCCCTCTGTTGTACAGCCGCTGTTGACGTTCTTGGGCCTGGAGCAAATTCTCTCGTGATAACCGCCCAAGTGTGTGGAGTTTTGCTCTCAGGTCCAGGACGTACTGAACCTCATTTTTACTGGGGCTTGGACCTTCCTCCCAGCTTTCTTTAACCAGGTCCAACACCCCGCGTGGTTTCCTGCCAAACAATAGCTCAAAGGGAGAAAATCCCGTGGAGGCCTGGGGTACCTCCCGCACTGCAAACAACAGAGGGTTCAGCCATTTGTCCCAATTATGATTATCATCGTGCACAAACTTACGGATCATGGACTTCAAAGTCTTATTCAGACGCTCCACAAGGCCGTCAGTTTGTGGGTGGTAAACACTGGTCCGAATCGACTTGATGTCCAACAATCCGTAAAGCTCTCTCAGTGTCCGTGACATAAATTGAGTGCCTTGGTCAGTCAGGATCTCTTTCGGGATCCCGACTCGGGAGATGACCTGAAACAGTGCCTGCGCCACACTCTTTGCAGAGATGGTGCGCAGTGGCACTGCCTCCGGATATCGGGTTGCATAATCCACAAGGACTAACACAAACCGATATCCGCGTGCGCTCCGGTGGAATGGCCCGATCAGGTCCATCCCGACCCGTTCAAACGGGACCTCCATCAGAGGTAGGGGCCGCAGAGGCGCCCTCGGGATGGCCGCTGGATTGACCAGTTGGCATTCAGGGCAGACCGCACACCAGCGGCGCACGTCTGCCCGAATGCCTGGCCAATAAAATCGGGCCATTATCCGGTTCAGCGTTTTGTCATACCCCATGTGGCCAGCCATTGGGTTATAATGAGCCGCCTGGAAAACAATTTCCCGGCGGCTTTTTGGTACCAACAACTGGGTAATCACCTCACTAGTCTGAGTGTCACGGCTCACTCGGTACAACCTGTCCCTGCGCAATAAAAAGTGGGGATATGTTAGCGGTGTGTCAGGGTGCACCATGTGACCATCAATTCTCATCACTTGGTCAAAGGCATAGCGTAGAGTATCGTCACGAGACTGCTCGAGTGGAAAATCTTCCATGGAGTTAAATACGGGAACTAGCGGAGCCTCCGGTGGAGGCCCTGCCAGCTCCCCCTCCCCGTCTGCAGCGTCGGACGACCTCGCGTCACCACTGAGCACAGCGCACATATCCCATGTCCCTGTCGGCCGTGAGCGCACCCCTACACATTGCCCCACTAGCTTATCAAACCCTGGCCAATCAGTACCCAGAATCAGGGGGTGCGCCAGGCGGGGACTAACCGCAGCCTTTAGGTTATGCTTTTTCCCCCTGTACCTTATTTCCACTGGTACCACAGGGTATCTGTGAACATCCCCATGCACACACATAATGTCCACACACCCTGCCTCCAACAATGCCCCGGGTCGAACCAGGCTCTGGTGAACCATGGACTGGGTACAGCCCGAATCCACCATCGCCTGATGTGTACCCCCCTGAATCCTTACCGGAACACTGTACGTCCCTCTTGGACCGGGGGAGGGTGCTGGAGGGCCGACCACCCGGATCACCTGGCCCACCTCCATCAGTGGGCACTCCCGGCGAAGGTGACCGGGCCGTCCACACCTCCAACACGCCTGCCCTGCCGCCTGAGGAATCCCCTGTGGGTGGGGAGCAGTGCCCGTAGCGGCCGGGACCTGGACCTGGGGGGGGGTAGAGCAGCGAGAACGGGGGGCAGGAAAAGGACGAGCAGTCGTGGGGGGCCCCGGACTGGGTGCGGGTGCCGACCTCCGTCTGGGGGCCGGCGTTGGCGGGGCTGACGGCTCGCCACCCGGCGTCTGGCGTAGCGAAACCACCGCCAGGTGGTCTTCCGCCAGGGCGACCGCCGCCGCCAGATCCGCCGGACGGTGGCACCGCACCCAGCCCGATGTTGCAGCCGGGAGCCCCGCCACGAACTGCTCCAGGACCACCGTCTCCACCAGCCGCTGTTCCCCCTCCGCCTCGCCGGGCTGCAGCCAGCGTGTCGCCGCGTCCCGCAGCTGCTGGGCGAACCCGAATGGGCGCCCGTCCGGTCCGAGCTGAGCCTCCCGGAACCGGCGCCGCTGGTCCTCCGGCGAAAATCCCAGCCGATCCAGCACAGCCCTCCTCACTTCCGGGAATCGTCCCCGGGAGGCGGCCGGCAGACCCAGCGCTGCCGTCTGAGCCTCGCCTGACAGAAGGGGAAGCAGACGCACCGCCCACTCCTCCTCCGGCCACCCGCATGCCGACGCCGTCGCCTCGAACATATCTAGGAACGATTGCGGGTCGTCCCGCTCCGCCAGCTTCTGCATCTCGATCCCGGCGACCGCCGGGTCCCTTGGTGGGGTCGCTGCCCTCTCCACCATCTCCTCCAATAGCCGTGTCCGCTGCTCCGAATGAGCCAGCAGAGCCCCCAGCTGCTGCCGGCTCACGGCCGCCTGATCCCGGCTCTCCGCGGCCATCTCCGCCAGCATCATGGCCAGCGCCAGTATGGGTTGGTGTGGTTCTGACATCTCAGCCCCTGCACTTCTGTCGAGGCCACGTCAGGCGCCAAATTGTGGCAGTCGTGCCACCGTGGGTGCCCCGACAGAGTCTCTGAGACCAGGATTTGTTGGGTTGAAAGGTTTATTGGAGCGTGTGTGCCACGCACACACACTCTCTCACACACAAACACACACTCACACCCACCCGGCTAGGGCTCGTTCGGTTATCGGTTCCGTTCCCGAGCTGGTGGCGGGTCCTGCTCCAGCTCTCTCCAAAACCAGTCCTCCCCAGGTCCAGCATGCTACTCTTTTTACAGAGGGGAGAGTGATTAGTCAACCGGTTCCAGGTGTGCCTAATCATCTCCCCTGGCACTGCTCACCTGAGCCTTCTCCACCCCTCCCCCCTGCAGCTGAGCGCCACGCCCCCTCCACAGTCACATAAACAAGACAATACTATAATTTACAAGTGTTACAAAACAGGAAATGGTATAATTAAAGCTTATTACTGAAGGCACAAGTGCTAGTTAGTACTTTTCCTCATGGTATCATAGTTTATCCAGTTGACATGGACAACGTTAAATGCAATTGACTCCCAAGATAATAGAACTTCTGGTTATTTTCTCTCATTCATGGCCTTATCTGTATGCCCTTGGTCTTGAACATGTCTACTATCCCATAGTTTTTCTCAGTGTTTTTCAAATGTCAACCAACTATTTGGTTGTTGCAAAGGACACTGAAGATAAGCTGGAAAACAAATGGCACATGCTATCGATTTCAAATAATAAATTGCAATTGTATCCAGACACATCTTGACTCCTCTGCCTTTGGAAAGCCGTGCACCAGCTGCCCTCTGACAGTTCACCTTCCAGGTCGCAGAGGTCCGCGTTTAGAGAGCTGTGTCTGAAGTCCAAGAGATATGGAGACACAGGGCGAGTGTTGTGTGACATCAGCAGGACAGCTGCTGAGATCAAGAGCCTCTCTGTTTCACATTGGCCTCCTGTTCAGGTTGCATTTGGTCTCCCCGCAGGAGCACCTCTTGTAAACGGAGTGTATTTTCATTGAGCAGATACCAGTGAGCTTCTCCTATCACTGTCTCTAACAATGAACAGATGTCTCCTTTCCAAATAAAGAGGGATGGTGCGTCACTCCCTTCTGATGGAGGAGTCACCATACACTCCTCTGTTCTGTTAGTTTTCTACAAAATATCTAATTGTTTTCATATACTTTTCGTGTATATTTAACTGAGGAGTTCTTGTGAAATAAGTTTCTTACAAGTTCAAATTTACGCTCTAATGATCTAAAGAACGACATGCTTGCTTAAATAAATTGTGAAGGAGGTTTTGAGGATGAACTGTTTTAGTGCTTAGGCTACAGAAATTGTTGGGTGCTGTTTACTTCTCAAAAAATCAGTAAGAAGGGGTTTCCATTGTTGTTCTGATAAAATTTTGAAACTACATGTTCTAATTCTTTCCACTAAATACCACACTGACTGCGAGTTGGGATTTTTAAACCCTTTTTTCCCTACCAGAATGGTCATTCTTAACAGCAGCAAACCACTTCCTTTGTAGAAACTGATGCTTAAAAACAGCCAATAACAGCTACTGTTCCTTATGTTGTCTCCTCAGTGCATTAAGACGTACAAGTCCAGCTGGCATGTCGTCAACTACAAGTTCGATGACTATTCTGCTGATTTCCGTCAGCTTCCAAAGTAAGTCCGTAGTTTTTATTCTCAGCTTTTCTGTAATCTATGTTTACCAAGGTATGTTTTAGTTTGCTATTACATCAGTATGATGGTCAAGTGAAAACAGTCTGTTTGTAACACCTGGATGCAAAAGATTTTAAGCTGAACCATACATTGGTTCCCCAGTAAAACAAGTCATTTTTTTGTTGTCAGGTCACATAGTCAAGCTGTCCCGTATTTTGTTTCCTGCTTCTGACAAAGTACTGCCGAGACTTAATTACAAGGAAACTTGGGATACAAATAAGTCTCATTTCCGTGCAAAAGTGTGTTTCCTTTTCATGGTGCACTGCATGATTTTCCAAATCCAGCTCGAGTGGAAAACACCCTCATTGTCCAAAGATTGTGTCATCAGCTCCAGCCTCTTCCCTGAAGAATATCTATTTTACAGCTCGCGTGTTAGAATACGAGCGGACAGCATCCTTCGCTGGACAACTTCAGCCAAGTGTTTTGTCACTTTACTGAATCTGGGGAAGTTGAGACAATGCAGCGTGACGCAGAGCGCATGTTAAAATCTTTGCACTCTTTTTTTGTTGAAGTGGCTTTTACCTTTGGCTCATTTTCATTTCAGAGCAGGCGGTCTGCCTCTAGCATGTGTCCATGAGCAGTTACTGTAACTTATTCATTCCAGCATTCCTGGAATTTACATTTACAATCTTTTTTTTTCTGAGTCTCTTGAGAGAGCCAGAAAATATAATCACTGTGAAAAGAAGTCAAAAGCATAAGGAAGACCCATCAGATGACCTCATTCGAACTTTTTTGATACCTAATGTGCTAAAGAAAGTTCAATAGATTTCTTGGTGGTGTGTGCTTTTCTCCACAGTAAAGTGTCCCGGCCTGATAAACTGGCTGTCCACGTGTTTGAAGTGGACGAGGATGTTGATAAAGATGAGGTGAGTTGGTGTCTTTCTTCATTTTCAAAGGTCATCATTGACAAAACACACGTGCAAACAGTTTAAACCCTCGATTTATATTATGAAAGCAAAAGGAAATTAAGAAAAATGATTTAATCACATTCAAGGGAATATACCGTTTTATTTTTGGCACCTTTATCACATAATTAGGATTAATCATTTTGCCATGAATTCAACATCAGCCCTGCCCTTCAAAAACTGAATATCTCTTTTTCCAATCTGTTAGTCAGCCCTTTAAACCTTCCTGTATTATGGCACTGTTAGAGATTTTGTTTTTGTTTTTTGTTTTCTTTTTTTTTCCTTACTTATGGCTAGAGTTAAATGTAATGAGACTTCTGTGGGTGTACCGTATTTCCTTCGATACTTTTGTCCCCCCATAGTTAGATTTCCAGGTTACAGTGCAACATTTGGCTCGTTTTAACCTGTTAATTCATGTATGACAGAGTGGGTGTGTTGTCTCGCACACATTAAATGAGTATTTGTTGTCTTTGGAAACGCTTGTAGGAGTCTGCTTCGTGGAGGCTCATAAGTCACCTGACAAACTCTCAGATTTGGTGGGAGGGTTCAAAACAGCAGATAATACTAAGATGTTGCAGCCGTGTTATCTGAGATACAACATTACAAGGTCACTCAGCTTCAGAAGACGTGTTATGATGATCCCAACCTGTCCTCCTCGCATATGTCAAACTGTGCCTCCTACAGGCAAGAAATGTGAATGTGAGCTGAAATACACAATATTATCCTGTGAGTTTCCATGAAAACAGCAGTGCAAACTGTTTCTTTTTCCATTGTGACTCAGTTAATGCAGCTGCATTTGAATGAGGTACATTTTGTCTTCACGGGTCAAGGATTGTCCTTCTCCCCTCACAGTCAACTTTAAAAGGACAGAACTTTAACAAAACTAATGACAACATCCAAGTCCCCCGATATTAAGCCCTCTCAGCAATATTCGCTTCAGGCTTAATTTAACAGGAAGGTTCACTGTGCTGATAAAAGAGACGGATATACAGGAAATTTGTTGTTATAATAGGGTGCTATGGACAGCATGGACCATTGGTCGTGTGATTCAATTCCTCCTCCCTTTATCTGACTTAATAACTTTTTTTTGGGCAGTCCAGGCAATTTTTGGAGTTCATAGATACTGTACTCAGTGAATTTTATACCTCTCTGGTTTGGACTACTGAATTCTGTCTAGACAGGGATGAGAACAAACAAACTGGACCTTTCCAGGTGCTTTTCAGCTCACTCTTCTGCATTAACTGTACTAGAAGCCCAGCCAATGCTTTTTTCCCTCTTGGTTTATTAGACTGCAAGAAAAGAATAAGTGAATCTGGAACAAGGAAAGGACATCTTGAAAGGCCATTCGGTCTTCTCACTGCACAGACCTGTCAAGAATATCGTTTCTCACTGTGATCTTTCAAAGGAGAGCAGTCACGCCTGCAAAAGGCACTCTTTTTTTCATACGCATGGCTGATCTAAACCAGGACCGGGCTGCACAGTTTGTCCCCATCTGGTCTTCTGTCATTACTCTCCTAATTGGTTTATTTTCACAGATCGGGTGAGGGGGGGCGAGCTGTGTGTTTGGTCATATGGGAACGACGGGACGTCGTGCCTTTACCCGTTTAAGGAGTGCGAGATGACCGGTGTTCACATGTTGCAGCGCGGCTCTGAAGATTATTTAGTTTAACAGTTGTAGTTTGTTTCATGTTCTTCTCCCTGCTTGTTTGGACTGAGGCAGCCCTGCGCAGCCTTTGGCTCCGTGTCATCTCTAACCACAACATCAAAAGCTTCAAGGGTCTGGCAGGGTGGGCCAGTTGGTGACATGATATTGTTCTTATCAAGCTCCACTGCACAAATGTTCAAATTAAATCTTGTTGAATCTATTTTATTGAAATTTAGCTTTAGCATGTCTGCATTTCTTGTCTTTTTTATTTTTTTTAATTGGGATGTCCACATTTAGAATGTCTTTTTTCAAGGTCAGTGAGTATGTTTGGGCCCCCGATATGGATTTTTTTCATCTGTTTAACAGCCATGTGGTTTTCAGCTGGTGTCAACAGATTCACACCATAAAGCCATTTTTCAACCTTTGATGAAAGACTGGGATTTTCGCTACAACACACACAGTTTCTGTTGTAGCATGTTTTAATTTGTCTGAGCTTTTTCTTTGTGTCCCACAGGATACGGCCTCCTTAGGATCCCAGAAAGGTGGGATTTCCAAACATGGATGGTTGTACAAGGGAAACATGAACAGTGCCATCAGCGTTACCATGAGGGTGAGAAAGCACTGATGACCAGACTGTGAGCTTAGCTTTCAAGTGAAGATGCCAAATATTTGCTTCCTCTCCTTTCGTTTGAGTTACGGAATATAAATCAAACCATGTTTGAAGGATCAACTGGTTAATGATTTGAAACAGATAGATACGTTTTGAGAATATGGTACGTCTTGAATAAGGCTTTTGGGATTTTTTTTCTGCATTATTTTCTCTAACAGATTAGTAAGAGACTATCAGATGTACATCATGTCCTTTTTTAATATAAGGAATAATTCATTTAAGTGCCCAAACAAAGAATGCAACATTAAAGTAACTAAATCTCATACTCAAACTATCCAGCTATCAAACCTCAGTTAGCTTCAAACCTGATATATATTTATGACAACTCTGACAACTTCAAACTGATTATATCTAATTGTTTCTTTGTCATTTCCAATGGGTGACAATTTCGTGTTATTTGTTGCCATAATTTCAGTCATTCAAGAGGAGGTATTTCCACTTAACCCAGCTCGGAGATGGCTCATATAACCTAAACTTCTACAAGGATGAGAAGATCTCCAAAGAGCCCAAGGGAACCATCTTCCTGGATTCCTGTATGGGTGTTGTTCAGGTACGCTTCAGTGTGTTCCAGTTATCTCCAGCAGGCAGGAAATGATATTTTAATCTCAATGAACCGAATTGTACAGGATTGCCAAACAGGATATCCCTGCTGGTATCGTGTTTACTGATGATACAACCTGTTACCTGATGGAAGAATTTGCCAAGAACAAACTGAAAGCACAGACAAAGTAACTTGCCTTTATTGCATTGATATATTTGTTATGTAGTTTCAAACAAGAGTTGGAACATTTGCTCTAATAATCCTGAACTGCTGCTGAAAAGTATGCATTAGACCCCCGCTTCTTCATCCCTGTGAAACCTGACCTCTCTCCTCCCCAAGGCTGAGTTTTTCTGCTGACTCTCAGATGGTGTAACAAGGTGAATGCTGAGGTCTCACTTCTGAGTGCTTTCCCCTGGCCTTGCAATCAATGTTTCCCGGTGCAATATCATCTGTCTATCATCTCCATAGATGAGAGAAGCCCCTGTTTTTTTAACCTGAACGGGATGCAGCACACATTAATCGGGGGATTGAGTTTTAATCATGTTGAATAGGATAAAAGGTCATTTTCTTTGAATGCTTCAAGATGTTAGAAATATTTTTTTAAGTTTTTTTTTTTTAAGTTTACACAACTCCTAAAACTTGGAATTTTCTTACAAACATGCTCTGTTTTTTTGTCCGAGTTCAGAAAGAGCACAAAACTGTTAAAACCCACTCACTCTGACAAAGACATATCCCAGACATAAGAAAAAAAGGTTTTCTGCAAGACAACTGTTCTCTGTCCCCTATGAGTGTGATGAACTCTCTCAGACGAGTCAATAATGCTAAATTATCCTAATTATAGAATTATAAGAAACTGTGACTCAACACTAGTTGTAGAATACAGCGTAACGTCACTATTTCACATTGTTGTCACAGGCATATTTTACTAAGAGGCAGAGGTAGTTTCTGAACCCAATTAAGCTTTCACATTTGTACTTAATAATATGTGTTATACTTGCTGCTTATGTGGTAAAAAATATATGTGGCTATTCTATAACCAGTCAAACTCTGTTGGCTGTTTTTCCTTCCCTCAGATATTTGTAATAACAGAAATAGGATTGGCCTTAACTGAAGTCATCTAAAGGTTTTATGCCCTCACATCACATTTTCTGTTTGTTTCTATAACCTTACCGGCTCCTCTTTCCTTTCTAAAATACACTTGAATGCCTTCAACTCTTCCTGAAGAAGCTGTTCCATGAGAATAATAGCAGATTTTTACAGTGCAGCTGGAATAGCATGTGGAGTGACTTCATAATTGGACCCAAAACTTTGCTACAAAGCTCATGGGATTTGTCCTCTATTAATCAAATGTTCAACAATCCCTATAAACTAACAATAGAGCTATAAAATGGAAACTGGTACGTCTGGTAGACTGGACGACATTCTGCCAGACGTTTTCTGTTTTGAGCTCTCTTTCTATGTGGCCTGAAAACTGCGCTCTAAAAATAACTTTCAGTGCTGCCCATTCGATTTATCTGAGGATGTGTGCTGCTCCTCTGTTGAGAAAAGTGGCACAAGTCCTCCCAATTATCATGGTGGTGATAATTAAGTCCATTTTTTGAGACACCGGTTTTATTTTTGTCCTAAATGCCGCTCGCTCTGTTTCCTCAGCCAGCAGATATGAAGTCTCCCCCTTTCACTCCCACTCTGCTGTTTCCGCCCTGTTTGTGGAGTGCAAAGGGGAACCACAGAATAACAACCCACCAGTGCTGATATTAAGGAGAGAAATTACACATCTCTTTAAAAGAAACACTCAGTTAAATCCATATGAAGGTGCAGTCCTCAGCAGAGCAGCCGTGTCACAGGTAAACTGCAGTTCATGCAGTTGTGCTAGGTTTTCAACCGACTGTAAAACCATAAAAAACATAAAAGCCTGAAGGGAGCAATGACTTCACACTTCATTGCTGATTGAGGTCATAATTTTGGCTTTGCTTATGCGCCTCAATTTCTGCAGCTCCATACTACTTCAGAAAGACTGCTGCCGTCTTGCCAACCATCCTGGTCTCCTTAACTGATTTTGTTTCCATTTTGTTTGCAGCAACAGTTTAATTCAATCAGCAGGGGGCATCTCTCCAAAAAATGATTCGCCTATTGTGCATTTTTGCTCAAACGCGTCTTTAATGAATTATTCCTTATTTATTTATTCATTGTTTGTGGGGTGGGGATCAAGTATATACCTGAGTTTATATAAGTAGAAACAGCTAAAGAAATCAAGTTGGGTTAAGAGTGGAAATAGATGAAAGCATACAGTGATTTATATCATAAAACACCCTCTGCTTTCTGCGAGCTGGACATTGGGTCTCTGTTTGCTTTGGAGTGGGAAATAAAGCATTCCTCAGTCAATTGATTTTTCAGACATAGGTATTCTTATTTTTCTATATCAATTTTATCTTCTTTCAGTGTTTTGTTTAGAGATTGAAGACAGTGCTTTGTGCTTTCTCTGCAGAACAACAAGGTTCGGAGGTTTGCCTTTGAGCTGAAGATGCAGGACAAGAGCACATACCTGCTGGCTGCCGACAGTGAAGCAGAGATGGAGGAATGGATCAACACGCTCAATAAGATCTTACACAGCAGCTTTGAGATAGCTATGCAAGAGAAGAGAAATGGGGACGTGCATGATGGTGTGTGTCTGTCTGTTTTCTCATCTTATAGTGATATTACATGGATATTACTCCAATGTTTCTCCTTAAGAACAGTAAACTTTGAATCTTTTAAAAAGCATATTTTGTATTTTGTGTATTTGTGATTATGAAAGCACCAATAGATTAAATAAGTAGATCATTCAACTGTGGCATCCCTGAATTAGAAATGAATAAAACTTTCATAACTGGCCGAATTGTTATTATAGCAGTTAATCTAGAAACTGACTATGTAATCTAAGCACCTTAGGAATAAAATGTTATCATAACTTGTAAATCCAAAGATTATTATCATTGTAGTTGCTCATGGAATCTTTGTAAATCTTATTATTTTCCTTTTTTAAAACAGTCCCTCCCTAGTCCTGGCTCAGTAGATGTAGAGTGAGGGGATGTGATACCAGACCACCCAGGCTTTTATGCTCACCTCCTTAGCTGTATGTGAGCAAGGCTGATTGTCTCCGTGTAAAATGCTCCACTAATCTTCCTAACTCCTCAGCTTTTATTAATTATCCCATGCATGGGAGGGAGGGAAAAAAAACATTCTCCTCAGGAATATCTGGGAGGTTTCTTAAAATTTTCCAGTGAGACTTCCAGTATCTCCCCCCGCAATCCCAGCTGATGCCTTCACAGATGAATTACTGTTTACTGAACTTTAACATGACAGAAATGTGATTAAGAGGCTTTTACAGCCCCACAACTTCTGATATTTTTTGTATATCTTGGTGTTTCATCTGTTGTGGCTTGTGCTTTCTTACAGACGATGACCTCGCAAAGTCAGACAGTTCCTCTGGCAGCATGGACAGCTTTCAGGTAGGGCATGTTTTCTAAAGTGAAGGTTTGGGAATTCATTGCACAACTACGTTTTTGTTCTTGTTAAAATAATATAAAAAATCAAACCACAAAGCCATGTGGCGTCACTTTAGAGTGAAGGATCCTACTCTTCATTTCTCAGTTACTGTAGATCTAATCAGGCATTAAATGCCAACCTGCTGGTTTTTCAAGATTATGTGTAAAGAAGGTTTTTCCCTCAGAGTTGTTGAATAAGTTGCATTCAAAAACCAAATCTGCAAGGTACATATCAGGCCTTTAAGCATGAATCCAGCTCCCTTTATAAAGATTTCTGAGGACAAAGGAAAAATGGTTGTTTAAGTGATTAACTAGGTGAGGAATTGTGGCTTGAAAAGGTTTATGGCTGTAGAATTTTAGAGGAAAACTTTTCAGTCTGTTATAGCACTTAGGATCTTACAGTAAAGACATATGCGTTTTGAAGCTGGTGGTGGAAAACCGCTCGACAGGTTGTGGTGTGGTCCATTGAAATCAATGCTGGCACCATCTGAGTCTTACCATTGAGACTGTCTGAAAAGTATTCTAATGATAAAACCAAATGAGAATGAACATTTTTTAAGTGGTTTGTGTTCTGACATAATGTGATTCCATCTTTAGAGCACAAGAGATATAGAGTCAAGGATGAAGAATGAGACGAGACTGAAGCTGTTCACCCTGGACCCAGACACACAGGTATTTTCAGACAACAGTGCACTTTTTAGAATACAACCCTTGAGTGTTAAACAAAATACCTTTAAATATGCTTTTTTTAGAAACTGGACTTCTCAGGAATAGAGCCAGATGTGAAGCAGTTTGAGGAGAAGTTCGGCAAGCGCGTTCTGGTGAACTGTAACGACCTCTCATTTAATCTGCAAAGCTGTGTGGCTGAGAACGAGGAGGGACCAACGACAAACGTAAGACTGACTTCTTCTGGCCACAAAAGCCTGTAAATAACAGACCTTTCATTGGCCAGCCCACTTGAAGCAGAGGAGACTGTTAGTTTCCGCCACCGGATGGACTCTCTCAAGACTGAGTAGCTGTCCCTGTTGGCATAGCAACCGGGCCACTGGCTCAGAAATAGTCAAGAGGCTTTGTAATGAGGTCTGATGTCCTGCTGGCCCTCCCAGCAAAGACTGTCCTCTCAAAAGTCGACATGTTCTGTTTCCACACTCAGGCAGAGCAGACATTTCCAAGAGTATCCCCTAATCCCCACACAGACATTTTGTTACAGTAACGATTGGGAATTAGGCATCCACAAAACTAATTTTGACCCCACTAATGTTTATAATGAGGCCTCAGTTGATTTGATAGCAGTAATATGTGTCTGTATGAAAGCTCAGTTAAGCTAAGGTACCGTAGAGCCACATCTGTATTGTGCATCACCAGCACCTCGAACAGTGCATTTATGAATTAACTACATTTAATGCACTTATGCTCACTGAAGTTGTGATTGTTTTACCTTAACATTATGAGGGATTAAAATAAAATATTTTTTAATGTGTTCTATATAACAATCAGGTTACAGTTTAGTTGTGTTTTTAACCTATGTCCTAAAAGTTGCTGCAATGCAACAAAAAAAAACTGTTAGTGCTCTTGATAATTAGTTTCTCTGCCTTATTATTCAATTATAAGGGTACTAATTGACAAAGTTTCAGAAAAGTTCAAAAGTCCAGTTGTATGTGTGTCATCTATGTGAGTGTGATGATCATTAGTCCCACTCAGAATTTCTCTTTCTATAGGTGGAGCCCTTCTATGTCACCCTGTCACTGTTCGACATCCAGAACAGCAGAAAAATCTCATCTGATTTCCATGTTGACTTAAACCACCCGTCGGTCAGGAGCATGCTGCCCAGTAACAGCAGTCAGTATATCAACGGGGGGAGTGATGCAGGAACTGAGGGGCAGCGACTGATCCGAGGAGTCGCAGAAGCTGTCCTGCAGTATCCCAGACAGGTGAGGAGGACGTATTAAACAATAACTTGTTTGATGTACTCAAGAAAATTTACATTTTAAACATTTATAAATTTGGATTTTGCCGGCAGGGAGTGTTCTCAGTGACATGCCCCCACCCAGATATCTTCCTGGTGGCTCGCATTGAGAAGGTGCTTCAGGGGGGAATCAACCACTGTGCTGAACCATACATGAAGAGTTCAGACTCCACTAAGGTACAAAGCCTCCTCACGTTCACTTCCAGCCAGACTCAGCAGATTCCAACACATTATTCCACATTAAGTGCTGATATTCATTCGTTTGTAACTGCTGACCAGTTTGCACTGACACTCAACATAAGTATTGACTTTGGCTGCTCAGATGCAGGCCTGCACCCTGAAGGGCGCAAGCCAGCTAGTTGTTATTCAGAGCAGCTCACTGGTCGGAGGTTGTGTTTGTATTTGACTGTGAGTGTGCTTGTGTAGAGATTGGAAGGGCTGCAAGTTATCAGATTGTGTGTGTCTGTGCTCACACAGTGTTTTTCTTTTCCACTAGGTGGCACAGAAGGTCTTGAAAAATGCCAAGTTGGCGTGCAGTCGACTGGGCCAGTACAGGATGCCGTTTGCCTGGGCAGCAAGGTACTTTTCTATTTTCTGTAACATAGAATTTTATTTGTGCAATCTGTTTTGCTTTTTTTTCAATTTCACTTTAAAATAATAATTTTTTATATAACTTGTAGTGCAGTCCTTCAGGATGTAATCATTTTCAACCATACTGTGCATTTTCTATTGTTTTCTTTCAGACCTCTGTTCAAAGATGCTTCAGGAACACTTGACAAAAGTGCCCGCTTCTCGCCTCTGTACAGGCAGGACAGCAACAAATTGTCCAATGAAGACATGCTGAAACTGCTGGCCGATTTCAGAAAGTTAGTAATGCTTCTATGAGTGCTCCCTGCAGTTCAAAGTCTGAGTAGTCCTACAGATGTTCTGGAATGGAAAGTATCTGCTATAGGCTGTGCTTCTGAAAAACGCTCCTCTGTTGTATTTAATTAGATCTTTAACCACATCTGTAAATGTGCTCAAATGGGCTTTGCGCATTTTTAGGCAAACAGTATCACTTATTCAATCTTTGCTTAATAATAACAAATCCTTAACTTGAATTTATTTTTTCTCTTCCACAGGCCAGAGAAGATGGCAAAGCTGCCAGTAATTCTGGGAAACCTCGATGTTACCATTGACAATGTAGCCCCTGACTTGACAAGTAAGCCCTCTAAGTCCACTGCCTGAAGCCAACATTGGAAAAGAAAGCTGTTTCTGCTCAGACAGACTGGTACCATTGTCTGCAGGCTGTTTATTTGGTCTCCCCCTCTCCTGCTCCTCTATATAGATTGTGTTACCTCATCGTACATTCCTGTAAAGCAGTTTGATGTCAGTGAGAAGACCAACATCTTCTATGAAGTGGAGGAGTTTGTGCCGTGCATTGCCAAATGTTCTCAGCCTTTCACCATCTACAACAATCACCTCTACGTCTACCCCAAGTTTCTCAAATATGACAGTCAGAAGTCATTTGCAAAGGTTTCACCATCATTTCTTTTGCATGGCTTTATTGCTTGCTTCTTTCTTTATGTGCAACATAAAGGTTTCCCTCAGGACGTGAAATTGTGCACAGATTCTCCACCAGCTTTTCTCAGCAGATTGTTTGGTAAGCGTCCACTTGAACTTGATGCATTTGTTTTCAGGCCAGAAACATAGCTGTCTGCATTGAGTTCAGGGACTCTGACGATGAAGAGGCCGTACCACTTAAGGTAAATGTTTGCATGGAAAAATCCTCAGAGGGAAGAGTCACGGCTTAGCAGAACCACTAAGCATCTTTGTTTCAATTTGTCAGTGCTTCTACGGGCGACCTGGTGGACCATTGTTTACCAAAAATGCCTTTACCTCAGTACTGCATCACCAGCACAACCCTGAATTCTACGATGAAGTAAGACACCTGACTTACCTTTCGAAAAACTCATGACTGCAGTCAAATAATGGCAATGACAGGACGTTTACTTGTGCTCTTAGTTTAAGATTGAGTTGCCAACACAGCTGCATGAGAAACACCACCTGCTCTTCACCTTCTACCATGTGAGCTGTGATAGCAACAGCAAGGCCAGCACCAAGAAAAGAGACCTGATTGAGAATCAAGGTGGATCCCAGACTGTAAAGATCTTACACTTAAGTGTCTGTGTTTAAGGCTCTTAGCTGACTGTGTTCTGATCTGGATCTGCTTTCAGTGGGTTATGCCTGGCTCCCCTTGCTGAAGGATGGCCGGGTGGTCATGAATGAAAGTCAAATCCCTGTTGCTGCTAACCTGCCTGTCGGATACCTCATCTGCCAGGAGGGGGCCAGCAAGGTAGAGTGTGTCCTAAAGTTTGATTGGGACAGTTTGGCCAATTATGCCCACAGCTCAAGTGCTGAAATCTGTGGTGTGTACAAAATACCTTGTCCAAATTTGATTCTACAGGGTTAGTTAGTGCTGCAAACCTCCTTTTCTGCAACATTTTGTTGTGGTATAGAATGAGACCATTGATCATTGATTTCTAAAAATCCAGTTGTTCATTCTGCTTTATCGTTGTAAGTCTATAAAATCTTCTGCTAAATTCATGGATATAAATATAACGTTTAACGTGAGTTTATACATAGTGAAAGTAAACTCTGCTAAAAAAACTGCAATTGCAAAAATCCAACTATTGCAAATATTGAAGCGAAAAACACCTGAAAATGTATCAAAAGATTTTGAAAAATAGAGAAAAAGCACCGAGTGAAGAAGAATATGCACAGTATGTACAGCATGTATTACAAGCTCTGATAAAAACAAGATACTGAAAGATACAGGGGTAACAGGAACTGTTACTTTTTGTCAAATTACAGCATTTGAGCCCTGAGGTTAAATGGGTCGATGGAGGCAAGCCTTTATTTAAGGTGTCCACTCACCTTGTGTCCACAGTCTACACTCAGGTAAGTTTTCAAATCATTTTCAAATCATTTCTCACCACAGAGATATAATTTATTTGGAATAACGTCTGTGCTTTCTGTCTTTCAGGATCAACATTTACACAATTTCTTTCATCACTGCCAGAGCATGGCGTCAGCCGCCCAGGCATCAGCAGGACAGCTGGTCAAATACCTGAAGGTACAGCAGAGATATGAGTCTACATTTCCTTCTTAACTTGAACTGATGTTATGCATGATAGTAAATGGCCCATCTCAGGAAGCAGATGCTCACAGAGACATATAGCAGATATCAGCTTGAATTAATCACGCTGTGACATAATCAGCTGTAACCTCGTTGTACATGGCATGAGCCTTTTTAATTACACCGGCACCCACATCCTATTGTACTATTTTCCACAGACCGACAATTCAATTGTGGTTGATCTTTGATGGAGCGATAATTGTCTGATGCTCCTACATGCCTGGCACGCATGCAGTCAGTAGTTTGGACTGTGTGATACAACACAGCTTTTATCCAAGATTATTTTCAGCGTCGTCTTCTGCCAGTTTGAAAGTTAAACACAACACACCACAGTGTGTGTAATGCACTGTGTAAACTCGACATTGCAGCTGTTATATTATCAATTTGAGTTACTCGTTATGGTAATAAAGCCATAACAAACTGAAATACTACCCTGTGTCATAATTATGCTGTGATCCACCTAAATCTGTGGGTGTTTGCATCCTCTGTACGCCTGAGTTCACCATCCAGCAAGGATGAGGAAAAGGATTGTGCATTAAGTTTGAACACAACAGCTACAACTTATTACTGAAAAAGGGTGTTATATCTCTATACCTTTGTCTTTTTGTTATGATTCGGAAGTTAACTGTAGATCATTCTCACCACAAAACCCCAAGCAGCCAAACTTGGCTGATGCTGATTCAGAAATAACTTTGGTGCTGGAAGCTCTATTGTTTCCTTTTCTTTCTCTCCATCTGAGTTATGGGGGTCCTGGCTGAGCATAAACACATAATGCAACATTAGGTCCAGAGCACCCCTTTGGTTTGAATGCAAACCCAGCGACCAATACAAACAATAGCCTGAGGGTCAAACAGCAGGTCAGCTGTGGTGGTTGGCAACACGCCAAATGACTTGGCAAGCCTCCATTAGTTTCCTGTATACACACACACACTTATATTTACCATTATCTATAATCCGGCCAATTCCAGTCACTGGATGATAGAGATGGAAATGAGGCTTTCCACACAATATAATGTTATTCCTGCACACATTGTTCTCTTCAGAAGCAAATCTCTCTTACATTTGCCCTCAGAGTCTGCATGCCATGGAGAGTCACGTGATGATCAAGTTCTTGCCCACCATCCTCAATCAGCTCTTTCGGGTCCTGACCAGTGCCCCACAAGAGGACGTGGTTGTAAATGTCACCAGGCATGTAATCCTGGAATTTCATTAACCAGTAATCTCATGGATTTGACATAAAATCATATTTCGCTATTATTTGATGAAAGTATTTTAAAGCAGTTTTTTAGTAATTGTCTACCAATAAATGTGTCAGTTTGTATCTGAGACACTTGACACTCCCTTTCACTAAGTGTTCTGCACATGTACTGAAAGGGAGTCTTTAGTGTGTCAAATACTTGTGTACAAAAGCTGTTATAAATGTTTTTTATGTGTTAACTTACACATGCCTTCCTCTGCCATTCTATATCAGAGTTATGATACACGTTGTAGCCCAATGCCATGAGGAAGGTTTGGAGCACTATCTTCGCTCTTATGTCAAGGTAAATCTCCTACTATGATTGTGTTGCAGTATATATAAATAATTAACCACTGATGGAAGAACCAATACGTATATCTTTGCGCACAGTTTGTTTTCAAGACAGAGCCGTACACATCGTCCAACAACCGATCGGTGCACGAAGAGTTGGCTAAAGCTATGACAGCAATCCTAAAGCCTTCCACAGACTTCCTGACAAGCAACAAGCTGCTCAAGGTAACACTTTTAAACTTGTTAAATGAGCAGCTGTAATTAGAACTGACATGAGCTCAATCTTTTTTGTTGTTTGTCCACCCTGTAGTACTCCTGGTACTTCTTTGAGGCCTTAGTGAAGTCCATGGCTCAGTACCTGATTGAGAGCTGCAAAGTGAAGGTCAGTTTGTACAGCATGTCTTTTTGACTCAGTGTCCCTCTGACATGCAGTTAATGGGCAGAGTGATCTTCTTTATTCCTTAGTAATTAATGTATACTTTTAACTTATTTTACTCTAAGGAAACAGAACAGCTCCTCAGACTAATTTTGTGTTGTTGCTGTGCCCTTCAGCTGCTGAGGAATCAGCGCTTTTCAGCATCCTTCCATCACACTGTGGAGACTCTGGTCAACATGATGATGCCGCACATCACTCAGAAGTATAAAGACAACCTCGATGCAGCCCGGAACGCCAACCACAGTCTGGCAGTCTTCATCAAGGTGAGATCCACATTTACTCCTGTGATGGAAAAGCTTAAACTGACTGATCCACAGTATGCAGATTTTGTATTACCTGTATGCTTGAAGCATTGATGGAATGGGTTTCCCTTTGGTCCCACAGCGCTGCTTCAACCTGATGGACAGAGGCTTTGTGTTTAAGCAGATCAACAACTATATCAACTCCTTTATGCCAGGAGACCCAAAGGTAGAGCCAAAGGAACGCCTGTTTGTAAAAGCCTGAGCTTTCAAAAGAGTCCCTATCCTCCTGATAATGTCTTGTGTTGCATCGATAATGCCTCTCTTTTCTTCTCGTTTCTGAATGCAGACGCTTTTTGAGTTTAAATTTGAGTTCCTGCGTGTTGTGTGCAACCACGAGCACTATGTGCCCTTGAACCTGCCCATGCCATTTGGAAAGGGGAGAATACTGCGATTTCAAGGTGATTAAGAGAATTCATACAGCTTAATGGCAGTTAAGTTTGTGATAACTTCTGTGTTAAGAAGGTTAATAAGAGAGAATAAATTGCTTCTCTATTTGAGTTGTTTCTTGTCAATGAATATGAGAAATTGTCTTTAAATGGATTTCAACGATCAGATATTACAGAATGTACTGTTTCTTTTTTGTTTTCCTTAATTAGCCTTATTATCTTCATATCATATGGTGGAGTCACATGATACTCCAGTAGGTAGGTAAAAGGAGTGCTACTTGCATGTCATCTTGAGAAACAGAAGATTACAATCTGATCAAACGTCTGGGCTCATGAAGTCGTTTTGGGTTGTTTTTATTTGCTTGTAATGAGAAGATGCTTTTTTCTGTCTTGCAAAAAAAATAAATTAGATTACAAACAATGGTTCTTTCATTCTTGCATGTTCAAGGCATAGGTTTTAAAAAGATTAAAACATCAAAATGTGTCTTTGTTCGAGTGTTTGCGCGTATGATTTGGGATTGCTTTACCCTTCTTAGAATCCGTATGTGAGCAGCTGCTGCTGATCCACATGAGCTTAAACCGTGTTTGTCTTTCCACACTGCTGATACAAAACACCTATTCAGTCACGCAGTGGGAATCTGTCAAACCAGAAAGTCTAAGCTTGTGTTCTTCTTGTTTGATGGTAGATGTCTGTCTTTTAAAGAATAATCTCCAACAGTGTTTAATCATGGCGAGAATCTCTTCACTCTTCATGTTTCATATTTCAGATTTATTGCTTTTGAATCAGAAATTGTTCTCACTGTTTGGAACTTCTCTTCCTTTTCTTGTGCTTCATTCGCTAGTCAGTCTTAATGTCATCACTCTTTTCCTCCTGCCCCATAGACTTGCAGATGGATTACTCGCTAACAGATGACTTCTGTAAGAACCACTTCCTGGTTGGGCTGCTGCTCAGGGAGGTGAGCGCTGCTATGCAAGAATTCAGGGAGGTTCGTCAGATATCCATCCAAGTGCTGAAGAACCTCATGATTAAACACACATTCGATGACCGCTACACCTCTAAGGTGTGTACTACCTTCATTCTGCCCCTTTTTTTGTCTATTTATCTTTTCATATGTGAATATAATTCAACTCAACACTGTTGTTTATTATAGAGCCAGCAGGCCAGGCTGGCCACCCTGTACTTTCCCTTGTTTGGTCTGCTTCAAGAAAACGTCAACAGGCTGAATGTTAAAGAAGTTTCCCCATTCACCGTCAGCCAGTCCAGTAATGTAAGGGAGCCATCTAGTGGTTTCTATCGAGTACTGCTGCACTTTAAGCCACAGCACAGAAAAAAAAAGCCAAACACATCATTGCTCCATTCTTTGACTGAACGCTTGACTTGTTTTTCGTTTAGAATGTGAGGGAAGATTCACTCCTGAGCAGCGCTCTGATGACCCCTCCCAGATCCAGCACCTTTCTGGACACCAGCTTGCACAAAGATGTTTTTGGAGCCATTTCGGGCACCAGTGAGTGTGGGATGATGTGTATTATGGAGAAAAAAACACTTAATTTGCACAAATTTTAAACAGCTCATTTCTTTTTTGTATTTTGTTTTTCACAGCCTCGCCCCATGCAGCGTCCACCCCCAACATCAACTCTGTGCGCCACGCGGACTCTCGTGGCTCACTCATTAGCACTGATTCTAGCAACAGCCTGACTGAGAGGAGCAACGACAAAGGCAGTTCCCTAGATAAGGTAATCTGTTAGAAGGCTGCCTGCATCATCATCCATTAGAAATCATCCCCCATCTGTCTGATGTGGAACATGTATTTAATGGTAATGCGTCGAGCTCAGCAGAAGTCCCCAGATTATGGCAGAAGAAAGTCACTCTTTGTTAACCTGTGCCCTTAACTTCCCCACATTCGATGTATGGCTGGCCGTGGCAGACGGAGAAGTTTGTACGGAGGCACTCTCTCAATGTCCTGCGCTTCTTTACGGACACCGAGGAGTCCATGCCGTCCTTGCGCTCCAAGCGTGCCACCATGGACTTCTCCCTGCTCACTGCCCCATGTGTCCCAGAGAGCGCCCTGCAGTCCAGCATTTCACTTCAAGTACTTCACACCTCTTAGGAGTGTCCCACCTGGGAGTGATAGTTTGTGTGAAATTGCCCTAGCGCCCCAAACTCGAAGCCTTTTCTTTGCCAGAGGATTCTCAGGCTTTCCCCTTTGTTCTCATGCTGTAAAGCAGACCTGTTAGACCACGGAAGGTTTGTCTTTGCTCACTTACCAGATGTTGATAAGCATGCTCATTCTTTTTCTTTATCATTGTCATGTGTGATGTGATTTTTTTTTTCAAGCTAAATCTTAGAATATGGTAGTTATTCACATAATGCTGAGTTTCTACCATATGAGACAATAGGTTTCTTCTCATCTTATTTTATCATAAGCTGTGGTCCAACATAAGAGGGATGACGACACCAAAATATTCACAACCATAATTATAATGAATAAAAATAACCTCGCCACAGCTTTCTCCACCTACTCTACAGCTCTTACTTTCGGCCTAAAAATTGTTCACTCGGCAAAACACCCCTTAAAAGTGATTGCCTCATGCTTTCCATGAGGTCATTAGCCAGTTTCATGGTCTTGACTAACTGCTGGCAAAGGAACGTGCTTGGTACATTGCCAACCCCTTGCAATGGTAGAGCTGTTGCTCCACTGCTTTGGTTGTGTTTGTCTCCTTGCTCTCGACCTCAGCTGGGAGAAATTATGCTTGTTGTCCACTGTCACATTTTCCAGAACCTTGCAGCACTTAGTTAGCTGGACTGCTTTTACTTTAGGTTGCATATCAGTCATATCGTAACTGCTTGCTTTAAATCAGGAAAAAAATGTAGTTTTATTCCTCCTCATTTCTTTTTCAACTCGTGTCTGAAATAAATGCCAGATTTTGATTAATGACTGCAAAAATTAATCTTAGCGACACTCAAGAGGTTTGACATGTCTGTGGTTAAACCAGGTAGCCAAAATAGTTTGACCACATTGGAGGGGCAGTCTAACAGGGCAGAGGAATTTCCAAAGCTCAAGGTGTCCTAATGTTTCAATTTTGGCTCAGAATCAGATTAAGTAGTTTAGCCAAAGTCTCTTTGGCTCCCCTGATTTAGGTCATGATGCTGTTGTCAATGCGTGATGACCTGATTCAACACTAATTCAAAATGTTACTCATTCAAATCGACTAATTAACTAACTTAATCAAATCTATCAACCAATATTGGATCAGATAAGTCTCATCACAAATGAGTGATGATGAAATACAGTCAAGTCTGCTAACCTTGATTAAAGTCACTTGGCTACCTGGGTTGGTTTGTCTTTAGGCAATAAAGGGAATTTGTATCATGTCCCAAAGGAGGATTAGGACTGTGTGTGACAGAGCCTCACCATCCCCTTTGTCCCTCAGAACCAGCCTGCAGCCACTTTGGGAAGTGCCCTGCTGCGATGTGACAAACTGGACCAGGCAGAGATCAAGAGCCTCCTCATGTGCTTCTTACATGTGCTTAAAAGCATGTCTGAGGGTACAATCTATTCTCCACTTCTCTTTAAGTATGGTATTCAAACACAATCCAAAATAGATTGACTACATTAGTGTCTGCCTCCCTCCCAGATGCTCTGTTCACACACTGGAACAAAGCTTCCGCTGCTGAGCTGATGGACTTCTTCACTTTGATAGAGTAAGATTGCTAATGTTGTTTTAGGAACACAGATATGGGGTTTGTGCTGCCCAAAGTATAATGAGTGGTTCTTGTCTTACTCTCTCAGGGTCTGCCTCCATCAGTTCAGATATATGGGAAAGAGATACATTGCAAGGTAATGTTACAAAGGAAAACAATGACTTCAAACTGTTCATGAGCATTCTGTTTTTGTGTTAGTTTTGGTCATTAAGGGTAAAACATAATTACAAATTTGACAATCCTGTATGATAAGCACAATTATTTCTGTTTGCCCAAATACTCTACAATTTGGGAGCATTGGTCTCCATTCTCAGAGGGCTTTGAGTGTTCTTCATCTAACCTCCCACCACTGTTCCTATCTCCATTTACCTAAATGCCGGCAAGTTAAACATACTGAAATAAAACCTGGCTCCTGCCCTTTCCTGCTTGGGTAAGCTTAAAGGTGGAACTGACATTCTCAGCTTCATTGCATGATATCCTCTCAGGCGAGACACGTTGCAGTGCCGTGACACTTCTGGTTCTCACAACTCACCTCTTTTTCTCGCATGCATGGCTTGAACCTTAACTTGCTGTGTTACTTCTGCTAATATTGCTGGACTCACCTTAAGCTGCATGCCAAACATATGCACACTTTTGCCTTCAAAATCTCCTGTGTTGTCATAACAGCCTGAAAATGTCTTTAGCTGCCATGGTGCTAGTTAGATCACTCAGGCGCGTAAGAGGAAGACCTATTGACCATAACTCGCTTTGCTAACTCTGGCTCTGCTGGCAATCGGCCCTCCATCTTACATTATCCTGTTTCCTCATCAGGAACCAGGATGGGGCAGGACCTGTAGCACATGAGCGGAAGTCTCAGACTCTGCCTGTGTCCCGTAACAGGGCGGGAATGATGCATGCCCGCTTGCAGCAGCTCAGCAGCCTGGATAACTCATACACTTTTAACCACAGTAAGTGTCCCCAAACTGTAGCTGTCATCAATCATGCTCTAGCAGAGGACCTTTCTCCGCCTCATTTCGTGTATCCTGACTCCTCATGCTTCCCATCATCCCCTTCCTCATCCTCTGTTTAAACTCCGCCAGCTGTCAGGCTGAGAATATCGCAGACTATTGCTGAAATAAAAAATAAACTAGTTGTAGTCTTGCACTTAATCTAAACTGGGATGCTCGGTGGTTATTCTGTTAGTTGGCATCTTATAATACATTTTTTCTGTGTTTTCAGTGTAAGAAAGATTTCAAGTATTCTTGGAATATCTGTAGAACATGGTAAGAGTGTATCAGGTTGGCAGGATATTTGTTACTAGCTCTGTTCATTTGGTTGAAACAAGAGCATGCCAATTCTTAACTGAAAATGAGCTTTCTAAATCTTCTCATCCCTCCGTGCAGCTCATCTGCTCTTTACTTTATCTCGCTTTTAAAAGGAGTCCATCAAAGTGGGAGAAACTTTCATTCCAAAGGGCTCACTCTGGGGCTTCCGTGCGCCTCAGAAATCCTGACATCAAACAAAACTAATTGTCACAGTTTGTTGAGAGAACTCTTACCCTTGGGTGGGATCTTGGAGGCAGCCTCTACTGAGAAATTTCGACTAACAAAGAGAGAAAGTGTTAAGAGTGGCTAATTTGCACATTAAGAAAAAAGTCTTTGGTGCTTGCAAATAATGATGAAGCACATGTGCATCATCCAGATTAACATTAGAATAATATCAACACTGTGTGTTCCCACCACAAAAAGGGTGTATTTCACCAACTTGTCACCATTTTATTTATATCACTTGGTGACACGCCTGCGGGAAATTAATTTAGCTTTGACTTTGGAGTGAAACTTTGTCTCTTAAACATGGTGAGAAAGTAATTCCATCTTGTAAGCAACAGCTTTTATTTAACACTTTGAGATATGATATGAAATGACCACAGAGACATGTTTACATTGAACGCATGAGTGCTCATGAAATTGCTACAGCATGTTTCCTCTTTTCAGCCTACAGTCATTCAGATGCCGATGTGTTAAACCAGTCCCTACTGGAGGCCAACATTGCCACAGAGGTGTGTCTGACCGTTCTGGACACACTCAACATCTTCATCATGGGTTTCAAGGTATTGAACTGAATAATAGTCAGATTTTGAGGTTGTGTTCTGTATTAGTGCTGAACTCAAAACTTTTTTTCTCCCACACAGACCCAGCTGTGTACTGACCACGGCCACAGCCCACTCATGAAGAAGGTGTTTGAGGTTCACCTCTGCTTCCTGCGCATCAACCAGTCCGAAACAGCCCTCAAGCAGGTCTTCACCACACTGCGCACCTTCATCTATAAGGTGCGATGGACTTGTGGCCGCTCTTTCAACTATACAAGAATGAGACAATCTTAAAGGCTAACGACAGACATGTTTTCTTCCTGCTGTAGTTCCCATGCACATTTTTTGAGGGGCGTGCAGACATGTGTGCTGCATTCTGCTATGAGATCCTGAAGTGCTGCAACTCAAAGCTGAGCTCCATTCGCAGTGATGCGGCCCACCTGCTGTATTTCCTCATGAAGAGTAACTTTGATTATACAGGTCGCAAGTCTTTCGTGAGGACACACTTGCAGGTTAGATGAATCCTTGGCCAATTACATTTTTCTTTGCAATAAAGAATTTTTTGTTCTTCATTTTCAGCCTTCATGTTTCAAGAGCTTTTATGTGGGGTTTTTTCACCATAAAAATAGACTTAATTTAGGGATTTCTCAGCATTATTGGACTTAGAAATGCTAGGGAGTTTCACATTTATTGTTAGACTAAATTAAATATGCATTGGTTAATATTTTGTGGCAAGTGGAGATTTAGATATTAGTTCATTTATTGACCCCATAGCACATTCATTTTTAATAATATTCTGTTAACTATTGAGTTTTCCTGATTGCTTGTATTATTTCACATAACATTTTATTCTCTGTGGTCCCTGGGAAATGAGAGTGTAAAGAAAATGCCAGAAAAACACAGGGGTTAATCACAATTTTTCAACTCTAGGTGGTGATTGCAGTCAGTCAACTCATAGCCGATGTGATTGGGATTGGAAGTACCCGCTTTCAGCAGTCTCTGTCAATCATCAACAACTGTGCCAACAGTGATAAAACTATCAAGGTGAGAACCCCAAAAAAGATTCTGTTCAGGTTCTTAGTTTATTAAACTGTCAAAACATTGTAGAATAGAAACTAGAGAGATGTGATGGGCGTTGCTCTGACAACTGCATCCTCCCCAACAGAACACAGCGTTCCCATCAGATGTGAAGGACCTGACCAAGCGGATCAGGACGGTTCTGATGGCCACAGCTCAGATGAAGGAGCACGAGAGAGACCCAGAGATGCTGGTGGACCTGCAGTACAGCCTGGCCAAGTCTTATGCCAGCACTCCAGAGCTACGCAAGACATGGCTGGACAGCATGGCCCGAATCCATGTGAAGAACGGGGACCTGTCGGAGGTCAGTGATGGCTCTGACCGTTCTGCGTGTCCGAGTAGGGCAGGCGGTGATGTGGGATCTGCCAGTGTAAACTCTGAATAACACAGTTTTTTGTTTGTTTGGTTGTTATTTTACAAGTTTATTGTGAGCTGGTATGCTTTACCTGAGGCATACAGTCCTTAATTCAGACATTGTTGCTTGTTTACAGGCGGCCATGTGTTATGTTCACGTTGCAGCACTTGTGGCAGAATATCTCCGGAGAAAAGGTGCCCAGTAATGACTGATGGCTATGCTGTTATTGCTAACTAGATAGCAGCAAAATGTTCCTCTCTCTTTTAGGTCTGTCTGATTAAATAACACCTCTCATGTTGCTCTGTGCAGGCATGTTCAAGCAGGGCTGCTCAGCTTTCAGAGTTGTGACTCCAAACATTGATGAAGAAGCAGCAATGATGGAAGACGTCGGAATGCAGGATGTCCATTTCAATGAGGTTAGAATGACCGTTGCATATATATTTATGTAAATAGACCAACAAAAAGGCCAAATGAACATTTTAAGGCATGTGGCTGTTTACAGAATAACCAATACACAAGACATCCCACTTTATCTTCAGCTGTAAAGGCCTTAGAAATAACTTCTGCCAACCAAAATGAGTAAATCACATTAGAAGAAAACACATTCTCATTTTTTAATGACCATTTTCTGGAGGAAGGACACAGCATTATGATGTTTTGTTTTCTCATCGCTACGACCATTTGATGGATAATCAAATGTGTTAATATATATATATGTATTTTTAATTTATTGCTTTCCTTTTCTGTTGTCCCAGGATGTCCTAATGGAGCTTTTAGAGGAGTGTGCAGATGGACTGTGGAAAGCGGAGCGTTACGAGCTCATCTCTGATATCTATAAGCTCATAATCCCCATTTATGAGAAACGCCGGGACTTTGAGGTACACACTTTGAGTTCAGTTTCATCCAAGAACAAATGCTGCTAATGTAGCCCAGCTCTTCGCTTCCAGCCTCTAAAAGATTCTAACTCAGTTGCATCACTCTGTGCAGAAACTGGCCCACCTGTATGATACGCTGCACCGTGCGTACAGCAAAGTGACAGAGGTCATGCACACGGGCAAGAGGCTGCTGGGGACATTCTTCAGAGTGGCATTCTTTGGCCAGGTGGGTTGAGCGATAAAAACTTTACATAACTGAGATTGTATTCCATTAAACCGCATAAATAGTGTTTGGTGCTCGTTATGTCGTGAGGGTTTTTGATTTTTGAAAGCACGAGCACATGCAGCAAGATTTTATATCAAAGTCTAATAAACTTCTCTGCTTTTTTTATCCTCTTTGAAGGCAGCGGTAAGTCAAACAGTAGACCCTGCTAGCCTTTTTGAACAGCCTGACTCTTTGTGTGGTGTTGGTGCTTCTATAATCCATTCGCACTTTGTAGTCAAAGCTTGTCGCTTCAAGTTGCTGCAAGTCTATTCTGTGTCATCGCTGCCTCCTTTTTTGATTTCATCACCTCAATTGTTAAAGAATTTTGTTTTTTGTTTTTGTGGCGTACTATAAATCTATTTTAACTATGATTCCCAAATATAAGAACAAGGCCTAACTGCTATTTTTCAGAATTAACTTTTAGGTTTTTTCAGGAGGTTTAGAGACTGTAAATCCTAACAGACACAAAAGACTATTCTCACATTTTTATCTAGCTTTTCCCCCCATCAGGTTATGCGTCAAAGTGATTGTATTTTTGTACAACAAATAGCTATTTGAACCCATAGCAAACATGATTATATGTCACTCATATTTATCTTTTGGAACTCTTAACATTATGAGGTATAACAAAAAGTACTAAATCAAATATTTGAGGTAGGATCCCCTGGTTAAGTCGACATAGAATGACTTAATGATAACATGTCAGCACTCATGCTTTCTGTTTGGAGGATATTGTTGCACGGCTATCGCTCACCTAAGCACTCATCTCATTGTTAAACTCTTTTTATAAATTTAGTTTGTAAGATTTCTGTACTGACTTTTCTCTGGCAATGTTTTATGATTTATTTTCCCCTTATGTGGTCGCCTGCAGCTGTGCTGTTTGACAGATGTCACACTCACATGTCTCCATTTTTCTTCATACTGTTTCTAGATGGTAGTTTAAATGATAATTAATCCTTATTCATTCACGGTCTTCATATAGTTATGCTATGATATTGATTGTATTTATCTGTGTTGTTCACATTCCTGTAGCAGTACCAGTTTACTGACTCAGATGTTGAGGTAAATCAGTACGAAAGCCAACGTTTGAGTTTGGTCTGCAGTGGTGTTTTAGGCTGTGTTGTTCTCTTTCACTAATGTAGTCTTTAGCGCTATTTCAAAGTGCAGTGCTTATCTTTTAGCCCTTTAACTCCTCCTGTACTCAAGCCTAAGTCTTGTGCTAATCATAGTCAAAAGCTCTTGAGGATAATGGCCGGATTCCGCTCTCACTGGGTAAATGCATGGCTTCACCCATCTGTTCATGGAACCTTTTTTACCCTTTATAAACAAGATAAATCTAACAAATCTAAATGCCCTCACTGACAATGGAAAGCCTGCACATACCTATGTCCTTTAGTGTATCTGAAACCAGTGTTTTTTAGGGGGATTTTTGCCTTGGATCTTAGATAGTGGGTTGTTTAATTTGGAGGCATAGTGCTCAGTTCTGGGCAGAGTATTGAATAATGTTGTTGAATAGTGCTGGATTGACTCCTACTCACAACTGAGTTAATATTTTATGTGGTTGTTACTTTTTGTTTATAATTAGACTAACACAGTGTTGGTGTTTATTTAAGATGATATTTATAGGAATTTTATCTCTCACAGGGCTTCTTTGAGGATGAAGATGGTAAGGAGTACATCTATAAAGAGCCCAAATTTACCCCTCTATCTGAGATATCCCAAAGGCTCCTTAAGCTTTACTCCGACAAGTTTGGACAGGAGAATGTAAAGATGATTCAGGACTCTGGGCGGGTGAGACTTGTTGATTTTTCAATTTGTCTTGAGGTTTAAATTGAAAGTTGCAGCATTGATCTGATGGGTGTCCTCTTTAGATCAATCCCAAAGACCTGGACTCCAAGTATGCATACATTCAAGTCACACATGTGACTCCTTACCTGGAGGAGAAGGAGCTGGTCGACCGGAAGACGGACTTCGAAAAGAGCCACAACATCCGTCGATTTGTCTTTGAGATGCCATTCACAATATCTGGGAAAAAGCAAGGGGGTGTGGAGGAACAGTGCAAACGCAGGACGATACTGACCAGTAAATCCTCATTTTTGCTTTCATCTAGTAGTTAAAAACAATTAAGTTGAAAGAGTTGAGTTGAGAGTGAATCTGCTTGATGTTTCCATAGCTTATCAGATTGTAACAGAATACACACTAAATTGACTAAAGTAAGCCCATAACCATAACGCCATTCCTAGAATTCCTCAATGCCACAAATTATACTTAAAAGTAAGATATATTTATCTGGATCATCACATGAGAGTAAATCCAACACTAATTGTTTATGAATGATTTTACTCAGCATAAAGTTCTTGCACATGAATATCTTGATCAGCGTTCGAACATATCAGCTGTTTTTCATGGACATTTCTTATTCTAATCACAGTTGTATAGTTTTATGATGCAAAGGATCCACATGTTCTACGCTGTCATCTTATCTTTACTGTGTGAGAGCATTTGTAAGGTGTACAGTCCACCTGCTTGCATGCTGAGAGTGATCTGTAAATATGAGAAAAGCACGTGCAAGACACCCCACTCGTCCCTAACTCTGTTGTTCATTTACCACAGCCACGCATTGTTTTCCCTACGTGAAGAAACGGATTGCAGTGATGTACCAGCACCACACTGATCTGAGCCCCATTGAGGTGGCCATTGATGAGATGAGCAAGAAAGTGGCCGAGATCAACCAGCTCTGCTCCTCCAGCGAGGTGGACATGATCCGTCTCCAGCTCAAACTGCAGGGTAGCATCAGTGTCCAGGTTTGCTGCTGTCAGATTTCCTCAACATAAGATATATATACATACTGAAAGATAGAGGGAGAAACAAATGACAACAAATGACATTCCTGTGACATTCCCTCCCAGGTAAATGCTGGGCCACTTGCATATGCCAGAGCTTTCCTTGATGATACAAGCGCCAAGAAGTATCCAGATAACAAGGTCAAGCAGCTGAAAGAGGTGTTCAGGTGAGCTGGGAGATGTCAGGCTCCTAAAACTGCTTGGTGCAATCTCCTTTGAACGCATGTCAAAACTATTTTTGTGCACAGGAATTTTGTAGAAGCATGCGGCCACGGCTTAGGCATCAATGAGCGATTGATTAAGGAGGACCAACAGGAGTACCACGATGAGATGAAAGCAAACTACAGGGACCTGGCCAGAGAGCTATCCATCATTATGCGCGAGCAAGTAAGTGAAATACTGCTCTCTTATAATAATAATAATAAGGGAGTAGTAAACCTGCCTCTGAGACAAGCTGTAAAACATAAAGTTATCAGAGTGCCATAATGTCTGATAGAGTGATGAAAGGCTCTGATAACACCATTCTCTGTTTTCCCTTTGTGCTGACATGTGCAGATTTGATGGTAAAGCCACATCGGTTTGCAATAAAGATGGAAGTGTTAATTGTTGGTTCAGCCAGACAAAGGTTATAGGAAATTGGCTTTGTCAAGATATGAAAAGTCTTGGTGATTGTGTGGTTATTCGAAAATGAGGAGAAACCTCTTGACTGACAGTTGTTGAAGGGATCGGAGAAAATGTTTGATCAGATATCCAAGTGGTTTATCTGTGCACACTACATATGAAACACATTTCAGTGTCCATTATCATATCTTATCATCCTCGAATGGGATGTTAGTCACAGTCATTTCGATTAAACATTGATCAGTTGTTTAATCAATAATTGTGTTTTGGTTAACCATATTCCTATTTGACAATCATAAATATCTATTTTACACCAATTTAGCAAATGTTCCTACAGAGAGTCTATAATATATCCGGTGTTTTGCCGAAAATGCTGCAAAACAATTAATAAAATTGTGCAATTAATATTTTTCAATATTTTTCCCTTTATTGAATGTTGTTAATAGTGCCATTAATTCAAGAGCACAACTGGCTGGATCAACAATCATTTTATGTTTTTTTCTTTTGAGGTTCTAACATGTTCCCGCATGTGTATAAGGAATGCACTTTGCATGTAAAGTGCTGTCTGTTTGCCTAAGCATTTTTGTATGAGCATTATTAGTTTTGAAGTATGTGTTTTGCTTTAAAAAGATAATCATTTATCTATACAAAGTTTGTCTGATCACTTTCTTCTGGTGGTATTTGGTTTGCCTTTTGTGTGTGTGTGCGTATTTGTACATATTTTAAAAATGTCTAAGTTACTTCTGCCGACACACTGTTTTCAAACAACTGACACACAATCCATATTAACTGAAGATCAGCAGAGGTTGTGCTACATCTACACAGATTTAGATTTTTCTTTTTAGTCAACCAATTCCTCCCATTTTCATTATTTTTTAAGCCAATATAACTGGTGTACAACAGTGGCCCTTATATTAAACTTAGCTCGTATTAACAAGAGTGTGGTATTTATTGCATCAACAGCTTTAATCAAAAGTTCCCAATCATAATCATTCCAAAAATGGACTTGACTTTCGTATTAATCTTGATGAAGGTCTCATACACGTGCCACACATTCTCTTTTCCAGATCTGTCCTGTGGAAGATGGTATGAAGAGCGTCCTCCCAGACTCACTTCACATCTTCAATGCCATTAGTGGCACACCAACCAGTGCCACCATCCAGGGCATCCCAAGCTCCTCCTCAGTGGTATGATGCTAGTCCTGTCAGGGACCTTCACAATCGCCAAAGAGGCTTGCCAGCGGTGTCCCATTGACTGACTCAGTCAACTTAAAGGGAATCTGCTGGAAGCACAAACAGATCTCACCCCCTGCTTTGCAGCCTGAAGCTTTTCATCAACAAAGAGAGAAGCACTGGACTTCTATGACATATACAACAGGCATGGTGATTCATTGGGGTTTGGCTGTTCACAAGAAAGCACCGAGGCAACACCTGACAAGATGAGACACGCAGCAAAAGTGTCAGGACTCACATTTTGTTTCTGTTTTTGTAAGATCAGAATCTTTGGTGAGGCATAATATGTCTCATTTTCATTTGTTTCTACCTTAAATGATGGAGCAGTGTTTTTTATGCAGACATTCCTGTTAGGATTTTAAACACACTTGTCATTAAATTACCCCCATTTTTGTCTGTCTTTTTTTTATAGTGTTTTACATTGTGTTTTTATGTACAGTATTCCACTTTTATAAGCCACTGTATTGATGTCTTGATGAACCGTATATGCTGCATACATTGGCGCTCATCTTCCTGTACGTGAAGTTACATTTCCACAAAAGGCAATTTTGGCAAAAGGGCCGCATATGACTTACTTTAGCATTCAGTCTTAAACCACTTCATTGTCTTAGAATGGGAGCGTTTTTTAATGTTTAAAGCCATTGCTTGCAAAAGTATATTCCAGTTGTTAATTAATGTATATAAAAAAGGAGTGTGTGCAATATTAGCAAAGCATCTTGCTGTGTAGGGATCATACACTGTAAGGATTATGTCCACCTTTTTGCCAAAGCGATGAGGTGTGGGGAAAAGACACGCCTACTGTGGAAGAAATATGAAGCTTAAAATTTTATGCGTTATTTGAAATATTAAAGAAATTGACATATATGTGGGCAGAATTTTTGTTTTTATTTTAAATTTAACACAGGTCACTGTTCTGCTGTACACAAAGATGTTCCCTAATGCTTATCTTTTAAATAAAAACACTAATTTCTCCGCACTTGCACTTATGAGACTTTTTGTCTTGTTAAATTCTCACATTCAGCTCAGTTATCAGGCTATACTTTGTATTACATTACAGGGAAAGAACACGCATGACCCCCTATCTCCGGTATCTTACGTCCCCTCCCTGTCATAAAAGCAACCCAGTCAGCAGAGTGGAGACAAACTAATGAGAAGCAATATTATGTGAGGCAGTCTCACTCACACCAGTGAACAGAGAGGGAACTAATCTGCGACACCCTATAGGAGATCCTGAGGAATATCAGTGTTAAAGAAAGCAGGCAGTAGCTTTAATTGGAAATCATGGCAGGTGAGACTACTTTTGTTAAAATTCACATAAACAACCACCACAAGCCTGTAATAATGAATTCAGAAAAGAAAGTTTTCTTGAATTTACTGAAATTAATTAAGTTTCAAATTCTTAATGTCAAAATATTAAATGACTTCGTTGAAGGAAAAGATTTTAGAAATCACGGTAGAGAGATAGTGGAAGCTCCAATTTTGTCCTGTTACCTGCAGAATATTTCAGTCTGCTTGAATTAATATGTATTCTATTCACAGACAAGGAAGATCCCAAAAAGGGAAAAAGAAGCAAAGGAACGGTAAAGTACTGACTTCAGTTTTTAATTGTGGTCTCAGTTTATTTGGTGGATATTTTCGACAAAACGTCTTGCACGTTTCTCCAGTATATACAATTCTTCTGTATTGTTGAGGAAAAATGAAAATAATATCCTACACCAATCTCATGTGTTCTTTTTTCATAGTTTAGTGAATTTTGATAATTATTCTATTAACGAAAAGAGGCATTGGCCATAATATATTTGCAAAAATTATTACACTGTTTGGTCTGATTGTGACGCTAAAAAGGCAAAATTGGTGTCATTTTAATACTCCAGTTATGATGTACATAATGACATTGTATGGGCTGTTCATGCAGTATGAGTCTCTCTTTTTGTTTAATCTCATATTAATTAATCAGTCTTAATATTAATTTAAATGGAATTGTGTTTTAATCTCACCATGACTATTATCAAATATTTCCTCCACCACTTTTTAAGAGTTAAATGTTTAGTTGTTGTTTTTCCAAACCAGAGCAAAGAGGTGTGTGGTTACCCCCTCAGCATCTTCTTCATTGTTGTGAATGAGTTCTGTGAGAGGTTCTCCTACTATGGAATGCGAGGTGAGCACTGCATTTCACTGCAAACCCATACGTTTTTGCAAAAACAGTTCACTCATGAAGAAAAATTCAATTCAGACTCTAACTAAAGTAAGTTTGATGCATCCAACAATGCAAAAGCAGGGAAAGCTTAAGCAGGAAACACAAAGACAAAAACTAGATAACAGAATTAGGTGGACAGTGAGATTTATGAGTGGTAGAAACCTGAGCGGTAACATAGCGGCTTTTCCATCATGTTAACTCGATTCATGTAAACTCTTAACCTTGACAACTTTGTAACAGTAGTTTTCCTTTCTTAATTCAAATGTTTTATTTTTATTCTAGGCAGGTAAAATAGATATTCAGGAGTGCAACAGCTGAACATTTTACTCTAATAAGTCAACAAATATGAATAAAACATATCCTCATTGAGTTAACACTATGGACATTTTGGAGTTCACAGTGAACATAGCTGTTTTTCAGTTGTGAAATGAGAGGAAACCTTCGTTTTTCCCTGCTTCTTCCCAGCTGTTCTGGTGCTGTATTTCAAGTATTTCTTACGCTGGGATGATGACTTGGCCACCTCCATCTACCACACCTTTGTGGCTCTCTGCTACCTGACCCCCATCCTCGGGGCCATCGTGGCTGACTCCTGGTTGGGAAAGTTTAAGTGAGTCATTTGCTCACGTTTTAAGATGAATTTGACATGTGGTGAAGAGAACATATTCTATACTTGGTATACTTGGTACTAAAAATATGTGGTGCTTTTTTCAAAGGATTGGACGGGCAGAGTGCGCCTGTTCACTGCTGTCTCTTTCACCCTTCTTCTCACAGGACTATCATCTACCTGTCCATCGTATATGCCATTGGCCAGGTGGCAATGGCAGTCAGTGCGATCCACGACATCACTGATACAGACAGAGATGGGACTCCAGATAACATGACCTTTCATGTGTAGGTTTTAATTCTACAACTGATAAATCATTTGGCCGCAGGCCATAAAGTGACGGCCTCACCATTTCTGTCTGCACTGCAATCTGCTCATCCACATGTTCTTCCTCACATTCAGCGTGTTGTCCATGGTGGGCCTCTTACTCATCGCTCTGGGCACTGGTGGTATCAAACCTTGTGTGGCTGCTTTTGGTGGAGATCAGTTTGGTGATCACCAGGTAGGATGACTTCGTTACTCCTTATCAACCAGAACGCTAATCTTTGACCTTTGGTTTCAGGTGTTTGACCATGCAGTTACTACATCCCATGGTTTAATTATTTTATTATGTGTGCTTTTCTCAGCTCTTTAGAAAATGGCAAGGACGTGAGACTTATCAACCTATGTGGTTATAATGCCCTATAAAGCAAGCAGTAAAATTGGCATTAACAATCCTTTCAGTAGTTGATGATATTCTTAGTAGTTTTAAAGTGATTTGGTCCTAAATTAAAATATCAAATAAAGGACCATCTTCATTGTGGCCAGCCAAATAAATCTAAGGGATCGCAGAAGAAGCCACAAAGTTATTTTTATGGTTTAAGAGGGAACTTTGTCAAATCTGATAAATCAATGCCAGCTATAGAACATTAGTTTGAATAAAAAGATCTTAGCTTATGGACAATGGTCTATGGTTACATAAGCAGCTTTGTGACAAACTAAAGATCACTGTTTCATTAGCAAGACTGTATCATGAGCAGTGAAGATGATCAAGTATTCAAATACAACTGGGAAAAATGTCCAAGAGTACTAAATTGATGTTGAAGTAGCTACTGACTTGATTAATCAAAATGGCCATAATTACACACAGTGGGCCCCTTAGTGTCACATGTGTTTATTTTGTAAAGAAGTCGTTTGCTTGCAAATTGTGGACAGCAGCCTCATGGTGGCACTACAGGAACGGTCAGATTGGCGCTAGAGCCATGAAGATTATCTGATAGCCATCAGTGTCTGTTCATACAGTTTCTGATTTTCAGACTGGACCATAAACGTGTGCCAGCAGTTTCGCTGTGACAGTCTGTGATCAGATAGTGACTCCAAAGCAGGGAAGAGAAAACAAAATCCAAGTCCAAAATCCAAAGTTTACTGAGCAAAGCCAGGGTTAAAGTCAGGCACACGAACAGGGAAACCAAAGCAAACAGAAAAAAGAATGGGGTTTTCAAAAAACATAAAACCTCTTGACAAAACATATGTAGAATCAAGCAAACACTCTGATTGTGTACAGGGGGAAAAACAGGAAACTAAAGGAGCTCAGTGGTAACTGGGGTGCATGCCTAGCCAATAGAACAAGCGAACAGCAAACCAGAGGGAATGTAAATAAAATAGAATAGGTTTTATCTCTTTTATCAGTACAGGAGAAAAGAAAATTACCAATACACTCCAAGCAGCAGCCCACGGAAATCCCAAAATAACCCTGCGAAATATGCCTAAAAAAGAGACAAAATTATTGTTGGTGACAATATTTATTTGACACTGATATCTGTATTTGCAAATGATGTTCAACATTTAACCAATAAAATATCGCTGTATTTCTGTGCAGGAAAAGCAAAGGAGAACTTTCTTCTCTGTTTTCTATCTGTGCATCAATGGTGGAAGTCTCTTGTCAACCATTATTACTCCAATCCTCAGAGGTAGATAAATCAAGCATTTTATGAAGGACTGTGCCATAATCTTGTAATCAACACTGTTAAGAGGTACTTCATGGCAGGGAGTTTGGACTAACAGTTGATTGTATGTTGTTGCAGCTCAGAACTGTGGCATCTACTCTAAACAGAAGTGTTATTCTCTTGCCTTTGGTGTCCCTGCAGCACTTATGATGGTTGCCCTTGGTATGTTTAAACAATTTTGATGCATATATGATACAAAAAAATGTAAATTTTTTATTAATGGATTGTGAGTAAAAAGATTTTGTGGTGTTGGTTAACAGTGGTGTTTATCTTGGGGAGTGGCATGTACTACAAAGCCAAACCACAGGGGAACATCATGTTGGACGTGTGTAAATGTATTGGGGTGAGTCAGTAAAATCAGCATATTCCACGTTAATGGACACCCGTTATAAACTATACGGCGTCAGAAGTAATTCTAGATGTTCATCAGAAGATTTCTTTTGTGTGTCTTTTCTCTCTTTAGTTTGCAATTAAAAATCGTTACAGACACAGAGGCAACCAGTACCCAAAGAGGAAGCACTGGATGGACTGGGCTGAGGAAAAATATGAGGTAAGATTTATTTCAAGAGATTGTCACTTGGTGTTTCTTCAGTTTCTGATAACATCTAAACATTCTCTATCGTATGTGGTGTAGAAACTACTCATCGCTCAGATCAAAATGGTGCTGAAGGTTCTTTTTCTATACATCCCACTGCCAATGTTCTGGACCCTGTTTGATCAAAAGGTAGCTTATTGTTAAACATTCTTTTTAAAGGTAATATCAGATGTTTTCGGTACAAATGGCAATTTATTTTTGCATCTTTTATAAAGGGCTCAAGATGGACTCTGCAAGCTACAACAATGAATGGAGATTTTGTAAGTTCCATGATAACACCAACAGTTTTTTTTTTTTCATTTTTATGATGCATGATTATTGACAATATAGTGTTTTCTTTTTGTCTGCAGGGTCTACTGGTCATACAACCTGATCAGATGCAGGTAATTAAAGGACACAACCATGCAGGCCTGGACTCATGCATTTCACTTCAGTAGACAAAGCTTATTTTGTTGTTTCTTTTTGTTAAAGACTGTCAACCCCATCCTGATTCTGACTTTGGTGCCTGTTATGGACAGCTTGATATATCCTCTGATCAAAAAATGTGGCCTGAACTTCACGTAAGTGATGGATGCACTGTGCCAGGTTTTTCTTTTTACTACCAATCGATCACTGAGCAGACTTTTGTTTAAAAACAAAAATTCTGTCCATCATGAGCTCAAGCTTACATTCTAAATCAAAGATATATTATCTTTGTAGAGGTTGTAAATGCTGTTTTTGCAGAATAAACATGTGTTGAGTCTAAGGCATTTGGTGCTTTTATTAATACAATTCAGCAATAAATCTTCATGTTACTTCAACAGACCACTGAAAAGAATGACAGTGGGGATGATCCTGGCAGCCCTTGCTTTTGTCTGCGCTGCTGTTGTCCAGCTTCAAATTGATGTAAGTCATGAAAATTCCTGTGCATGTCTTTTCATTTACTGCAAAAAATGTACTGTTTGTATGTTCGTCTTCTTCATATTTGAACATTTGTTGTTGCGGTTCATAAGAACATAATTTGTTTCATTTTCAGAAAACCCTGCCCGTCTTCCCATCTGCCTCCCAAGTTCAGCTAAAATTACTCAACATGGGCAATAAAACAGTCACGGTTCAGCTGCAAGACAATGAGCCAGCAATTCTTGCTCCAGCTCAGGTAGTTCATCTAACTAGTAACAGCCAAAATTAATGAAAACTGACATGAACATATTAGAAATATTTTCAAAATCTGATGCAAGCTTAACTACCATTTATATACATGTCATAAAACCTTTGCTTTTGCGCCTTCTCTGTTTTGTAGGTCAGTGATGAATATTTTGTATTTGATACGGACCAAATCACTGTTTTGGCAACAGCAGGCAGCACTACAGTGCATAGAGGAATTTCCTTCACCAAAGGAAAGCGGCAAAAACTTCTTCTTCCCTTAGACCTCAACAAAGAATGGGTGCAGGTAAGTTACAAACACACAGAAATGAAAGCAAATACACACAAGAAGACTCATAATTATCATTTACTTTTTGTTTTCAGATTGATGATTTAAATTCCAAGCCAGAAGAGGGAAACAATGCAATTCGGTGAGCGTGACTCTATGTGATGAGCGGACAGCAAAGCCCTTGATTGATCATTTCACCGAGAAAAATGAAAAACTTACTTTCAGAATTTATGTGGCTTTTTTTCTATCATCTATAAAGCTGAACCACAGACCCACAGAGGATGACAGAGGTGTTCGCATTTTAATGATTTGTGTTGATGTGTTTTCTATTTTAGATTTGTAAATGGAAAGAACGCAGAAGTGAATGTCTCCAGTGCTGTGGCCAATTTTGGAATAATTCAACCGTTTCATTATTCCAACTACTCCCTCATAAAAAATGGAAAGTAAGGACTGTTTTCCATATCATCTCGTTCAGCTTTTGGGTTTCCAAGAATAGTTTTAAACACAACAATTATGTAGTCTCTAAAAAAAATTGTTTGTTTTTGCTTTTTCTCACCAGGGTTACATTCAACTTGCAGAGTGGTTCAGAGTCGTGCGAATACAGCAGGGACTTTGGATTTGGAAGTTCCTTTACTTTCCTTATCCCCAACAATTTAACCTTTGGACAAAATGTATGTTTCATACATTCATTTCAATATTATTTGTGATTAATTGGTAGCTTGTTATTTTTTCCAAGTTCTCTAACCTGATATGTTTCATTATTCTGCACCATGTTTTTTTAAGAAATAGTAAAAAAAAAAAAGTAAAAAGTAAAAAAAGAAGATCACAACACTGCTGTTACAATGAGTGACATCTGCCTGCATAGCATGAGATAAAATGTTCCGAGTGCAGTGGCCTGATTTACTGCCACTCATTAAGCACGACACAGAGCCTGGCAAAACTAATTAATTGCATAAACAGCCTTGAGAACACGTTGTGCGACCTTTGATAAAACTTTATTTGTGATGTGGAGAATGAAGGCCAGAGTCATGCAAAATTTTGTTTAATGTTACATTTTCCTAACAGATCTACAAATGTGGTGCTACTGTTTGTGTTAGTAACCCATAGCTATGCTAAAAGACCATTTTATATGTGCAAAATATTTTTTAATATTCCCTTATGTGAATTAGGGCAACTTATAATTGCCTCCATCATAACTGTTCCGATTAAACACA
>CAJRST010001113.1:9013022-9056077 GCA_907169785.1 Menidia menidia | reverse complement strand
AGGGCAACTTATAATTGCCTCCATCATAACTGTTCCGATTAAACACACGTGGATTCTAATTAGCTGGATTTGGTCATTTCATAGGATTTTTTATGGGAAAATATACATTTCTACAAATAGATAAACTAAATTCTGTGTATTACCAAAAAATATAACATTATCCTTTTATGTGTGTCAGTGTCAGGAGGAGATAACCTCAGCAGAGGACATCAAGCCAAACTCGGTTCACATGGCTCTCCAAATCCCACAGTACTTCTTCATCACTGCTGGTGAAGTCATGTTTTCTGTTACTGGCCTGGAGTTCTCTTATTCACAGGTACGTACGCCAGAAATGCCTTCCTACTGTGTCCTAACTGCACCATCCAGAATACAATACAGGGCACAACACATACTGTGTTGTCCTGTTCAAGCCTTCAGGAATTAAGACCTGGGATATTTGTATTTGAACAAATGTTGTGCTTTCATAATGGATGGCTCCTTTTGTCATTAAGGCACCGAGTAACATGAAAGCAGTGCTGCAAGCTGGCTGGTTGTTCACTGTTGCTATTGGCAACTTTATTGTCCTGATTGTGGCAGAGCTTGCAAAGCTTCCCAAACAGGTAATAGAAAAAATAGATGTCCAACAGTGTTATACATTAACTATACATTTGAAATAACAAATGTCCATGTATCAATGCCCTTTCTCATGTTTGTGTCTCTCCTTTGCTTCCAAAGTGGGCAGAGTATGTCCTGTTTGCATCTCTCTTGGTGGCAGTGTGCATAATCTTCTCCATCATGGCATATTTCTACACCTACATCGATCCTGCAGAAATTGAGGCCCAGTTCAAGAAGGTCGATGATGACGACGAGGATGATAAAAGCAAGCAACAGAAAGCAGAGATTGAAATGGTTAAAAGAGACTCGGTTAGCAGTAGTGAAGACGATGAAAAATCCAAATAAACCTAAATCCAATCAGCAGGCATCCCTATCTCCAATGTCTGATATGAATTTATTAGTCCATGGGTTCAAACCTGTCTGGGTGTGTGTTGTTGTTTTTGTTACTTCATTAGGACCTTTTCTGGTCTAATCACTGAGACAGACAGTAGCTGCCTCTGTGTGTTGAGAGATGCATTCAGATACACATAAGTGCATGTGTGTCTGTTTTTAATATTTTATACTGTTATGGCAAAATTATACCATAATCTTGTACAAATTATAAAGATTATGTTATATGTAACATTGTGGTTATCTGTGAAGGTGCATGCCTATCTATCTATCTATCTATCTATCTATCTATCTATCTATCTATCTATCTATCTATCTATCTATCATATTAACATGCAGTATTAATTTATATAGTTTTTAATTATCTCCTGTCAATAAACTATGTTTCCCTTCAACTTTCATGTGTGTTAGCTTCTGTTATCAATGTTGTATGGACAGCAGGCAATACATTAAACAGCATGTTTATGTTTTCTGGGCCACTGAGTTGTTCAATGTACCAGATGAACTAATACATTACAATTTTTTTATTGCTAGCATAAAAATTGCTTGGTTGTTTTGTAACCCTTAAATGGCAGAAATTTTGGGAGGAAAACCACTTATTTCCGTGCATATGAACATATATCTAAAACACTAACAACTTAAAAACAAATAAAGACGCAGCGTTGGCATTCTGTTTTGCGACTTACACAATTGAAAATGTGTCATGCTGTGAGCTATATGGATTTGTACAGTGGAATCTATACCACTGTGTAAGGCTTTCTCAAACAATCCTCACCCTCAGAGGATGTTGTGGTGTATATTGGAAATTGGAAGTCTCTTGATTTTGAATCACGGCTTACCATTGATTACATCTTCACATTTTCATTTATATGTAAATTATGGAGAAAGTCATTCCTTTCTGCAATTGAATGCATCATCAGTACTGCATTTTGAGCACAAAAATAAACATTGAACAATCCCCATACTCACAACAGCAACTTAAATCCTCATCAAAATTAGGATTGAAGACCTCGATGGTGACAGGTGTGTGTGTGTGGGGGGGGGCATAACTTGGCTCGTGGGACATGTAACGCCACCTTATTGGTAGGGAAACACTTGATACAGATGGGCTCACCTCCCCACACAGCGTCGGCTTTGGAACCTGGACAGGAAAAAACGCATTCAAAAATGCTGTTTTTTGTTTTGTTTTTTTCTGCAGGCAGCTTTTTGAGACGATCACACCCTAGTGCTCACTTGAGGAAACATTTCCTCAGCTGGTGATTTGCGCCTGTGACATCCACAAATCAAAACCACAATGTGCACCATTTATGGACATGGGAACTTTTTTAATAACAAAATTACAAAACCCGACAACCATCAGCTGCAAAAAAAATATTATCATGGGCTCCGTGTGGAAACCGGGGAAAGACAATCACGAACATCTGAAAAGAAATGAAACGGAGAAATATGAACGAAACATCAGCAAAAAGAAATTGGACTCCAAACTAATGGGAAAAAGTACATGGCAAAACAGCTACTGTAAATGAGCGCAGTGCGTGTGTGTTTATATATATTCACGTTTTTTCTTTATATTATACTTAAGATTCTCTATTTAACATTGCAACCTGTCTGAACACCCACTTCTCGTGACGTTTTTGTAGTTCACGAATGACGACGTGTTTGCTGTACTGTCTTCCTCGCTGTGATTGGTTAACCGGAAAAATGAAAATGACATTAATCAAGATGGCGCCGGGAGACATGGAAAAGTGATGAGAGAATAGAACAACAAGCAACTTAGCAACAGAGCGCTGTGTATCTGTTTAGTCTCTGCGTCTCTTTTCCGTCGGGCTTTTGCTTGATGACCGGGCAACTGACAGGCAGGCGCAGAGATACGGCCGGACTCCAGTTATTCTGCTAATTGTTTGCTAACCAGCGGCTGGAGTGGCTAACGTTAGCTATCTCTGAGTGCGGAAGGCGAGTGAGGTGAAGCAGGGCAGGCTGCTGAAAGTGGAGACCGACAAGTCGAGCGGATTCTTAAAGAATCGAGAGACGTCTCCCTATTAATGCTTTAACCAGCCTCCCAGAATCAAGCTGCACTCAAAGTGGGGTCTGTCAAAGAAGTATCTGCTCAACTGAGGAGAAAAGCTAATCAGAAGAGAAAAGGCGTCATCGTTGCTCATTGGACGCCATGGCTCACTTACCTATTCGGAGTGGACTCCCAGGGATTCAGGTAAAAAATACACATTCCACGGCTGTTTGCTAACTTCTTATGTCGGGTTACATTCGTTCAGAGCGCTGTATTTTACCTAAAGTTTCTTCATAAAAGTCAGGAACGTATTTGGCATACGTAGAAAACTTTATCTTTTGCGGTGGCTTTATCAGTGTCACATTTTCCGTTGTCACCTTTGCTTTCCGCTGATAAAAGCAGCAGTGATGTAAGTTTTCGGGCAGAACGCTGTCATAAACGACTGGTCATATCGTATGATTTCTCTTCTCATTTTATTGGCCCTGACAACATTCACTGCAGCATCAGCTCCTAAGTATTTACCAGATGTTTGTCGTGTCCATGTTACTGTTTTTGTCGGTCCAAGCGTGCCAAACATGGACATATTGTGACATAAAGGGCCATTAAAAACAACATTTAGTAGTTAGATTTGTTGTGTTGTTGTATATATTTTTTTTTGTTACCATTGAATGTAATGTTTTTGTGTTTAACTAATCCCTAAAAGTGAATATTATCCAATGTGATAATTTGATGCAGCAGTCTTAGTTGACTCCCTTCAAGCTGGAGATACATGGTTGTTTTTTGTAATGTTTAGGAGCAGTCTAGATGTCACTCTTTGGGTTATGATCAGGAATGCAGCTGCCACCAGATTTAATCATTTATAGATGAAGCAAGGTGTCTTGCAACTTCTTTGAGAGGTCTACCAGCAATATATATATGAGAATTACAATATTTTGCAACCACATGTCTAACTCACAACTTAGTGAAACTACTGTCACACTTTTCTCTCCTCTTCTTTGGTAGGTAAGTATTTTTGTTGTTTTTTATTTCTCCTACTTGACTAAATACACTTAAGAAAACATTTGTTTACATTACTATTATAGATTTAGCTCCAGAATGACATTAGGTGTCTACACTAATCCAAAAAATAATCATAAAAACTTACTACTGGTAATTACACTTAAATTTGATATATATTAGCTTGACAGTTTTCACCTAAAGGTAATTATGCATCCTTATTGATTCTTTTTAAAATGTCAGCCAAAAGAAGTCCACCAAAGCCTAGATGTATTCAAATAAAACTAAAAATCTATTTAGCTGCTCGAACAGATTCAAGCATGACAGGTTATAAAGCCTCTTTTCAGATCAGAGTGTTATCTGTCTGTTACTGGACTAATTCTTTCAACTGTTTACACCAAATTATTTACTGTCAGATATGAATAGTTATCTACTTATAATGCAACTGTGTTGAATGTATTATTAGCTCTGGAATATTTCTCAATACAGTGGCCTTTTTTATGGGTCTTTTTTTCTAATTAATGGTATCTCACCACATATTTTCGTGAATATTGTGGTCTTCATTGTATGTGACATCTACTGCAATGTGGAGTTGCATGGCACAACTTATGTACGATTACCTGCAGCCGATGGATTATAGGCCATGATCTCTCATTCCAATTATGAGCGACTGATTTGCATGTGCACGCATATAAACGAGTTTAAAAGGGTAACAGCAGATGTGCCCTAATGCTGTAATTCAGATAGGAGCTTGTTAGCAGTCAAAGGGCTGGCAGCCAGCCTTCAAACCCTAAGGGTGTGGTGTGTGTGGTTGACACTAAACCCTCACAGTTGTGTTGTTCAGATGGGAGAGCGTCAAACACATGCTTTTAGGGGGAGGTTCAGGCAGCTTTAGCTGCCGCTGTAAACCTGCTGACTGCGGATATGGCAAGTACATTCCCATCATGAGTAGCCTGTGGTCACAGTGCTCCTGTTGTTTCTCCCATTGTTTTTTCAGAGGTCAGCCTCAACATTATAAATTTCACCTGGATGACTGACCACACCAGTGTTATGACAGTATTTGGTTGTGTTGTCTCTACCACGCTTTGTTCTGCACCGCTGTCTTTTTGTCTTCATCCCAAAGTCCTTTTGCTATCAAATCTAGCAGCCCCCTCTTTGCGCGTTTATCAAAGTGCAGCTCCTCATCTGTGTAAGGCGTTTTACAGTAAACTACCCTCAGGGGAGGACTGTAAAGCTTTATAGTCTGAGATAGGAGATGCCCATCGTAGAGCTAGGTTACCTTGTAAATAAATCACCAAGTTTAACTGCTTGAAATATTTTTTGGGTTGTTATTTGTTGAAATATAAATTGAAAAAATACCTTTCCAGTCATTTTTATTGTTTAATCGCCCGACGTGAAGGCCGCAACTTTCCTCGCTAATTCTCCATGGGAAAATAAGCCATTTAGCTCTGTCAATAATTTAGGATGTCAAGATGGACGTGTGTGTTGTGCTGTGTGATGATGCTGGTGTAGATGAAAGCTGGTGAGTTGACGTGAAGGGGGTTAAAAGGTTGCATTGCATGCAGAGGTCAAGGCTAGACCAAAGTGGCAAATTATGTAAGGTTGTTAGCTTGTCAGCACTTGATAGGATTAATGAGTAATGACAGAATTAGATCAAGTTCTGACGCTCGTTTTATAGTGCCATATGTTTCTTAGAATGTCAACATCTTTGTATAAGAGCCCAATTAAATGGTTTTGGTCAGGGTTTAAGAAAAAACTAATAAAGACTGCTTAATGTCACTGTATTTAGTAAAGTATAGTTTGTAACATGCAGTTTGTCATGTAACACTTACCAACTGCATGTTACAATCCAGCTTGACTTTTCATTTTGTGAAGTTGCCTTAAAAGAAATATTGAATAGGATCATTCTTCCACTCTTGAAAACATAAGATTGTTTTATTTATTTCGGTTTGCGCTCTTTTATAAAGTAATGTGCCAACATACAAAAATTGTGCCCAAGTTCGATGAAAGGGACTGGAGAAATGTCTCGAATGTAGCTTGTTTTTCCGGCTCCAGACTTGGATATAGGACATATGTTTTAAACTTGAAGAAAATAATATAATTACTAAAACTAAAGAGGAGGAAATGAGCTGCAGAGGGTGTTTATTCATAATATCATCTGCAACACACAGGCTCAGAGATTTCAGGCTGTTTATGGGCTCTATCTGTAGGAAAATATGAAACTGGTGCTGCAAAACACTTTTGATGCTATCTTCTTAATTGTGAACATTTTAATTCCATCCATCATTGGGAAGAAAATTTGCAATAAAGGCAGACAATTAGACAATACAGAGTCAATGTAACACTTCCTTTTATTCTTTATGTAAGATAGTTTTATTTGTCATGTGTTTGCTTGTGTGTTTCCTGTGGTTTTGTGTAATCTAAGTTGCAACTTTTGTTCTCCATGTTTTTGTAGAATTTCAGAGCTGATCCTGAGGAACTTTTCACCAAACTGGACAGGATAGGGAAAGGATCATTTGGAGAAGTCTTTAAAGGCATCGACAATCGGACTCAAAAAGTTGTGGCCATCAAAATCATTGATCTAGAGGAGGCAGAGGACGATATAGAAGACATTCAACAGGAAATCACAGTTCTAAGCCAGTGTGACAGTCCCTTTATCACGAAGTACTTTGGATCCTATCTCAAGGTAAGCTTCAATCCCAGTAAGCCTTGCTTGGTGAACTTGAAATAGTCTATATTCAACATAATGGATATGTTAAAAGTCTGTTCCTGCAAGCAAGAATGTTCAATCTAGGTCAATAAATAATTCAAATGGGAAATGGAGCAACTATTGCCTGTGAAATAGGGCACAGATTAGTGAGGAAACAAGTCACGCTGTAGGTTGGCATTGCAATTGCTTGCTTTGAGTACTGTTAATGTTGCTGTTTGTAAGCGGCATCATAATGGACTGAAATGAAGCATATCGCAACACTCACAATAGCTCAAAGGCAGTAGTCAAACTCCCAAAACTGCTGCATGTAACCAAAACTCAGCTTTTTGACATCACTTTTACTGTAGAGCTAGTTTCAAAACCAGAGTAACTTTATAGGACCATATAAAATTACTTTGAAAGGAAAGAAGCAAACAACAATAGCTAATACTGGTTTTTGTATCATTGTGTACCGCAGTGCATTTTGTAATGCCAGTTTCCCGTACTGAATATTTCAGCCTCCACTCCACTTTTGTTAGTGTTTATCCCCAGAGACGCTCTGTTTTCTGTTTCCGTTTCCCCGGTTTTGGATATTTTTGGGGCAAGGGTGTAAACACCAGATATCATGTCTATCCAGGCTCTGACAGCAGAGAGGAGATTTTGAACACAAATCACATGATGCAACACACTTGCACAGGGTTGCATGGCATGGGTGCATTCTTTGGTGCATCAAAATGCGCCTGCTGTTAAAAAAAACTGTAGAACATGTTTTATTTACTGCTTTGGCCTACATTTGGATTGATTTTTATTTTATTTGTTTATTTTTTACTTCTAATCATATTGGCTTTTCATGCAGGGCAGGTCAGGTCAAGATAGAGAACTAAAATATGAAGTTATGAAGACAGACTTATCTCATCACACTGGTGAAACATGCTGTTTAGTTGTTACTAGTTGTTTGCATAATTACACACACTTGCTGCTTCCCTTTATAAGATCTTGTTGTCAGTTGTTTTTAATGTGTTGACTTCAGATTTGCATTGACTGTGTTGCTCACTACCGTTTTCAGTTGTGTCTATGAACCGCTGCTTTTATGTAAGCCTCTGCCTTCATCTATAAACCTCAGGACGCTCAGCTGTCAGGCTCCACCGCTTCAGCCAATATTGTGCTAAGATTACAGACATCCAGTGTTCTAATGCAAGTGCAGCAGCACATTAAAGTAATGGCCTCCCTATGGTTGGAACTATTAATCATAAGAAAAACTGTCTGTGGTTTCTGTGGAACTGGTGTGACGGGCTGAAAACTCCAAGCTGTGACATGAGTTGCTGATTTCCGCCAAAGCCATGGCTGTGTGTGGCATCACATGCAGACAAGTTTAAAACGGTCGCTAAAGCTGGCCTAAGTTAAGAGATGCATATGTTTTCTGTCATAGAACGAGTGTTCCTTGATTTAATAAGGTTGGGACTGTGGGAGGTTTAAAGTAATGATGATCATCAACAACATTCTGTGTGTAGCTGCTTTAGCTGAGGTCTCCTCAAGTTGTATTCACCCTGATTATCGGAGAAAGTGGTCTTTTCTATTTCATCATCTTTAATCAAACACGGCCTCAGGCATTTTCTTTTTGTGTTTAATTTTTTTGCTTTTATTTCTTAAGAGTAATCTTTTATTTTGTCCCTGCTTCTTTTCCTCCATTTCACAGACATGATTAAATAAATTCACATTTTCTCATACTGTAATTTTTCAGCCCCATCCCAACAGCTGCCCTGCTGCAGGGAAATTGTTTTGTCATTGATCTGTAAAATTATTACAGTGTTACTTTACCTCTTTAAAGAATGTGCATCTGTCCTCTTTTAACATCTGGAGTGTTGGAGATCTTTTGAAGTCCATTGTTTCACAGTTTTGTTCAGTTTTGTTTTTAAAATCAGCTCCGATTTGGAGTCCCATGCATGATATTATTTACTTAAAGTAAAAAAAAAGCCTCTGGAGCTTTTATGTATTGATTAGGTAATTCTATATTGTATATTAATAACAGAATATTTCTTATGAGCTATTTTTGATCATCAGCATCTTTAAACACTGTCTGACGGAGCTGCTAATTTTATTATTTTTCAGGGCACAAAATTATGGATTATTATGGAATATTTGGGTGGAGGATCAGCACTTGATTTGGTAAGGTATCAAAATGAATTAATTTACTAATTGTACACATTAGATAAGTCTTCGTGTGTACAGTTCTCCATAAGTCTGCAAACCAAAGTCATGGATTTGTCCTTTGCTGTAGCTGGAACCAGGTGCTCTGGATGAAACACAGATTGCCACAATCCTGAGGGAAATCCTGAAAGGTCTGGAGTATCTGCACTCAGAAAAGAAAATACACAGAGATATCAAAGGTAAAAATGGGACATATGCTGTGAGCTGGACATCAAGCTGCTGTGGGGATGTTTTAGTGTGCTTTGGCATCAGTTTTCATTTCACTCCCCGTCGTGTGTGATTGATTCTTTTTTAATGTAAACAGATCCAAACACAAACCAGTCTGCTTCAGCCCTCTCTGAAGTGTCTTTAATGTTATTCATTCAAACAAAAAGGCTTAGAGAAACCTGTTTAAAGTTTTACAATCAGGAAGAAAAAAATGTTTTTAATGAAGTAGTCAGATTTAGTCAGAGACAGGAAACATTAACCATGTTACCCAGGTAGTAGAGATGTTCCCCCTTTTGTGAATGGCCATTATGTGTTAATTATAATGGGTCTCTGCCTTCGTTCATTTCCCAGCTGCCAACGTGTTGCTGTCAGAACAAGGCGACGTGAAGCTGGCAGACTTTGGTGTGGCGGGCCAGTTAACGGACACACAGATAAAAAGGAACACATTTGTCGGAACACCCTTCTGGATGGCACCTGAGGTCATAAAGCAGTCCGCCTACGACTCAAAGGTCAGTCAGTCAGTCATTACACCAGCCTGTCCTGTGTCCGTGCTTATGTTTTAGTGTCGAAAAGCAGCTGTGCTTTTAGATGCAAGATGTTGCCTTTATATTACCTGCAAAGCCAAGAATCAAAATCCAAATAACACCTGTTTCCATATTACTAAGGTTAGGATGTTTGAAAGTAAACGGTCACCTGGCATTCTAAAAAACAGGCCCGCTAAACGTTGAATGGAAATTAACAGATCTGTTTCCCATCTTCATGAAACAAGCAATACTAACCCCACGTCATCAGCCTGTGCCCGTTCAGGCTGCAGGTAGAAGCCGGACTGGTGATTAATTCAGCTGTTTCTGAGGCCACAGCTTTGAGCTCTGCACTGACCCCTGTGTGCTTTTCATTTCCGTATTTTATGTTTAAGATGGGTTTTCTAGACAAGAAATGACCCAGTAACTATTTTTGGTATAATCTTAACATGTGTCGGCGTGGCTTGTCAACACAGCCGCTCTGTCATCATCTTCTTTTTGCAGAACGTCCTTAAATACACCCAAAAGTCGGCGGCTTTAAATGTCATTTTATAGTGTTTTGGTCAGTGCTCTTACAGAGTGTGCACAGACGTGCTAATTAAGTGAGTGTTTTGTTTGTTTTTTTCTCCATCATAGGCAGACATCTGGTCACTGGGAATAACGGCGATAGAACTGGCTAAAGGAGAGCCGCCCCACTCTGAACTTCATCCTATGAAAGTATTATTCCTCATCCCAAAGAACAATCCACCAACACTGGAAGGAAACTACAGTAAACCACTTAAAGAGTTTATTGAAGCCTGTTTAAATAAAGAACCAAGCTTTGTAAGTGAGAGACTAACCCTCATCCAGCCTTTTTGTTGAGTTGTTTTCACTAAATTACTCTATAAAAAAAGCCTCCTTGTAATATTCACTATATTGTATGCTGTGTACGTTTCCTACAGAGGCCAACGGCCAAAGAGTTGTTAAAACATAAGTACATTGTGAGGCATGCCAAACGGACGACCTATCTGACAGAGCTGATTGACAGATACAAAAGGTGGAAATCGGAGCAGTCACGGGACGAATCGAGCTCTGATGACTCTGATGAGTGGGTTGCCTACATATCCTCCTTAACTTAGAGGCTGCTAAGCCCATTCCAGCAGCGCTAAGTATGGCTGGTGATGTTCCCAAAACCCTGTTTCCCTGCAGTGAGCCGGACGGTCAGGCATCTGGAGGGAACAGCGCAGCAAATGATGACTGGATTTTTAACACCATCCGAGAGAAGGACCTGAAAAAGATTCAAAATGGAGCGGCGCAGCCTGCTGAGCTGGAAAGGAAACAGGTAAACCCACTATGTCGAATGATCACGTGACACTCAAAGATAACCTAAGTGTGCTCTTAGTCAAGTAAACCTGCCTTTTCAGCTTGAAAAAAACCCTTTTTTCCATTTGCAGGAGAGTCCAAAGAGGCCTTTGTCACAAAGCTTATCTACGATATTCTCTCCTTTGTTTTCTGAGGTACCTCCATCACCACATGACCCAATACTCACTCATGTCGTAGGGAATATTAAACATTTATTTATCACGTAATCCTGTACCTATTGTTACAGTTGAAAGAAAAGAGTGAGACGAGTAATGGCAAGCCAGAGGCAGCAGAGGAGCTGAAGGAGGCCATTCTCCTGGCAGAGGACACACACCCAGGGATCTGTGACTCCTTAGTGGCTGAGCTGGTTCAGAGACTTCAGAGGTAAGACACGTTTGTACCGTCACTCTTTACTCTTTTTTTTTTTTTTTGTTCCGGCATAAAACATCCATGAATTTGCTTACATTTTTCCTGAATTTAAGTCCTCTTAGACAGGATGCGAGGGCTTCAGCTTAAAGGGAAATCTGATGGCCTTTAGATATAGACCGCTCTGTTTTTTTTGTTTTAAAAAAAAAAAGGCAACCATGTACAGTACGTTACCAAAAGCGAATCTCTTTTTTAATTATTAAAGGCGTCCTCCTTCCATCCCCTAATTCTTAAGATTGCTGGTAGTGATTTACTGTCATTTAGCCATTACTGAGCCACTGAACCCCAGTAGTGAACTTTCCACACACACCTTTGCTCACTGCAGATCAGCTGTAGGCCTGGTGGCCCAGTGAATCAGGGGCTAAAAAGGAAACAACAGCAGAGCTGCAAAAGTTTCAAGTTGAGTTGAACGTGACAACAGAAACCAGAGGAATTCTTACAGGTGGCAGCTGTGGATACGCAGTGGGAGCTGTGTCCAGAAACGTTTAGGCTCTACACACACTCCTCGCTCTAGTGACTTTAGGTCTGTGCGTGTCTTCCACTGAGAGCTGCAGATGTTGACGTTTGTCCCTGACGTTTGGCAGGTTTTCTGTGCCCCGGGCGGCCACCACTCAGTGAGGAGAGCCGCGTCCAGCCCTGTCCCACTTTCCCACCCTGGTTGCAGCAGTCAGATCTTTTCCTCTGACCTCTACAGCTGAAGATGAAGTCTCCCACCAAGGTCTCCATCGCTCTTTTGCCTGAAGCAAATCCTGGCCTACTTTGTGTTCATATTCTAGCACAGAAGCAGAGGATCCGATTCCAGACAGTCAGTGGCTGTTCACTCATGATGTCCCTTCTTAGTACCTCCTTTTCAGTTGTTTTTTTAACGGTGGGGTGTTTTTCTGAAAGGACTTAAGTTTTTTTTGTTGTGAATTTCTGTCTTTTTCACAAAGGTTTACACTTTTCATCCTTTCAGAAAGACACCGCGCTCAACTAGCTGCGTGCGTGTGTGTGAGGTTTTCTGCTAAACGTGCAGTGATGGGTGATGAATGAGTCGAGGAATTCTATTGAAAACTCAGGTATCACGCTTTAAGTGGATTGGGTCCTCTGGGAGATGGAAGGAGCTCTTACAGGGTGGTTGTACAGACTTGTAAATAGGCTTATTTCTACGGATCCATGGAAACATAACGGTCCGTTTGGAGCCACTGTGTACAAATGGCCAAATGCAAACTGTAGATAATGGTTTTGAGGTATATATTTTGAAAGACTAAAGTGGCCACAAATGAGATTGCCTTGCCTTTGTACTTGTTCTTTTGTATATCAGTCTTTGATTTTTTTTTTCCTTCTTTTCTGTTGTAAACTTTTTAAGTACTCATCCGCTGAATGAAAATGGCTGCCCTCTGTCATGTTTTACTATTGATTTATTCTATATTACTGAATTCTCTTTCCATTTGTTTGATTCACACTCTGCTGTGGCTGGAATTTTGCTGGCGAATGTACGAGAAAAGGCTGGTTTGTTGAAGTCTCCCCAGATTAAAAGCTGGATGCTGTTTCTAGCCTCATTCCATAAGGGTGTTGACGGACAGGTCTGTGAAAGTCTGCCTTTGCCATCCCTTTTTCTTCTTCTTTTGAATTTTGCTTTGTGCTGGATTGATCCGATAAACTAAGGTCTCCTCCATTCATTCCATAAACAGGGCAGTGCCATCATCTAGTTTAGACATCAGCAGACTCTGTTAGTCTTCCTAGAAGCTGCAGTGGTACCATCTCCTCAATGTACCCACAGCTTTATTTGCACTTGGACTATAAATGCCTTTTGACTTCAATCAAAGTAGCCATAAAACAGTAGCATGAGACGTGCAGTGTTTTGCAGGTATGCACCGTACTACAGGATGTGTGGCACACACAACGGCAGTGTGACTTTTGCCTGGCTGCAGCTTTCCGTTTGGACCTGAACAGAAAAGGCAAACAGGCGTGGACCTCTCTGACCACAGAGGACTCTGGTGTACGTAGAAAGCCAAGCCAAGAGGTGCTCAGAGGCCAGCCGCACTGTTACTACTTCTACCTGTAGTTTAAAAAGGAATGTGCATGATAGTATTAACAGTGGAAAACCTTGGCCTGAGAAGTATGTGTTGTAGCATACTTGTACAGGATGGACAGAATGTGGAACGGAACAGAGTTGAATCAGCCTTATAGTGTTTGTTTTCAGTGGAGTGACTGGTAAGCGCTTTACAAATGTAAGACTCAGTCTTTTGATGTCATTCCTCCCCCTCCTCCCGTTGTTGCATATTATTGTTTTCCTTTTGTGCATTTTTATTTGTTTGTTTTCCCCTCAAATATTACACATTTGAAAAAAATCTAACATTTCTGTTTGGGACCCTCTGATAGTTTTCATCGTTGCTGATGAAAAGAGGAAATATGTCATAAATCTTAAGGCTCAGTTCTTCTTTGTTTTTCTATTTTTTTTTTTTGCCAGGAGGCTCTGTGTGGAGCACAGCTTAAAGGAACAGTTTGATGGTTTGGAAAACGTGCAGGTTTACTTTCTAGGTGGGAGAGAGGAGCTGAGTGTCCGTTTTATCAGGTACGCCTGGAAAGTCTGACCGGAGTGCAGACCGGTAGGAAGAGGAAGAGTAAATGAAGGGGCAGAAGCTCTTATAGTATAATGTATTCCAGGATAACTCCTGCAAAACAATCTTTAAATCATGATGATGATCATAATAATAATAGTTAACTGGGGAGGTTTGTCATTTGTCTCTCCTTTAAAGCAGCCAGTGTTGAGCTCTGTGCTGCAAACAGCTCAGTCCAATCAGCACCACATGGAAATCTCTTTATTCAGACAGAATTTGTTGGGGATAGTGTGTTCTTGGTGCGTATATTGCAACCCTCTCCCCCGGTTACCTGAAAATATCTGGGAAAAAATGGCTCCCTGCTGTTTAACTGGCTTTGAATGGAGCCAGCTTCGCCCTGCACCTTGTTCCCTCTGTGCTGCGGTCATCTTAGAGGCTGCATTTAACCTCAATCCGGTCACCAGTGCTGCAATGAGAAGAATTCTCCCAACTCACCATCTTTATTTTTCTTTTTTTTCCTCCAACTCTGTCGATTTCTTTACTTGAAAACAACATTTCATCTGGTTTCTCTTGTTTCTAACTCTTCTCTGCTTGCCAGTGTAGTAGAAACAGTTTATTTTATTATTTAAAACTGGTTCACCATATCATGAATACATTTTTCTGCTCTGTGGAAAAAACCTCTCCTCTCCATTTCAACTTCCCACTTGGAAAGTGCCATGAAAGTGCTCCACCCTAAACTGAGACAGATGCGATAGTTTGCACCTTCTTATGGTCTTATATTTCTTTGTGTGTTTCGTACTTTGTAGGTTTTGATTGGGTTTTAAAAGAAAGTGGTACTCAAGGCGACAATAATTAGTTGCTTTTACACTGTTTGTTTTCTCCATTTAATTTGCTTCACGCCCCATTTTGAGTGACGAATGGCAATAAAGCAGCGTGATGGCTGGGAGCCTTTTTTTTTCTCCCTCTCCCTTTTTGGTTTAGGTTGGCATATACTTAGTTCAACTATTTTTGTAACCCCAAAGAGCAGTATTATGTAATAGAGGGAGTGAAGTTTGGTTCTGTGATGTTTTCAAGTTTCAGTTAACACTGGATGCAATCATTTTAAAATGTACAGTTCATTTTGTGTGACTCTGCTGGCGGTTTGCAGTCCAGTGTACGTTTGCTCATTCAGAACCGTGCCGTTGGATTTATTCAAAGCTGTCAAAAGATTGATCAAAAATAATAATAAAAAAGAAAATCTTTACAAATTTTGAAATATTTCTTGCCTTTTTTATTAGATCTTTTTCTGTAAAGTAACTATTATGCTCTAACATTTCTGATAAAGTTCCACAGGACAAACAGAAAGAGATGGTGTGGATGGCGGAGTGTACCACAGCCGATGTGGAGGTCAGCCTTTACAGACTCGGGCTCTAACTGTACACTTATTAAACTGGAGAGTGCTGCTTTTGGCCCAAAGGATTCAATAACTGGAAAGAACATGTCAGACACAGAAACGAAGCACCATTGCAGTCATTTCCTGTGCAGAGCTGTTTGCTGTAAAGCAAAGCCGCCTTAAGCCACGAGTGACCATTCAATAATGTCTGGCCGCCCCGGCCCCTGTGTAAACAGGATTCTGAGACTGAATCATATTATGTATAATGATTTAATAGAATTAGCCTGTGTAATCTCCCGAAAAATAGTGAAACCATCGTTATTTCCCAAACTTTACATACCCTGTACTGATGTTTGTGTTGTGACAATTAATACAAAAGTCCAGATGCCAGATTCTTTGCATACAAGTTTAAATATCTAATGTTGGATTTAATGTTTACTCTGTTCTATTCCACTTAAGAATAGCACTTCATTTGGATTTGGACAATGTTGCACTTTTTAAAAAATGTTTGAAAAAAATGGGATTTGTGCTCCTTACTTGGTTAATGGTTTATAGATCCGAGCAGCACTTTCCAAATGGCTGTTTTTTTAATGTGTAACAAAAGCTGAGGTAAATTATTTTCTGAGTCGTAGATGTTTCTTAATGTTGTTTGACACATTAATCTGAAATCACAAGATCCTCTTCAAGCTTGAAAACAAAAGTGCTGCTTTGCTGCTCTCTGACCCGTCACATGACGGTCATCTGTTGGAGCCGCTCGTTTCTTTTCAAACACTGGTGTGTGCTAAGTGAGAAAATGACAATTCTGTGACAATGGCATCTGCTTCGGATCAAATAACAAGGGGAAACATTTGGGTGTTTTTGATTTGACAAAATACTCATCTGTAATTTGGTGTTTTCTCTTGTGACTTGGCTCGTCCTGGATCACATGACCTGCAGACAGCGGCCATTTGACTCCATCTAGTTACAGCTGCTGAGAATGAGCGATTTGCATTTAGCTTGTAAGAAAAGAGGTGGCACTCCATCCGTCCAGTCCCACAGAACCTGAAGACGCCCCGTTTCTGCAGAGCTGAGCTCCGTTGCACCAGTTTGAATAAAAACCACACAGAAATCTGTCAGCAAATACCTCACAGCAAGTTTTATTTATACATCCAAAAACAAAAGATCAAATTTCTCACACTATATACAGATATTACATACAGTGTTTGTACACATATTACATCATTTGTACACAAGAAAAATATACATAAAAATGTAAACTTTTGTATACAAAAAATACCTTAGACAAACCAAACAAGGACCAATAACAAAAGGTGACTAGATTAGCTCATCCTATCTTTAAAAACAGTAATACAGTACATTCAATGAGTATAGGAATTTGTCAGCCGTCTCTGAATTCAAGCAGTGGCTACGAGCCCTGTGAAGGTTTTGTTCTACGTGGTCGTCGAGAGCAAACTGGCGCAGCGGCTAATCTCATGCTATGTGGTTACAGCAGTATTGCCTTGTTGGAAACTGACACTTTCAACCAACCTGCTTTCTCTGTGGTGTTTTTCCTCTATGGAGCGCGTTCCTGTCAGTGACCCGGCCGCAGCGCTCTCCGGTGGAGCTACAGGTTTACACCGTCTGAGCGCGTTTTTCTCTTTGGAAGGGAGAGACAGAACTGGGCCTTCTCACAGCTGGAAACGGGGGGGGGGGAGGAGGGTCTGGTGCAGGCTCAGAGCTGGAAATGATGGCAGCTGTTCATGTTTTGAGCATCCAAGCATTAATAATGAAAATACTTCAGGGAAAAAATAAAAAAAATAAAAAACGAAAAGGCAAGTCAGACAAGGGACACGATGAACACCACTGGCCTCATCCACCTTTGTGCAAATCTATGGTGAAATGGTCTGTTGTTCGCTAGTTCTCCACAAGATGATGCCTTCAATCCAATTTTTCATACTGACAACATCAAGCCAGTGACCCATTATCTTATATTATTCGCTCTCATACAAAAAGTTTCGGCCTCACACAATATCAGATTCCTTCCTGGAGTTTAATAGCTATCAAAAATATCCTCCATTAGAATATTAAAGGACGAAACGACAGCACACAGAACAAACACTGACCCCCCCCCCCAACAACGAGCATTTTGATAGCCATTAACAACAAGATTCATTCCACAAGACACGGGTTCCACTGAACACATTGCAAAGAACAATTTCAATCCATTGCTACTCAAGAATTCACCAACAAACCCCAAGATAGAGACTTCTATTCTATATACCTAATATTCAACGATGTCCGATAATCTGGCTACTATAAAAGCCATGGCTGCACTGCTGTGTGAGTTAAAAGGCAGGGTGGGGGCAGAGGGGGGGGGCTGTTTTCCTAAAACTAAATCCAGATCCCAGGTTTGCCTCATGAAGCTTAAAATCACTTTATAAGTGAGTGAAACGGACAGTGCTTTACTTCAGACGTGCAAAATACACCAATTTATACCATCATGGTACACATAGCTCATGAGTAATATATATATATAAATATGTCAATATATATATATATATTCAATCAACTGCCTAAGCCTTCTCTACGTTCTTTTCAAAGACATGCAAGCCACTAAAGACCATTGTGTGTGTGGACCAGAGAGCACCTTTGAGAGTAGACACTTTAAAGTCCCTGCGTGCGGCCACCACCGTGCTTACTGCTGACGCTCGTCCGTCAGCCTTTAGAGTCCGCTCGCCGGAGGGGGGTTGGCCTGAGTCTGAGTGTTGTAAAAATCTGGAGTTTAAAAGTCACAGAGGCCAAAACATGATCCAGCTGGTTTTCAGTGAGTGAAGCTACACGTAATGACACCCATCAATGAAAAAAATAAAAATAAAAACCTCACGATGCTAAAGTCATGTTAATGTGTTTTATTGCTTTAAGAAACTAGATTTACTTTCAAGTGTCTACTAGGCCACTCAGGGTGCCACAACCAATGGTGAGGTCAGAGATTTTGACGTCCGAGCAAACCGATAAATGAGCAAATATACAATATACACAATATAAAAACAGCTGTTTAAAATTATTTTGGTAAATTCATTCGTGAGATCCGACTAAGATTCTAATATCATGATAACAGTTAAATATCTTGAAACGTAAAGGGTCACAAAAAACGTCACGATGTGCAGTCTTGTTTTCCAGAGGGTGACGGACAGTGTATCAAACAGGTGGGAGAGCTTTAAATTAAAGAGGAAAAAGGAGAAATGGTTTTGGCCGTCTGAGCAAGGCAGGGTACTGCTGATCACTTTAAGACAGGACTGAAACCGCTAAAGCAAACCAAGCTGATCACTGATTGAGGCTTCTATGAATTCTGAGCACTGTCACACAGGTAATCTCTGCTAAGGTCCTTCTGCCCGTGTCCCCCCGCTATGTGGTCAGGCGGCAGGCGCCTGCTGACGGGACCTCAAGGCATCAGGCAGGCGGACCGGCGCTGGCTTTGAACCGCAGACCCGGCTACGGGCGGGGGGGGGGCGGGGGGGACTAAACCAAGCTGGAGCATCTTTAGGAAAATCTGAGGTTGTGCAAAGTCATTATCAAATAGTGCACTGTTACCGCATTGCACACGTGTAGCAGATGAGTCGGGGTGGGGGGGGGGTGAGGGGGGGTGGGGGGGGGGGGTCAGTCTGCCGCGTTCAAAGCCAGCGCCCGTCCACGGACCGCCACGCCGGGGTGGGGGGGCCGCCCGCCCGCCCGCCGCCTGCTCTCATTTGCTGTGCGTGAAGGGGGGCGTGGCGCTGTTGGCACTTGCAGCGGTGGCACTGACGTTGGAGAAGCCGGCGGGGGGGGCCGTGGAGCTGTGGCTGGGCTGCACGTCTTTCGGGATGCCGCTGTGGGAGGCCAGTTGATGGCCGAAGGCCGCGCTGAACTGAGGGAGCTGCTGCTTGGGCTGCGTGGAGGCCAGCAGGTCGTGGGAGGAGGCGGGGAGGGAGGAGGGGGGCCCGGGGGGAGCGGTCAGCCCGGTCATGGCGCTCTGCGGCAGGGCCGACAGGGCGGCCATGGGCTGCAGCGTCACGGAGTGGGTGGTGGCGGGGGGGGTGGACAGAGACGTGGATATGAGATGACTGTCTGACCTGATGAGGCTGCCGAACTGGGTGGGGTCGGCCAGGGCCAGCGGGAGGTTGTTCCAGGTGGAGCGGGGGGGCCCCGGCACGCCGCTCAGGGGCACCTCCAGCAGCAGGGGGGGGTCGGTCTGAAAGGAGCTGGCGTGCTCGCCGTAGGGCGACGGCTCGCTGCTGTAGTGGCTGCCTTGGGGGGGGGGCGTGGCCGCGTCCGACTTGGCCAAGACGTGGGACGCGTGCGTCCGAGGAAACGTCCGCTCCGGCGGGGGGGCCTGCGTCAGCAGGGGGGAGGGGGAGGGGGCCACCACAGAGGAAGAGGAGGTGATGCTGGAGCAGGACGCGGCGGGCGGGCCGCTGGGCTGGGGGGGCGGGGGGGAGGGGGGGGAGGGCCCCCCGGGGGGGGGGGGGGGGGGGGGGGGGGGGGAAGTGCCCCCCGCTGGACTGCAGGAGGTTGTCCTCCAGCTCCAGGCTGCTGAAGTTCTCGGGGGGGATGCGGCTGGTGAGCAGGGCGCCCATCCCCCCCTGCTGGACTGGTCCCGGGAACACGGCCATGGCTCTGTGGTCCACCCCCTCGGCAGGGGCCAGGTCTGCCATGGAGCTCAGGCACACCAGGGAGTCCGGGTAGGAGCCCATGGCCTGCAGCGCGCGCACCAGCTCCTCCGCCTCCTCCGTGGTGGGCAGCAGCTCCCCGTTCTTGCCTGTGGAAACACGCCTTTGTCACTTCTGCTCGTGGCGCGAAACGAACGGCGTGGGGACGGGCCCGAACACTTTACCTTCGAACAGGTCGAAGTCCTGCAGGTCGTCGGGTAGCCGGGGCAACACATCGGAGAAGTCCTCCAGGTCATTTGGAATGTCTGCTATGTCATTGGTGATGTCGTCAGGCAGCTCCTCTGTGCTCAGGTCGGGGGTGGAGGGGCTCCTGCCGCCGGAACAGAGAAGGAAGGACAGCTCGTTAGCAAACCGCAGACGCCAGCAGCGGCTTAAACGTGAGACTTAGGGTGGGGTGACACGGGGGGGTGGGGCGTACCTGATGCTGGCCTGCGAGGGCAGCGCCAGGCTGGTGGAGGGCATCCCCAGGTTGCCCTGCGGCAGCGCGGGGGGGATGGGCTTCTGAGGCCTCCGCGGCCCTCTCCTCCTCTTCTTCTTGTGTTTTTTGGTGAGCGCCGGCGGTTTGGTCTTTTTACGTGGCTTTCGCTGCTGCTGGTGCTGCACCCGGCGGTTCCCGTCGCCGCGCAGGAAATTATCCTGTGGGGAAAAACGGCAAAGGACCGGTCACAGAGCTGAAGATGTTTTTTCAAAAATTAAAAAAGTTCATCAGCAGTTCCACGTGGCTGAGAAGCTCCAGGTGGAAGCTGCATATTCAGCATACCGACACCAGAGTGCTACCCGTCTCCTCATTCATCTCTCTGCCGGTGTCCGTTCGATGCTGAACTCACCATCTTTTTGGCATGCTCTTCACAGAGGGGCGTCTGGTGTGTGATATCAAACACGGGGATGGAGCACTGCTGACCGTCTGCAAATTTGGCCGTGCAACTCGCAAAGAGTTGTTGGGAGCGATTCAACAGAATGTCTACAGGAGGGGAGTAAAGGCCAAAAAAAAGGAAAAACTGTACAGTGAAATAAAAAAAGGAATTTAAAAAAAAAAGGCTAAAAATCAACACCGGTTTCTAACACTATGATAGCCATTGTTGTGGGCTTCAGAGAGGCGGCGGTGTGAAGGATACGCTGAAAGCAGTGGCGGGTGAAGGGCAGAGCCCTGTTGCTGCAGGCCTGGCCCTTTGTGCTGCCGGTGCACGTCCCCGGCCCCGCGCTCTGCGGCTTCTGGGGCGCCGCGCTGCAAAAGAGACACACACCGAGCTGAGCAAAGGGCAGCGGGCGGTGAGCACCTCACGGTGATTTACACTCATTTCAGAGTCGCGTGGAGGGAAACTAAAACCAGCGACGTGCTTCTCCTAGGAATACACGTTGCGGGTTTAATCCCCGATATCGGCCCCAAACGGGCACACACTAGCCGGACTGACAGGGAGCGGGGGAGGTTACCATGACGAGCTGCGGGAGGCAGCGCTCAGCTCCTGGATCAGCTGGCCCGCGCAGCCGGGGTTGTTGCTGGCGGCGTGCAGCAGGGCTTTGCGGAAGGCGTAGCGGCACCTCTTCTGGCGGATGCTGGCCCTCTCCTGCCTGCACATGTGCTTGTACTTCTCCTGGAGGTAGGAGCACAGCCGGAGGAGCCGCGTGCGCCGCGACGACCCGCTGTCGTCTTCCAGCCTACGCAGGACAGGCGTGAGGGGCGTCACAGCAAGAAAGCTAACCGCCTGCGGTGTGTGCTCGGACATTTGGATACGAACCCATTGCGCGGTCTCCATGAGCTCTGAAAATGAGCTAATCTCTCTGCCTGCTCTTCTTCGTGGTCTTCGTCTGCACTGTCCTCCGACCAGTCCAAACCTGAAAGGGAGCTTGTTAGGGGGGCTCATCGGCTCATATTAACCAAAAACATCATTACAATGGGCCTTCAAAAAGCGTAGGTTGGTTTATACGAAGTGGCAAATTAGTGTTTAAAGCATTCAGGTGAATCACCTAGATGGGGAAAGAGGTCTCCGTGCTCCTGGTGTCTCTTGGCACAGAGCTGGACGAGGTGTTGCAACCTGGCCAGGCAGCTGGCGGAAGGTGAGAAGGCCGTGGGACGCATGACGACCACATGCCGCTGATTGTTACTGCCACTGTCCTTGCAATTGGCAGGCAATGGAGTACCAGCGAAAGGCATTTTCCTGCTGAGCGATGGTCCAGAATGTTGCCCTGGACTGGGCGCCGCATTTGGAGGCGCCCCTGGAGGCAGAAAGTTGACCGTCTGAGGTGGTGGTGGATTGCATAATAAACCCTGCTGCTGTCCTGGGAAGGTGAAGGAGGTGGAGTGCTGAGGCTGCTGGAAAAGACCTGGCTGCTGTCGCGGGAGAAGCGTGCTGAGCGGCGATGAGGGGTGCGCGCGGGAAACAGGGGAGGGGCTAAAGTGCTCAGAAGGAGGCTGGAAGAGTTCTGTATCATTGCAGAGTTTCTGGTTGAGGATCAGCCGACTCTGTAGTTTCTTCTTGATGGCGTTGCCCTTCCGAGGGGTGCTCACCTCCTCCCCGTCTGTGTCGTCCTCGTAGAAGGCAAAAGGGTCCAGGAGTTCCCCATCAGGGAGGGGTAACAGGCGTGCGCAGGGGGGAGATGGTGGGAGTTCATTTATACCATTGGGAGCTTTCAGAGCTAAAGAGGGCACAGTAATATTGAGAGCCAATGACTCCACGTGAGCCCGAGGGCGCATTTCCTCCAAAGCGTCGTGCTTCTTTTTCCGCTCCTTCTTGGGGATAAAGCCAAGGACCTGCAGGTGGCTGTTGCAGTACCTGGAAAATCAAAAACACCCCCCCAGATGAGTGAGCGGACACACTATGGTTATATATTGCATTCGACTAGGTTAGAATCCCACACCGATACGCACCTGCGGTCCTCAGACTTGGGGATGGGGTTGGTACATCGCTGGCTGTTATACTTTGCCACATATTCACATTGCTTGAAGGGAGCCGTCTTATCCTCCAGAACGTGCCGGATACAGAACGCATAGCCATTAAGTCTGCGCTGCTTGCACAGCTTTGGACTATACGAACACAACGGCTTATTGTCCACCTCTGAGAAGTGTATGTGTTTGCCTTCATACATCACGTGACTCTTGTCCTAGACAACATCAGCTGATGGGATAAAGACAGGAAAAAACTAAGAATTTTAGCCTTAAGACGTAATGTCAAGCACAGAGCAGAAAAAGACAGATTTCCCCCCCAAAATATCTGAAAACTGTTTATTCTGTATTGTATAGTATACATTTATTTTGTATATGAGTGAGGGAAAGGCATGAATAATACACTCTGAAAGGAGCCTAAGATGCTTGAGAATATCAAACTTAAAAAAAGAAAATTCCTCTGAATATTTGCTTCTTGCTTTAACATCATCTAATCTAAGGGCACCGTCTCAAGACTGATTAAGTGTCAGCTAAGTTAAGATCTTTGTTAAAATAAAACCTTTTAGTGCTCCTTTACGGTAATAAACGTAACCCTTCATTTCAAACATGTGATGCTACAGAACACAGGGCACTTCTTTATTTTAACCATAGCTTAGTTGATGCATACAACTTTTTTCCCAGTTACTATAAGGAATACTTCAAATCTGACATCTGAAGCATACACTGGACCCGCACAAACTCGTAAAATGTGTGTTCCATGTTTCAAAATCGGTTTACTTTAAACATTTAAATCAAGACGAGAAGAACCGGACTTAGAGCAAACAGCGTAAACTTACAGTTGTGTACGGAGGGGGGAGCTAGCCTGCTACGTTAGCTTGAGAGCGATTAACAGCTGTGAAACTTTGTAATTTAAATTTGTAAACAAGTTTGCATCCAAAAGACACGTGTCCTAATGCAGACTGTAAACCTTTACTTGTGTTGTGTTGGATACGCATATTATCACAAGTCCTAAACGCAAAAAGTCTATTTAGCTAGTTAGCTCAAGAGGCTAAAAACACAAATTAGTAGGCGGTAGCTAACCAGGAAACGGAAACATAAGCAAATGGTAACACTATAAAAGGTCTATTTCCAGTTTACTTTTACTTACAAAAATATAAGCATAGTCATAAGATAAATGTAGTAGTTCATTGGTCTTAAAAACGATCTATTGTGATTTATGTAAATTACATATTTATAGCCATATACTTTCAAACAAAGGGTACACATACGAGGCTTTAGGCCCGTTTCCCAAGGCCTCCGCAATCATCGATATGAATTATAGCCACCAGTCGTTACATAATGCGACAATAGCACGCTACGAGAATTAAAATTGCCAACACTGTGAAACTACCTACACACACCCAAGTCACTGACAAGGAAGGTGGGGTCAGAAGTTGTTAAATACATATCTCAAATAAAAGAGGCCTATTTACTTCAATGGGACGGCGCCCTCTGGTAGAACGACTGTCCGACGGAAGCGCGGGCGAAGCGGCACACTCAGAAATCGAGGTCGCGGTCGTATGTGAGCTTGCTTACCTTCAATTGGTATGGGCTGTTAGGTATTCGCTCTAGATAGGCGGCCGAAATGTCTATTAGAATCAGCTAGGCTATTTGGGCATCGATACTCCAGATAGGATGGTAACGGTGGTCTTCATCGAGCTCGGTTGATCTTGAAGTAAGAATGCATATAAATAAAGGCTAACCAGAGCAAATTACAAGCAGTAGGCAGGCTGCTGAGGATATTTGTTGGATCCACAGCAGACTCCTCACAGCACCACTACAGGCACTGCGGGGACATGACAACAGTCCGCTCAACAACAACAACCTCTCCTACCATATTGGAAATTCAACTTTGTTAAAAGCTCTACAGTGTAGAAGTATGATTTAAATCTATTTAAGAAACAAATGGCAGTTTGTGTGAAGGACATTGTCGTTAACATTGCACGTGTAAACATATGAATTGTGACTGAGAGGTCCAAAAAAGAGTTGCATAGTGAAATCCACCTGGACCACGACCATCATCGTCCAAATGAATGAGTTATCTGCCCTGCTGCCACACTGTTGCGACTGTTCACTAATGACGGACCACGTGTCAATCACACCGGGAGCTCCAGGCTGGAAAAGTTAAGCAGGCATCACTCAAAACAACTAAATCCATACTCATTTTAGACTTTTTTTTTTTTAATACAATGCAAACTTTAATAAATGTTTTCATATATTGCGACATAAATTTGCTTTATTATTTTATATCACTTTTACAAATACCTAGACTTTAAAAAATAATATTTTCTTTATTCTTAAAGTATATTTTTTGTTAACAAAGGAAGACTAAATCTACCCTCTGAGTATTAAGATCGTTAAGTCTTTGGTAACGATTGCTACAAAATAAATAATATCAACAATAAAAGAGCAAACTGCTGGAAGTGCATTTCTGAGTTTTTGGGAAATCTAAGATGATGAAACATTTAATCTGAAATAAGCGCAGCTAGCAGCTATGCTGATTACATTATGGAAATAAATGAGGAGTTGTTCTTTAGAGTAAAGCATCAGTTATAATATAAACAAATCCTTCTAGGAATGTGCAAATATCGGAGTTGTGCGTATCATTATTCCGGCTATTTCTTGGGCCTTAGCATATGGCTGGCTCGTCCACGGCTTGTGCTCCCTCTGTGACAGCTTTCACGCATTTTGCCATGGTCTGGGAGGCTCTGCTTATGGAATCTGAGGGTGAAGAAATTAGAAAACAATTAACATTTGTGCAAGAACTGGATCAAACCTATGTCTGTAATGGATGCTAAAATTATGCAAACAAATAAAATATATGGATTATGGGTAAACAACTAAAAACTGATAATTTACATGTTGTGTATGGTGATTAGTTCAAAAAACTGAATTGATACACAAAGATATTAACTGGTGGGTTAAGAGTTGTTATAAGTTATCATATTAAATAAGTGTCACTTGTTTTTAATCTTAACTACAAACCCTGGAGTCTCCTGTAGCATGCTATATCATAATTACAAGGTAAGATAGAAATTCTAGAAAAGTATCCAGTATTTAATTCTGGAATTTTATGTTTACTTATCATTTTGTGACAATCCATCCATCCATCCATCCATTATCAATACCGCTTATTCCCTCATGGGGTCGCGGGGGGAACTGGAGCCTATCCCAGTGGTCAACGGGCGAGAGGCAGGGTACACCCTGGACAGTCCGCCAGTCCATCACAGGGCCAAACAACCACTCACACTCACATTCACTCCTAAGGGCAATTTCCCCAATCTCCAATCAGCCTAACATGCAGGTTTTTGGACTGTGGGAGGAAGCCGGAGAACCCGGAGAGAACCCACGCAGACACAGGGAGAACATGCAAACTCCACCCAGAAAGGTCCTGGTTCCCCCGGGATTCGAACCCAGAACCCTCTTGCTGGGAGGCGACAGTGCTAACCACCACACCACCGTGCCGCCCTTCATTTTGTGACAATTTTAAAGAAAATTGATTTCCTCAATCTAAGACAATATTAGGTATATTCTATTCTTTTAAACCATGCAGTGACTTTTAAAATACCATATATGTGAGCCATGTCAAAACACAGCATGTTATCTGGATTTTTCTTATCTCTGCATTTGTATTTTAAGACAAACTTTTAATTCCTGCATTATTTGGAGCATCAGCTGAACCATAATGATGACAAGGCTTGTTAAATATAATGAATACAAAAGGAGTCACCATTTAGTAAAAGCATTGAGTAAAAATGTGATTTCAAATCGTATGTATGGCAGTTTAAGACAAAAAATGTTAAAATCTTTTCCGTATTTGTACTGTATAAATGCCACGTGCTGCCTGATTACCTAAAGCAAAGCAGTTTCCAATAAATTAAGAATGATTGTAGAAGATGCTGGTGGCTTGTATAAATACTTAATTAACTTCATTTAGAGAGCTAAAATAAATTATCACAGAAAATGTTTGTAGTAAAAAAAATCCTCCAGTCTTAAACCCTATAGGTAAAGATCAGATATTCCACGGTCCACTCGTAGAAGGGATGACCAACCTGTCATGTAAAAGTCCCTCACAGTAAGCTGTGGAGGAACTAAAGGCTCAGTTAGGACGGCCTGGTTCACAGCCTGAAACAGATAAGGCAGACATCACCACCGTCAAGTCGAACAGCCACACCCAAACTGAGATCAGTTTAAATAGCAAGCTAATCACAAAGCGAGCCATATTTTTATAATCTTTATAATCGACTAAAAACAGGGAGAAAACTTCAAAGAAAACCTTTGACAGTTCATAAGCCTGCTTGAAGTAGTTGGCCTCCTCGACGTCATCGTATCGAACCAGATTTGGGGAAACCTCCGCCAGCCTGCTGCGCACCTCATCCAGAGTGTCATAAGGCAGAGTCACCCCAGCAAGCTTTGAAAGGGGTGAGAAATCCCTCGACATTAAGCCTCTTTCAGTTTTTGTGGAAAACACCATGCTTGGACTTTTACTGTGCTTCACCTCAGATAGAGCTCTTAGGATCCTCCAGTCCTCCCTGGCCAGTCCAGGAGGAGTGACGGCAACTTTGGTCTGCTGGGCACGGCCTTCAGTGTTCACATAAGTACCACATTTTTCAGTGTACGCAGCTCCAGGAAGTATGATATCAGCCATGGGAGCGCCCACATCCCCATGGTGACCTGGGCAGGTAGAAAGCAGAGTGCTGAAATAAGGCAGTGTAAAGTATACAACATTTTATAGAAAACTTTATTCACCCTTGATGTGTATTCTGCATTTCTCCCCTAGAGAAATTATCTCAATTCTTCCAAAACATTTTCCCTAACTTAGTAGCTAATGTAGGTGATGAAGGACACTGTCTAACACCTGATCTACAATCTATAATTGGAGCTGTCCAGCAACTCTGAAGCATTCCGCACATTCTCCACAGCATTTACTGACCCTCTGCGCACGTAATGACATGCACTCTGTACTGCTGATGACGATCTGCCTGGATCCAACTGCCTCTCTCAGATGGCGTAAATTAATCTTAATAAAACATGTAATGACTAAACTCCCGAAGCTGACAAGTATGAAGATAAAAGAAACCAACCCTGATAAATGATCAGGCAGCCATTTGGGAGGTCTTGACGAGAAATGGTGCCGGCGTCGGCCCCAAGTAGGAACAGAACTTTGGGGGGGTTTTTCCTGATAGTCTCGACTCCTGGCTGGTACCCAAGATCAAGTGCTGCCACCTGACTGGCAACCCTGGCGACACAGGCAAAGCAGCGCATGGATTACGGTGAAAATCCACCCACAGCAGCGAGCTGCGTCACAGCTTTCCCTGACCGTCACCTGTGAAGCACGTTGAGAACCTTCCAGGTTTCCCCCACTCCGCTGCTGACGCGGGCGTTCTGAGCGATGGTTGACACAGCAGCCATTATCGCTGCCCCATCCTCTCTCTGCAGGCAGCTGCTGCCAACTACGACGACGGGGTGCTTCGCTTTAGCCAGGAGCTGTAAGAGGACAGAAAACCCACTACATCAGAGAGATTTTGCAGATGATGGATGACACTCACAACGGAAACTGCTCTGGCTGTTACCTGAGCATACGGGTGAGTCCCCGCTGCTATTCCTCGCAGGGTCTCCGCAGACTCCCCGAGGTGGTCGTATGTGTAACTTAAGTCCACTTTCTTTCCCACTAAAGCCACATTCAGCTCATTGTGCAGCCAGCTGAGGGAGACGCCGGGGTTGTTTAGAACGGTTATTTACCGATTGTCTAGATTTACACCTCTCTAAATGGCCATGGATTCTGCTTACTTACCTTTTTCTTATTCGTGCATTGAAAAGAGGGGCCTCATAGCGGGGGTTGGTGCCCACCAGAAGAAGCAGGTCTGCCTCTTCAATACCGGCTATGCCAACGTTCAGAAGATAGTTTGAACGCAAGTCAGATCTGGGAAAGCCAAGGTTAAAAAAAAGTCAGATTAGATTTATACAGCATTCTCTGTCTGTCTTTGTTTGACCTTACCCAGCTCCAGCCATGGGGAACGTCTCCTCAGTGCAGAGGTTGTCACTATTCAAACGGTTCAGCAAGTCTTTCAGGGAAACAAGAGCCTCGGCGTCCACCAAACCACCGACCACAGCGGCAACATCACTTCCCTTAACACCTTGTAACTTGAAAAGATAGAAAACAGTTAAGCTACATGAAAATACCTTATTTTTTAATGATTTCAAACTGAAGGCTGTTGGATTGCGAGTTACTTACCACTCCAGCCACCCGGGTCAGCGCGTCCTCCCAGGACGTGGCGACAAGCTGTCCTGCCTCATTTTTCACCATTGGCTGAGTGAGCCTCTGCCTTTTCAGTCCATCATACGCAAACCTGACAAAGCAGAGGCAAGAAAAAGAAGAGTTCAGGTGTAATGCTAACTCCTCTTTAACAAACAGACAAATCTGTGTCCCTGACATAACTTCCGTGCAACAGGACACTGACCTGGTTTTGTCTGAGATCCACTCCTCATTTATATCCTCATTTATGCGAGGCAGGATTCTCATCACCTCCCCACCACGAGTGCTCACCACAATGTTACTCCCCACAGCATCCAGAACATCAATGGATTCGGTCTTCCTGTTGGAAAAGGCAAAAGGAGTGTAAATACCCCTTTTTTTATTCCAGCAAAAAGGTCATGGACATTCTAGGAGCAATACAAGAACCTGGTCTCCCATGGACGAGATGTGAAGGCGTACGGTTTAGACGTCAGGGCCCCCACGGGGCATATATCAATAACATTTCCAGATAACTCTGACATGAACATCTTCTCCACGTAAGTCCCAATCTGCAGGTCGTTTCCTCTGCCGGTGGTCCCAAGGTCCTCCACGCCGGCAATTTCACTGGCAAAACTTCAGATGGGAGAAGAGGTACAAGTGTTACACCACAACAAAATTACACAGCAACACAGCTCGCCTTGCATTTCAAAGTCCGACTTACCGCACACAGCGTGTGCACTGAATACACCGAGTCATAATGGTTTTGATCAGAGGGCCTATGTTTTTGTCCTCCACCGCTCTTTTGCCCTCAGTGAAGCGGCTCCTGTCGCTGCCAAACTGCATTGACTGGTCCTTGGAGAAAAAATCAAGCTTAAGTTTCTTTGGTTCATTAGTAACTTTTTTTTTTTTTTTTTAAAGCCAAAACAATAAAACGAAAATGTGTACGAGTATTTACCTGCAGATCACATTCACCCCCTTGATCACAAATCGGACAATCTAAAGGGTGGTTAGCCAGTAGGAACTCCATCACACCCTCTCTGTGTAAAATTAAAGTTTGGAACAAAATTATTTCACACTACTTGTAATGAATTTAGTGTATTTTGCTTAAGATGAGATGTGGATTAATGTGTCACCACCCAATGAAAAGGCAATAAGGCAAGACTTAACAGGTGTATTATTGTTATTAACTGTGATGTTTAGTCTACCTGGCCCTTCTTGTTTTGTCAGAATCGGTTAAAATGTTCCAGCCCTTCATGACAGGCATCGCACAAGCTGCCACCGGCTGCAAGGTAAACAAAACAGTTGCATGTTCTACTAACCGGGCCGTTTTTTTTTGTAAAAACAGTCAAGAAGACACTAGACAAAGGAGAACATGCTGCCTGAAAACATACCTTTGGAACTTTCTCTATCTCCACAAGACACATGCGACAGTTTCCTGCGACTGACAGGCGTTCGTGGTAGCAGAAGCGGGGAATCTGCATGCCCACCCTCTCACATGCCTGAAAGACAACACCACCAGTTTTGTGTCTGGAGCATAATGTGGTTGGAAGTGTTGTCATCTTATATGGCGACGCATGAAATTGCCATTTCACCTGCAGCACAGTTGTTCCTGGCTCCACCAGGATTGGGTTTCCATCCACAAACACCTCCAGCAGGTTGCTGGCAGCAGCCGCTGCTGCAGAGGCGCTGCGAACTGCAGACACATGCAAGAGAAGGAGATCTTTAAACAGAATCCCTCTCTGTGATTTCTGCCATTGTTTCTTTGTTTTTTTCGTCACACAATGTCAATTCCACTGTACCTAATAGTAATAAATGAGGGTAACACCCTGTTACTGATTAAACTGACCCAACAACAGCCTGGCATGCAATGTGATAATCTGGTCTTTAATCCACCAAGTGGAACAAATGAAAGACGGTGCCAGGCATTCAAATGATTACTTACTTACAGCATGGCTATTAAGCACGAATACAAAACACACTTTGTGCGTACATGCACAAAGGCAAATTCAATTAATCGTCTACTTAAGGTACCATTGTAAAATGCAGCCGCGCCTCCTCTGGGAACAGCAGCTGGAAGCAGACTGCGACTCGCAACAGGCAAACGCAACATGCTGGAAGGGAGAGACGCAGAGAGGCAGCGTTATCCGCGAAGCCGAGGCCCTCCCCACTAGCAGATTTAACCAGTGTGTCGACGTAGGTCTGGGATGCTATTAGCCGGCTGCTGCGCAGACCGTTAGCCCCTTTAGCTTTCATGTGGCTACAAAAACAAAAACAGAAGTGAGCTAGCTAACGTGTTCTTTTGCTACGACACGGAGAGTCGTAGCAAAAAGTACATACGTTTAAAAATATTAAAAAACGGTCTGGTTTTCACAGCCTCGTGTAGGAGCCAATTAGCGGAAAAGTTTTATTGGATAATTGATGCCTTGACAGCCTACATAAATGCCCCAGACGTTTGACAGAACCGAAGGCACCCTGTCATAAACGGAGTGTCCACGACAACATTCACACTGCTTCGCAATTAGGCTTTTACTCTAACGGCAGTCCCGTTAAGTGGCGTCTGACCGTCTGTAGCGAGAAATATTATGTTCCACGGATGCCGGGTCGCAGTCGCCTCACCATAAACGCTACAAGACACCTTCCTGTATCGTGTTTCACGCTTAAGAGCCCCTTAACGATGTTTGCTTTGCCGCTGTGAAGTTCGCTCGCGCTCGGTGGCCGCTCACTTACCCTGCCGTGCTCTTATTAGACGATTTGCCACGCAGATTGCGCACTGTCTTCTTATTCTGCTGCGTCACGGATTAAGTAATCCTGTATACAATAATCCAAATAGGGTGGCATTCTTTAAAGCGAAAGTCTTTTTTAAGATCATAGAATCGGTGTTGGGTGCCAGAAGCTGGTGCATTTGAATATAATATCATTTTCAGCCCGTCTCGATGTGCATTGAAACACAAGTCTGAGACCCATCAGATTAAAAATGCAACATTGATATAACAGTCGTTTGAAATTATTTTACAATGCCACTAATCATTCTAAGGACACTGATAAACTAATATATTTATGGCAGTCTTGTTTGATCAGAGGATAAACAATGGTAACTCATCTGATATTCCCACCATATTTATGATTCAGACAGGATTCCCTTTACTTTGGATGAACAATTTGAAATTCTTCATTTACTTCAATGACCGAGAGATTAAATTCTCTGTTAGACTGTTGCTGAAATACCATATGGATATGCTAATTTCTCGAGAAAATTATTTAAAGATTTGATTACATAAAAATGTTAACATCCTGTCCAAGTTTTCATAGACTAACAAACCACCCTCTCTCCTGGGAACGTGGTGGCACTTTATCTCTTAAGCCAGTGGTGGTGTAAACCTACAAGTCTGGGTTTACGTCAGAGAGGGGGGGAAAAAAACAACAGTAACAGGAAATAGCTGAATTTGTAATGAGGCCCTCAGGAAAAATAATGGATATGCACATCTGGATTTCTGTTAGACTCCTGCATATCTTCTAGGCCTACTATAATCCTTCTGTGATCTGGTACGTACATAAAACCTCTAAGACCAGACCTTGAACTCTCACAAACAGATGATGATGATTAAACAGACTACAGTACAGCCAAGAAAAACACATTTATGCATATTTATTTGAAATATATTAGGATTACACATAACTACACTCCTGTTTACTGGTAAAAAAAAATCTTACAGATACATTAAACCATGATTTTAAAAAGTCTACATGGGGCTATGTAAAACATATAATATACTAAAATATTACTACAAGTCAATATCCGCTGTACGTGTATCCTTTTAAAAGAATCAGACAACTATTAATAGCATATAAAGGTAAAAAAGAATTAAATGTATGAAATATGCTCTGACTTTGGTGTTCCCTTTTGCAGAACTATTTTCCACTGATCAATTAACAACTTTCCCAGCTGTCTGTCTCTGTGCTGATAACTTGGCTTCTGCAAACGAATGTAAATATATTAACTGCCTGTGCACATTATATTAACTTCTATTCAGCTTTTCCATCAAGGATAATTGACAGCTGAAGTAGGCGTAACAGTAGGAATGAAATAAAATAGGAAAATCTGAACACTGGAGCTGGGATAAATAGCTCTGATAATCTTCGTCATTGACGCTGCGTGAACAGTCTTGTTAGGATGATTGCGTTCATAGATTTGATGAGGCCACGGGCTCCTCTGGGAAGTGATCTGGATGAGCCCCTGGTATAGACTCAATGTCTGTGGCGGAAATGGACTGACTGAGCTCTTTAAGTGAGCTCTTAGTGATGTCCAGGCATGCATGCTTTAGGATGACACGCACCCTCTTGCTCAGGAACATGTAGAGCAGGGGGTTAATGCAACTGTTAAAGAAGCTTAAACTGGTGGTGAGGGGGAAGCCAGCCTTCAGAACATTGTGGAGATAAAAGGTAGAATGTATGGATAACTCCATCAAGCTGAAAACGTGGAAAGGTGCCCAGCATAAAAAGAAAGCCAAAATGACTGCAGTGACTGTTTTGGAGAAACTGGATATGGGAACCGAACCCCCAGACTTTTTCACTTTGATTGACAGAAGTGTGCCTGTCACACATATAGCCGTAAACGGGAAAAGGAAGCCGACTGTGGTGCGGATGGCCACTATTATCACGTGTCTCATAGCCATTGTGTAGCTGTCCTGTGTGTGGAAGTTGTTGAAGCACAGCACCTTGTTGTGTACGCGTATGGTGTCACGGAAGATCAAGGCGGGACAGCTCAGGGCTGCAGCTAGACCCCAAATACAGCCACACACAGACCAGGCCCTGCCGATAGTGCGGTACCTCTGAGACCAGTTGAGATGCACCAGAGAGACATATCGGTCTATGCTGAGCACGGTGATGAAGAGGACACTGGCATACATGTTCATTGCAGACACAAAGGAATTCATCTTGCACATGGCCACGCCAAAGTTCCAGTGGAAGTCCCGCAGAATGTAATCAATGTAGAAAGGCAGGAACAGCACAAACACAAAGTCTGCCACGGCCAGATTGAGCAACCAGACAGCGTTGATGGTCTTTTTGCTTTTAAATGCAGTCAACCAGATAACCGTTCCATTCCCGATCAGGCCAAAAACAATGGAAATGATGTAGATTACTACAGAGATGATGTGTATAGGGTCCACCTGACTGTGGTCTACTTTAAGGTCATCAAAATCACCGTATTCCAGGACATACTCATAGGTGTAGTTCACACTATAGTCTTCAACGGAGTCCATTGTTGCAGAGATGTTTGCTGAAGTTATCTGTGGGAAGGGAAATCTTAAGATGAGGTACATTCATGCATGATAACATTGTTTCATATTCATACTGTCACAGCGCATTCTCAGCTCATTGTGTCTGCCATTTTGCTGCTGTTCACTGAAACCCTTATTTCTGTTGACAGCCCATGGTCATTCAGTTCCCTGTAATGAAGTTAGTGCTAAGTGCCTCATTAAATAATATGCCAGGATCAGAGTTTATCAGAAAAGAGGAAACTATGATTAATCATGTATTGTTGCACAACATTTTGAGGTACTTTCATATCAGGGTGTTGAAGAAAATCAGCAGATCACTGTTTGTCTTTACCAAGTTCACAGTGACACTAAAATCTGGGATAAAATTTTATAAATAAAGACCATACCATGCTGACGTCAAGGTTAGGAAAGGAAACTAAGGATTTTTACTGTTATTCAAAGGAATATTACCACAAGTCTGTGTTTTTAGGCAAATGCTGGGTAAGATAAAGAAGTTTATAGTCTTGATTCGTTACTTATATATATCTTTTACCAATGTAATCTTCTAATAAAGGTAATTAATTGTTTAACTATATAAACATTAATGGCATAGATATTTGAAAGTTTTATGAAAATATGCAAAAAATATACATGGAGAAAATAATGTCCAATACAATCATTTTTCAAAAGTTACTGAATAAAAACTTTTTGCCATTGGAATAGCAATGAAACGCTCTAAAGGGATTCATCAAAGCTTAAACGTCTTCTAAAAGAGAGTGACGGTAGAATTATGGTGCAGAAATAAATAAAAAAGCTGAAAGGTTTTGGGTCAGGAATACACTTAGAAGGTTTCCTTATAAAAGAAGAACAGAATCTAGTTTGCAAACGGATGTTAAAGACTGTGTTGGGCTACAACCAGTGCCATCCACTCACTATTAGAATACTAATAGGCTGTTCTTTCTTTCCCGAATTTGAGGCGGAGGGGTCATGACTTACTTTAAAGTGCAGCGCTCCCAGTTAACGGTCTTTTTACCCAAACTTCCACAGCTCTGGGCACAAAGTCACCGCCGTCTCTGTTCACATTTGGAGCTCCTTCTGCTCGCCCTGGTCCGTCTCTCCTCGTCGGGCTTTGCAAACTCTTTTGCAGCTCCTTGAAAAGTCTTTCCTTCCATCCAAACTGAGGGGGGTGGGGGCGCAGGGGTGAGGGGGGGGGGGGGGGTTTTTTTGGGGGGGGCGGGGTGGCGGGTGGACGACGAACCTCAGAGGGAAGAAAAAGCAGTTGGTCACCGGCTCGGTATGAAGAAAGCCTGCATTCAGCGGAGCTGTGGCCGCTTTCCATAACAGCAGCGTAAAGCAGCGGCGCACGCCTGTCCCCCCTCAGAGCTTTACAAGCTGCATATGTTTGGCTGATGCGTGCTTAAGTTGGCCCTCCTCACCCCACAGCCGACTGCTGCTTCTTTCTTCTGTTTTTAAATCTCTGATGTCGCTCCTCGTTGCTCGTTGAACATTTGAATAAGCTATAAATGGTGACCACATTCGATTTGGACAATCAAACCACGTGAATGCAAGGAAGCAAAAGGTCGGTGGGAGTAACAGTGGTCCAGCAGCAAGTTTAGCACCTTGATCAAGTGAAAGGAAGTAATCCTGCAGCAGGCTGTGGCATCACAGCTCACAGGCCCACATACAAAACTCCATTCTGCAGCTCTGTAATGTGTTCCAGCAGATCTTCCTTCAGTTCACAGCCATATCTTCAAAGCTCCTGTGTGCACAGTTTCCAAATCAGTCAAGCAAAAGCTTTGATGAGGGCTTGTTTTCTCCGGAGACATATGACAGACGTTACACAACAGATTTTCACAGACTGATGTGGTGGAGGACGTCATCTGATGGGTATTTTGGCGTCCATGTGGGATCCGGTATCTGTGACTCTTTGTAATATTTCTGCTAAGTGCAGCACACTTGAGTTTCCTTCCCCTTTGGAATGTACAATATGAACACAAATGGTGCATTTTTTTGTAAGTTGATATGTATGTTATATTTGATGGAATTTAATTAAAGAACATATACATTTTCTTTGGAAAAATAAATAAATAAAAGAACCAAACCCATAACAGCCTTTCATTGCTTCCTTGTGGCGTAGCCCCATTCACAGTGGTCACCGTGAAAAGCCTCACTCTAAACACGCCAAAGCCAAACGCAGTTATGTTGATCTTATCTGAGCAAAGAATGTGTTCTCAGCATTTAGCAGGCTTGTTTAATCTTGAGGGTTTGTGCCAAAAAAGAGACACAGTTTTTATTTATTTGAGATATTCCTAAAGGATTATGTGTCCTCTGTTGTCCAGGCTATAACAGAATCTCTTATACCAACTTTTAACCCTTGCTACACTGAAGCACATCTCTTTTTATAGCTTGCACGTCCTAAATAATTGATGGCAGAGGGGGAAAAAAATAAGTTCACAACATCAGAGCCGCGCCACTCCTTTATGGGCTACAGCTGGCCCATAACATCACAGGGACTTTTTGTGTTGCTAAAAGTTAATCCACAGATATAGGCAAGATCTTATTATTCTTAAATGTGCAAAAGTTAAACAGAACTACAGCCTTTTTGAAGCTGGTAAGGATTTAACACCATAGACCCTTTGGCCGCTTGTGATAGCCACACTCCCTTGTCTCAGTCCTCAGCAACCCAAAATGACTATGATATACTTCTATGGGCCGAGCAGCCCTGAGGGAGAGAAGTCACATCCCTCAGTAGCTCTGGAGATTTGTGGAGTGTAACAGTCAAACCTAAAAGCAATTTCACACGCAAATTATCATCACGCAGTCTTCCTTGAAGACATTCATGCGTCACAGAGAGGTCAACTGGGGATGGCCTGCTCAGTTTCTTCAAAGAAACTGAATGAACCGGCGCTTGCACCATCTCACAAAATTGTGCTCAAATCTGTTAAGGACTCATTTTGATTTTGATCTTTTTACCATCTCTTTTTCCAAATGTTGAGGTATTGCTTTAATAAATCGTATTTTTTAATAAATCGTTTAATCACTCACTTTCTCCTTCATGTTAAAAAGCCTTAAAAATTCTGATAAACACTTTCCAGCATAAGGTTAAAATGGCTTATTTAGTCTGGCCAGGGATACCAATCTCAATTTTCTTTATCTTTCATGTGAAATTGAAAGCTGGACTCCAACTCAGATTTTAAATTTGCTCAAAATCCACAACACAGTTCTGTGCCACAGATCCAATGACTGATCCCAGCCATCTGAGCTCCTCATGTTTCAGGGTCCTGGTGTGCACATGCTGACTCACGGTGAAACCCTCATGGCGTACCCAGAAACATGAAGAGAACAGGGACATTCCGAAGGTTATTGGAGACACCTGTGTTTTCCATTTTATGATAAAACAAAAAAAAGTGGGAAAAAACACAGGTTGATCTTGAGACATGAGGAAACTACTTAGCTTTCCAGTAAAGTAGTTCATTTTAAACGCTGACTGTGAAATTGGATGAATTTAATATAGAAGAAAAAGAGAGATTTCATTCATATGAGGACAATTTTCTGAACCATTGTCAGTCAGATCGTCTCTGAATTCACTAATTCATAGATAACCACAGTGCAAAGAGAAAAAAACACAAACAAGATACAGCAATTCCCACCACCCCATGCTCAATTAAGAGATGTTTATTTTAAAGTGGATGTAAACACATTTATCTGGTCTAAGCCTTTCATAACTAAACAAACACACTCCAGTGTTCATGGCCCCCTGAACACAAATCTTTGCCCTTGAACTCTCGGGGAACCCAGAGTCACATAAAAATTTCCTGCTGGGCCACAGCTTCATAGGAGTTTATGATCAATTCAATGAATGCAAAATACTCAGCTGGTGATCTGGGCTACAAAACAAATCCACATCATAAGCCCTCTACTTCCGTGCTCAACAGTGAGCATGAAGTATTTGTATGATATGTTGTATTTGGTTTTCATTGAAAATGCTAATGAGCATTCTGAACAATCCCCTCCAAGTTGATGCTTTCATTCAGAAAGTCAGACTTAGAACAAACTGTCAGCATTAGCATTTGACATGCTAACTGTAGTGAGGCCTGTAGTGTCTCTCAATTTAGCTTCTTCAGTGTTTAGGCAGGTACATTAAAGGCCCCAATGGGAATAACCAGATCAGCTTTTAAATAATATTTTTTTACCTGATATGTGAAACTTTCTAATATATTTACATATTTATATGTGAATATCTAAGTACTGCACATCACTGATAATTAGCAGTTTTCCTATCTATTTTTTTAGTTCAAGCCTTGTTCCTAATGTGCACTTTTTTCTATTGCCCCTTATTGGAAGAGGACTAGAAATGAACCAGACCACAGTCCTCTGGTCTTTGTACATCACTATAGTGCGGAAGGTCATAATCGAGGAGGAGCCTGCTGCTTGATTTCGGTACAGTAGAGCTGCCCAGCCCCCCCCCTTCTTCCCCCCCCCCCCCCCCCTTCATCCTCCACCTCCTCCTCTGCCACGACTGCAGGATCCCAGCCCGGTGTCTCCTGGATGGATCCGTGAAGAAAGACCCCCCCTCCCCGCACGGCACCTCCCCGGCCACGATGGGCCGCGAGCTATTAACTGCGTTGTTGTGTTGATATTGAGATATTTTAGTTATCAAATATGAATCATGCATTTGATATTTCTGGCCACTTTGCTCGTCAGCGTCCTTCCGCCTGGGCTTCATCCATCACTAGCATTCTCCGGTACGTACTGCAACATCCTGCTGGCTTTTAAAAAACAATTCTTTATCCTTATTTCTTAGAAAGGAGGGGGAAATAGGGGGTGTCGTTCATGTTATTCTCTGTCTGTGTTCTGTTTCTGCATTGCCGGCGCATTCGCTCGCGTCCGCATCCAAACATCAGAGGGAATTGTTCTGTTCCGTTTGCAGCGTCTCCGACGTGATGGTGCATGAAGGCACAGCACAGTGCATCTGCATCTTTTGTTCAGCTGATTGAGAATAGTGATTTCTATGTTGTTTGGCCGCCACATTAACATGAACCGTGGCTGGTACTTTTTCTGCTGAGGTGCATGGTCTGATCTCAGGTCATTTGGATCAGGATGTATTCAATTGCTTTAGTTTAAAATGTTGCAATCAACGCGTCAAATGAAGCATTTGCACATTCTGTATTATAACCTTCACTGGCTTCTTTAGCTGGAGCCAGTGAATCTGAGTTGAGTCGTAAGGAATTTCCCCCCAAAAAAGCTGTAGTCACTTTCTTCCGTAGGATGCTGTCAGTGCTGGAGAGACGCAGGGTGACAGCTCTGTTTATGCACAAGTCACGTTCCTGGTGTCTGTGCGGGGGAATTTTCTCTTGCAGTTACTCAAGGAGTAGAGGACAAGGTTGAGAGGGATGCAGAGCCAGCACCGCCGAAGCAACAGGCAACTGCAGCACCTGCCCCAGACAACGGGACTGACCATGCAGTGGAGCACGCCGTGGCCTATCCCTCCCGGCTGATTTACTACCTGCACGAGGACTCGGAAAGCACCTACCATGACCTGAACACCCAGGCGAAAAACCAAGCCCCAGAGGGCCATGTAAGCTCCCTCCGAGCTGGGAGGAGGGAGGGACGTTGGTAGTGGGATGTTAGTAGTTAGCAAAAGCTCTGAAGTTGTAACCTCGTTTCAAATCCTTTTCTGTTTTATTTGATTGTGTAACTGCTGCAGCGAGAGACAAAATATTAACTATGCAAGCATGCAGCACAGTGTACCGTTCAGTGTTTCTGGGGTGGATCCTGGATTCTTGAAGATGGTTCACGCCCTAATTGCCGCTATAATCTTTTTTTCTTATCCTCTACAGACGATCCACCTGGCTCAAGCCAGTTTCCAATTAGAGGCATTTGGCACCAGGTTTGTTCTGGATCTAACTCTGAACAAGTAAGTGCACCGCATCAAACATAAATAAAGCAGCAAAAGGAATCCATTTTACAGCAAATCTCCATCTTTCTGGTCATAAAGAGGAACATTCTTGTTGTTAATCATTATGCTGTGTGCTATAACCACTGTTAGAAGTAGTCGCTGTAAGTATTTACATTTCTATCAGCCAAGTGCTGAAGGTAGATGATGTAAAATGTCTTTATTCAAAAAGCTGTCAGTTTTTAATATTTTGTCCAAGTTCTTGTTTTTCCCTCCTTGATGGTTGTTAATAAATAAGTTGCAACTCTCTCTGTTGAACAGCTAAAAGGAAAATGACAACTATGTTTTTACCAGATGTTCTTTGTAAATGCCATGTATTATACATTTGGTAAATTATTAATGCAGTTTCAGCTGAAGATAATGTAATCAGGGAAACTATAATTCAATCTGTCAGCAGGCTGGTTTCATTCAATACAGTCCTGCTACAAGCAGTTGTACTTAGCTGCCAGACTGCAGACGGGGCGTCTTAATGGGCGTGTTCTGAAATGAGCAGGGAAACAATTGTTCCACGGTCTGCCATCCCTGTCCCATTCAGGCCACTCAATGCTATTGATTTGCTTCCTCCTTAGAGTAGCCTACATGTATGATGGCTGAGTAGAAAGACTCAGAACTGCTGACTGGTTTGCAGTCTCTTCAAAAGCATTTGAAGCAGTCATTTTGAGTTAACTGTTCCATGGCACTATTGCTTTATTTGCCTTTGTCACAGTTTATCGTGGAAGTGTCAACATTTAGGCGGAGAATTCAGCTGTGGTTAGGAGCAAACAGCCTGATTCAAACAAACCCACTCCAGAAGTCTGGTTGGTTTTGCGCTGTTTGGAAATCACTCCTTCTTATGAGAAAGGAAACGAGGACTTTGGTGGGATAGCAGAGCTATCATTTCTCATCCTGTTGTTCTGGAAGCCTTATCTCCACGAGGACAAACCCATGCAGTAAACCCAACGGTTTTCCCTTTTCGCACAGTGTCAGGAATCACCGTGCACAGCAACAGAACGGCCCGTGACCTTCATACCCAGCTGTTTGGTTATCTGTGAGATGTTTTTTTTCCGCGTGAGAACAGGGGTTTGAATTCTGCTTAGTGTTGTAGCTGCGACAATACTGAGCTAAATATAGATGGGTCTGCGAGCTGCCAGTGGGTGCCTCTCTATCCGCTCACCTCTTGTTGTACAGAGAATTGTGCGCTAGTGAAGATAGATAATTCGGGCAAGTTTTTTAAGTCTTACAAAGAGAGACCGTGGATCTTGTGCGGAGTGCAAACGGTTTAGTACCGCTCACCTTTTCTTAGAGCATCTTATCGATCTTATCCTATTTTACCGGTCTGGACCAGATTGCTGTGTTGGATGAACAGTAGGGATGCTTTGCGTTTAGCTGTGAGACCTCCTTAGATCTGGTGCCAAACGTGAGAGCCTCCTGCAGTTTTTGGTCCTCCTTGTCTGCTTCACCTATTTCTTACTTCCCTGAGCTGCCTATTTCTTTCTCCCCCTCTCTCTCTCTCTGCTGCTGCTGCATTGTGCCGCTCTGTCTCCTGTTGGGACCTCAGGGCAGGAGTCCCTTTGCCGTATCCCCAACGCATCACAGCTCCCGCAGACATTCAAGCAGACACACACCTCAAGGTGCTCATGTTCTGGGGCTTTAACGCTCCACACATGCACGCACCGACACACCGTGGCGTGGCTCACTCTGCTTCCCGTGCCTCGTCTGTCAGGCTAAAAATAGCCCCTCGCTCAGGAATCGCTTAGAGATGCTGCTCATGCCTCGACCCCCCCCCCGTAATGGTGCACTTCTGTCTAAGGTGCTGCTCGGCATCAGTCAAAAATGCCATATTGTTCTGGTTTTCCACGCTGCGACACTACACGTCCACGCGGAGGAGGGTGTTTTTTGCGATTTGCAAGGTTACTGGAAAAAAAATACGCCATTGTGGCAGAAATCGCAGCCTCCTGAATTCAGCTCACAGATTGAGTGTGCGAGGGACGCTGACTCAGACAGCAGCAGCTGCCAGGAGGACTGTTGTGTTCAAGGTGAAGCTGAGGCTTCCCAGTCGTTTATCACATGAAGCTTCCTCATTGGCAGCGCTAAGTTTGTTTTGCTTGTTTCTGTTCCTGTAATTTGCCCTGTTTCTCAATGTGGTGTTATTTTAGGAAATCCGAGGAAGATAGTGGTGGAGCCTCTGATTATTTGCGTGGATTCTAAAGCCCTAAAAACAGGCCACTCATCATTAACAGACAGCTTTCTTCATCTTATCGCAGCCTTGCTTGTTTACATGCGTTACAGAGGCCTCTTACCAGATCTGGCGTTGTTGTGGCAAGGCTAAATTATCACCCCCGGGAGCAGGATCATCATGGGCTTTTCTGAGGGAAGTTCATGTTCTCAGCTGCACTTTTTAGATGGAGCTGTTTGCACAAACTAACCGTGGAACCACGTGGGGATGAATGACTTGCTCAAATGGCAAACAAAGCAGTTTTCAATCTTTAAACCACAAGAGATGACTAACCCTAACCCTAACCACACAGACAGGCTTCCTGTGTTTTCCTTGCAACTGCATCACATTCCTGCGTCTTAACTGACCCTGGCCTCTGTTTCCATCAGTGACCTGCTGTCTTCAGATTATGTTGAGATCCACTACGAGGATGGAAAACCTGTTCTGTCCAAGGTAATGTCTTTTTTCATAGATAGATAGATAGATAGATAGATAGATAGATAGATAGATAGATA
>CAJRST010001113.1:8898866-9012592 GCA_907169785.1 Menidia menidia | reverse complement strand
GGGGGGGGGGGGGGGGGGGGGGGGGGGGGGGGGGGGGGGGGGGTCCCTTGCGTGCCATGTCAGCTGAGTCCCAAGCAGTGCCAGGAGCCGACACACAGTGTTTTAACTTAACATCTTAACAAGCATAGATTAAGCGCCCCCCCTCTGCAGGAATGCAACTCAAACTAGCCAAACTGACATCTGTCACACCAGCTCTTACAGTCTCAGAACCGCATGATAATTCAGAGATGTGAATAAAATTAAAAAAAAGAAAACTGACACTTTGCCGGTGTCCTGATGAAAGCTGCTTGGCCACGATGCCGCATTAGTATTGTGCTTTCTTCCCTCAGGGCGGTGAGCACTGTTACTACCACGGCCAGGTGAGGGGGAACGATAACTCCCAAGTGGCCTTATCTACCTGCAACGGGTTGCAGTAAGTGAGCAGCAGAGTCGTGTGCAATCCTCGACGTGCTCAGAATATCTCTGGATGTATTCATCCGGACTCCTTCTCTCCCTTCAACTCATTATCAACTGACCTCTCTCCCTTTTCCTCTCTCTCTCTCTGCTCGGCAGTGGAATGTTTGATGATGGAGTCCATGTATATCTAATTGAGCCCTTGCATGAAACTCATTCAATAGTAAGTTGTTCACGTTGCAGTAGAGTCATAAAACACGTCAAAGAAATATCCATACACGAACAAGGCTCTGTACTGTTTTTAAAGGAAGATGATAGACAAGACAAGATTGTTTTTTAATATAGCTTACATACATGTAAGGTGATGCTGTTATGATATCTAATATTGCCTTTCTGCAGTAAAAATTTAAAAAATGTTTGAATTATATAAGTGAGCACATAAAACATGTAACTTAAAAAAATCATCTCAGCCAGTGCCTGTATGTAATAATTGGTTGGGTGGTCCTGATGTGAATCTAAGACAAAACTTGCCCCCCGGTTTGAGGAACCTCATTAACTTGATGTTTTTTACATGAAAATTTTATGGGTTTTTTTTCCCCTGGTTTTCTTTTGATCTTTTGTTCCTGTGCCCACTGCAGGATACTGCTGCAAGGCCTCATAAACTAAGAAGGACAGCCTCCAATCTACGGAGCAGTGGCTCGGAAGAAAAGGGTAACATTTCCGATATCTTCCGCTCATCATCACACCTAACAGCCCAGACAGTAGAAGTTCTTTCAGCCTCACATCGGTCAAGGAGGTCTTTGGTGAAGCCTCTGATTTGAATGGGTTTCAAGCTTTAGTTTTTTAGAAAGTGAAAACATCTGGGAAACTCACTGTAATGTCAATCACAGCACAAGAATCAGTGCTTTTAAATAGTTAAGTTGTACAAAGCATCAGACGTCTGTGTACAAACTGTTTAGTGGCAAATTGAAAAGGTCACTTCTGGAATTGTGGCATTAAAAATCCACCGCTGTTGGCCTGAACTCATGACATGAACCCACACACTTCTAAATGCTCTCTATGGTGCTTAGCACTCACAGTTTCCTCGTCTTGTGTGCGTTTGCAGAGGAGGAGGAGCAGCTCCTCTCAGAGCTGGATGAATTATCTTGGCTGAAGCGCAGGAAAAAGCGAGCAGTACGTCTTTGACCTCACCCATCTTCACCACCACGCATCGCCTTAAGCTCACCCTCCCTCTTGTTTACCACCATGCCTCCATGCCAGTCTACACACATTAACAGCTGTGGTGATTCCACTGTTCCAAATGAAACGCGTAGGAGTGACGTGTGATTGCTGTTGTGTTTTGCAGATCCCTCGTAACATATTTGAAGAGATGAAGTATTTGGAAGTCATGATTGTCAGTGACCACAATATGGTATGTGATCTTCCCTAAAACTTTGTTTCTGCTTTTACTTCCTTCATTCTTTTATGTACAATTATAGACTTGATGCACTGATGCTGTCTCATGTTTGCAAACATACTGAAATGATGATGGTTTATGTCCCCACCAAAGCACAGCCATCGTATTACCTAAAGAGGGGGTACTTTCTGTAGCTTTGTGTATTTGGAACTAAATATTTTTTAGGAGCTGAGACCTTTTAGGGAATACTTTGCTTTTGTTGCCCTTTACTTTTTTATTGAACGTGGGCTAAATTGAGTTCTGGAGGACAATTTCCATTTGCCCTAAAGGTTTTACTTTAGAGATTACTGGGGTGTGTCTTTCAATGCAAGCATCTATTTTTCATGTTTATATCGTAGTCATCTCAGCTTTGCTGTCCACAATAACAACTAAAACTGTTCGGTCTTAGTCATACAGCTGTAATAGTTGGTGCCCTTGTTAACACAACATTCAGACTAAGAAATTCCCTTGTGCCCACTTCAGTCAGCTGAGGAGACACGCCATAAGCCACAGGCTGGGTAGAGCACAATGGATGGAGGATGTAGCCACGGTTATAGCAACAAAATACTGAGGAATAAAAAACTTTTGACATTGGCGAACTTGTGAAGTATAAATTAAAATACCCCAAAACCCATTCAAATGTGATACCTGGTAAGATTGTTTTTGTGGAGGAAGCCAAAGCTTTCCCCGTGTCTGGAAACAAGAATAAAAAGCGAGTGAATGTAAAACAGTAATATCTGGTAGTTTTGAAGTTAAGCTCTGAAACGCAAACGAAATACAACCTTCCAAAATCCCCCCAAAATTCAGAATATTAGAATTTGAAATAATACAGTTGAAAGTTTTTCCTGTTTTAATCTTGTTATCTTGTTAGACCAGTGTGGCAGGAGCACACTTTAGCAAACGTGGTGTGCCCTTTATCTCAGGTCTCAATGGAAATTCCCAAAAGCTAAAATAATCTCTTAGAAACGCCTCAACTGTTCCAGTGTTCCTTTCTCCTGAACACTGACTAAAACATTGAATTGCACAATATTTTTTTCCTGAACTTGGAAATGTACTTCTTGAAGAAATGCCCAAGAGGCTTATGAAACAAAAAGTGCACCATGACAACTTCAGTGGAAATAAACCTCAACGGTGACTCAACAGACTTGTTGTTGGTATTCTGAGTTTGGCATAATTTAAAGGCTGTTTTGAAAATGTTTTGCAAATGAGGCCAGTAGCAGCCTTTTGACTGTCACTATTGGTCTCTAACCGCCATATAAAAGAGACTGGGAACAGTGTATTGTTTGAAGTTAAATGCTGAAGCTCCCTTCAACATTTAATGACATTTAATCCAGATGAGACTGTTTTGTGTCCAGGTACTAAAATCAAAGCTAAGATGAATATCTGTCCTCATTATCTTTGTAACCCCCCCCCCAAAAAAAAAAGAAAGCACTTGGCCTAACTGACCTGAACCAGTAAATGCTCACAAGGTTTTAAATGTCAGGAAATGCTGAGCATTGACTGATTAATATTTTAGACCCACAAGAGGGAGCATTGTCGCTAAATGTAGTGCACTGCGCATCCTGGAGTGTGCACCATGAAATCACTCTGCAGCTTCTTCAGTGTGCCTCTCTTTTGTGTCTGTCTGCAGTTTAAGCGTCACCAGAACAGGCAGCACACAAATAATTTCGCCAAGTCAGTGGTGAATCTTGTGGATGGCGTGAGTAAGCTTTTTAGTTTCTCATTCGATAAATGCTTAGCTTTTGTTCTATGCGTGTGTACCAAACTGGATATTTCACCAAGTGTACATTTTTTTAAATGAATAGTAATTGAGTAACTTCTTTATCGTAAAAAAGAGGTCATTTTAATATTCTAAACCCACAACTTTATGATCTGGTGTATGTCCACCTGGTCCTGAACGTGACTTCAAATCTATATTTTGGATGAGTAGAAACTAGTCCGCCATCATGAGCCATCTAATCCTTCACATATTCCAACACTTTACATCCCAGTGTGTGTCCTCACACGGTTCTTAAAGTCTTTCTTCATTTCTTCCATTCCCTTCACCTCTCAATGACAGATCTTCAAAGACCAGCTGCACACTCGTGTGGTCCTCGTCGCCGTGGTGGTCTGGACGGATAAGGATCACATCCCCATAAGCGTGAAGCCGCTGGAAATGCTGCGCGATTTCTCCAAGTACCGGCAGCAAAACATCAAGTTCAAAGCTGATTCTGTCCAGCTGCTTTCGTAAGTGACCACATTACCATTTGGTGGAGTTTAAGACATGTTTGTATCCGTTTGCTTTTAGTTGATTGAAACAATAATAAGAAAATCATTGGAACTCGTGGTTTAATCACTAAACTAAATTGAGTCATTTTCCATTGTTTTTATCATACATACATTTTCTGGGGTGCTATTGTTATTGTATCTTTAAGTGAAATCCACACCATAAATTTTAATCTGCCAATTCCGAATTTCCAAAGTCAGTAATTTTGATCATAATGATTTCCAAAAAAAGAAAAAAAGTTGAAAATTGAACAACCACAATGTGTATTACATTTTTTTTTATGGATTTAAAGTGTCAACTGATAATTAGGCGGTATCATCATTTCAGACAAGCATGCTTAATTTTTTTCTGATCTGGATCTATTCTGGGTCTGTGGTAAACCCAAGGGCAAAGTGTAAATAAGATGCAAAAGGCATGATCAGCAGTAACCCCATTCTCAGAAAACATTGTTGTTGATAAAACGGAATATAAATTGACTCCAAAACTGATGGTACAATCTTACTTTGTAGTGCAGTTAATAGTGTAAGGTTATTTTCAACTTCAGAATGAAATTACTTTTTTTCTTAGTAAAGCCTAAGAAGGGAGAGAAGGGGAACCTTCTCTTTATGTGATTGTGCATAATCAGTTTTGTTTGTACTGTTCATTTGTTGTCTTTGTCCTTCTCTCTGTCTTCCATCACCTCTGTAGAAATGTGACCTTCCACTATCGCACAAGCAGCGTTGCATACTTTGGAGGCATGTGCTCTGTGAGCCATGGAGTGGGGGTCAATGAGGTGAGACTTACCGTTGGATGTGCAGCGTCACTCTGTGCATGTGTCACTTCAGCTCCATAATCTCTGGTGTCCGCCCTGCCCACAGTACGGGAACGCAGAGTCCATGGCAGTGTCTCTGTCCCAGAGCCTGGCGCAGAACCTGGGCATCCAGTGGGATCCGGCATCCAAGAGAAGTATACATGACACATTTTACCATCTGAATTGCATCAGAGGAACATAAAGGACTATGATTTTTACATAGCATAGGAATTCTTTGTTTTTTAAGATAGTTGGGGAATACGTATTTTTTAAATGATAACTAATGTTTTTTTCTGCTCTCCTCTTGCAGAGGAATGTGGTTGTGCTAACCTGTGGATAGGCTGCATCATGGAGGATGCTGGGTAATGCTCAAACCGCTCCACGCTCACACACAGATCCTTGTTCATGTAAACTCAGTGATGTAGTACTAAGCCCTATGGGACTGCGAGGATGATGTTTGATTTCAGTCACTGATGTGTGATTTTAATGAGGTCTGATGTGTGGTTTTAATGAGGTCTGAATCCCTGCTGATTCAGACGGTTTTAATAATTTATCAGTTAAATTCAAGTAATTTTTAAAAGAGTTAGGATTTTAATAAAAAGAAACTCACAAGAGAACTGCATCTCCTCAGATATATTCCGGAAACTGGGCTCCAACCTCTTTGCTTGAACTCTGTCTGTTCTCTGCCCCCGCAGAGTCCAAAAGCCACAGAAATTCTCCAAATGCAGCATATCAGACTACAAAGAATTCCTCTTAAAAGGCAGAGGGTCCTGTCTCTTCAACAGGCCGACAAGGGTTAGATTCCCAATGTTCCACACCTCTTTCTGCATGTCACAGCTGTTAATAAAAACAGCTCATGCTTGCTTTGACACCGTCTGGTTTTCTTTTGGCAGCTGTATGAAAAACCCTTTTGTGGGAATGGGTTTGTTGAAGTGGGAGAGGAGTGTGACTGTGGACTGAGAAGTGTAAGTTTGTCTTAAATTATCATGGCAATATATATATATTTTATACTGTTTATGTGTGTGTCGGTGTGCTTTTTTGTTTAATACAAATGGCCAACTTTTTTTCCTTTGTTTTCTAGGACTGCTACAAGGAATGTTGCAAAAAGTGCTCCCTTGCCAACGGGGCTCACTGCAGTGATGGTCCATGCTGCAATAACACATGTCTGGTATGGGTTCGAAATTATAGGGGCGCACATTGTGGTTTTCATGACTGAATATCTAAATGTGTCCATCCTCTTCTTTTCTCACCAGTTCTACCCTCGCGGTCACAGCTGCCGCTATGCTGTGAACGACTGTGACATTTCAGAGACATGCACTGGAGACTCTGGACAGGTGTTCTTGTGTTCTTAATATTTTTTTGTTCTCAGTAGTTCATTTTGGGGGTTTTGAAATGTTAAAGACAGCTGCTAAAAAGATGTACCCTGACTTTGCAGTGCCCTCCAAACCTGCATAAGCAAGATGGTTACGTCTGTCAGGTTAACCAGGTATGAAACACAGACTTTTGTACGGTTCAATCAGAAGCATCCACAATACAAGAAAGTGCTTTAATGCATGGCCAACTTAAGATAAATTCCCTCTGCTTTTGGACCGTAGGGCCGCTGCTACAGTGGAGAATGCAAGATCAGAGATAACCAGTGTAAATACATCTGGGGGTCAAGTAAGAATTTGCTAACTTTGGTTTATGTTGGTGGAGTTTTAGAGTCAAATGTTTGAAGAGGCTTTTGTCATCCTGTGTCCCTCCTCTGTTCATTTCAGAGGCTGAAGGTTCAGAAAAGTTCTGCTATGAGAAGCTGAACACAGAAGGAACAGAGAAGGGCAACTGTGGAAAGGATGGAGAGAGATGGATCCAGTGCAGCAAACAGTGAGTTTCCAAGTCAACGCAGGAGAAAGCATAGAAATAGTTCATTTTCTTTATGCGTATGTTCAGGAAAATATTGGTTGGTTTTTAAATGACCACTATTTACATATTAAGTATTATGAGTTGATTATTATTTAAGTTGGAAAAAATAATCTGACACTACTATTAGATTCTGAGGCCACTTGAGGTGAAATTATAGAAAGTTTAAGTATAGAAGTTTAAGAAAACAAAAACAACAAAAATGTAATATGTGGACTGTTTGGGTGAAATATTGTTCCCCTTCACACAACTGGTCACTTTTTAGATAGAAATCTGAAATAAAAACTACCCCATTAATGGCAATAAAAAAATATATTCAACTAGAAACAAAAGGAAATTTGCCTCGTCTTAATTTGTTTTTATACGGTTACATCAGAGGGAAAGGTAGACACGAAGTTGTAGTTTCTTACACAGACATCCCTTTAACCCTATAATGCCATGTGTGTCATATATGATCAATACAGCTTCTGAACTGTGCTGCATCTGAAACCTTTAGCATCTTTTAGTGGTAAAAACGTTGCTCAAACCCTTATTGCACACAGTCAGATATACCTGATAACGGCAAACAGAAGACTACACGGCAATCATCTTGACTTATTGCGCGGTAATAAATGATAAACATTCACCAGTTATTTCAGTTTATTTTTTAAGGGCCAAATAAAGATTTCAAACAACACAAAAAAATATTTCCCCCTAGTTTTTCTTGGATCAGACTTTAAGGGTTAAAGATTTCATGTGCATAGCTGGACATTAATGAGTCTTAAAGAAGAAAATGTAAATCAGAGACTTTAAAGTTGTCAAACAAGAGTTTGCTTGTCTTTTTTAGTGATGTGTTCTGCGGTTATCTTCTGTGTACCAACGTGGGACGGATCCCACGCATCGGAGTGATGAAAGGAGATGTTACTCCCATCTCCTTCAATCACCAAGGCAACGTGATACAGTGCACGTAAATATGTTTTCTCTGCTTTAAGACCTGTTTATTCTCACCTTTTCCCAACACTCACATTTTTGCTCCGTTTCCCTCTGAGACTTGCCTCCTTTTTCCGCTCTCCTCCTCTTGCTCTTGCAGTGGTGCCCACGTCCTTTTAGATGATGACACTGATTTAGGCTACGTGGAGGATGGGACTCCCTGTGGGCCGTCAATGATGTGCCTTGACCGCAAGTGTCTGCCCATCCAGTCACTCAATATGAGCACCTGCCCTATTGGACCTAACGGACAGGTGTGCTCTGCCCATGGGGTGAGTCCAGGCCCACCTGATAGCGGCCATAAGTTTCACAACCCTGTCAAATCTAGCATTTGTTTTTCTTAGCCCCATAAGCATATAATCAGGTTAGGTTCAATCCATCCAAAGGTAATGGATCATGTGAAGACAGTCTGAATGCTTTGGTTACAAAACTGTTAACATTGATATTAACACTGACAAAACCCAGGTTTAGTAAATGGCACTTTAAGAGAAAAAGATGGTTTTAGTTTTCAATAAAAAAGACGATTTTATCCTGGAGTGCTTTTGAATGTATAGACAGAGGCCATGTGATGAACAAAAAGTACCCATTTAAGTGTGTCACAAAGTGGCACGGCTGCTGAGACTGGTCACTTATGAGCTTGATGAAAGAAGCCTGATTTATCAGCAGTTTTATCCCATAATCGTATTCATTCCCACGTAACAGGTGTGTAATAATGAAGCCACTTGCACCTGTGACACCACGTGGGCGGGGACGGACTGCAGCATGCCTGACCCGCCAAAGGAGCCCGATATCACACCAGAAGAAGAACCCAAGGGTCGGTTTCTACCCATCTCACCCGCTCCCGCCTCGAAAAACGAATTACACGCAACTATTTATGCTCTTTTTGAATTTAGACAGCATCGATCAAACGCATACTACCTAATGTTAAAGTACAGTAGTATGATTTCATTCGTGGTCTCACTGCTACATGTGAGTCGAGACCAGAGTTTTACAGGTGTACAAGGGTCATATAGACCTCCAGTGTAAAGAAGAGGTTTATGTAGAACACAAAGACAGCTGTTTGCTCTAATTCTATGGATGAAATAAACACAGTTCGGCTGTACTGTGGTGCTTTGACCACAGTGGGGAGGGGAGGTGTTCTAGGGGGCGGGAAACGCCAAAGGGGGGATCGTGTTACTTCATCCATGACTGAAGCAGAAGCCTGCTATTTTTTTTTGACAGGGTGGTAATAATGCTCCTTTTCCCTCTGCACAGTGAGCGTGGCCACTAACAGGCTGATAGGGGCAGTAGCAGGGACCATTCTGGCCCTGGGGGTGATTTTTGGAGGCACAGGGTGGGGAATAGAGTAAGCATCTTTAACCCTTTCACAGCTCTCCCTCTCATAGTGGTGCCTCAGTGTGCGGGCGGTCTCGTGAGCCGGCCTGAGCCCGTGTGTGCGTCCCGGTGGCTTTGTGTTTTCTTGTGTGTTGGTGATGACCATATAATTGTCATGTGATTGGTTGTTTTCGGTGTCGTGTGGTTGATTGATGGATTTCCCCTTCCCTTCTTTTCTTCTGCCACTTCCCCTTGTTCCCCATTACAACAAGCCTCTTTCCTCATCTCCCCCCCTCCCTCTTCTCGTCCTTCTCGTCTCTCCAACTCTTAGTCGTCATGTGGTTGCTCCTGTGATCCTCTCCTTTCTGGGGCATGTGGGGCATTTAGTTGAAAACAGTCCTTGAGAAGTGTCTAGATGGCGACCTGGCTTGAGCGTCAGTCAGAGGCTGTGTGGTGACTGGGACCCCTAAAACGTTTTATACCCACATAAACGTAGAATACCTGTCAATCTCTGTTCATGCAAACCTTTTCAGTGATGGATCCCCAGGTTCTAGTTCTCTACACAACCTTATCAGCATAATAACTGATAACCGCAACAGACAACAGACAAATCTAAATCTTCCCACAGTGTTGGCTTGATAGTGTAAAAATCTCTCCATATAATAAAGGGGGCTGGAAAGCACGCATTCTCAGATCCGGTCATTTTATTGTAATTTCAGACTTATGGTATGTTTTCTGTTCTGTGAAATCGTCATTGTATAGTTACATGTCAGTAATACAGTAAGTGAGTATAGAAACTCATGTCTTTTTCCCCATAACCCTTTACAGGTCCTAGTGCCACCAATCTAATAATAGGCTCCATCGCCGGAGCCATCCTTGTGGCTGCCATAGTGCTGGGGGGGACTGGATGGGGCTTTAAGTAAGCAACACGCCGCATGCCTCTCCTGCTGTAACTTTAGCATCCCTGCTGCTTCTAGACACCAGGGTTTGAGCTCCTGCTGCAGAATATGGACCCTAAGGTGGACAGCACATGCACAAAAAGCATATTGCACCAAGGCGCTGCTGACGAGAGCACGAGACTTAACTAAAATGCAATAGTGTTTTTTATGGAGGAGGATGCGGATAAAGTTCAGTATGAATTTGAATGTGTTTTCAAGACACTGGTTAGGTCTGTGCATCTGTAGCAGAACCTCAAACTGATTGGACGGCAGAGCTCAAAGCTTGATATGCATGCTCAGCAAACAATCAGATTCCTGCAGAGCAGAGGGGAAAGGATACTCTCAAATTTTAGTTTTTAAATGGTTAACAAACTAACTATGCTAGACGGAATTAATTGTATCCCCCTCTAATCTAAAGACACACCTTTAAAAGATCTCTGAGTAGTCATCAGATGTATTTTGAGTTTCAGGCTACCGCTGATTAACCTGCTGTCTTGAGCAGCAGGGGTGTTACCATCTTAATCTAACTGAACTAAGAACTAAATAAGAACTATAATCCTGCAGCCACCAAAGCATGCCAGATAGCAAAGCATCATGGTTATCAGCAAAACCCAGCATAAATAAGGACAGACAGCCGTTTAAGAGCCCAAACATTTCTGCATGTTGACTTGTTGATTTGGAGGAGGTCAGCTCATTGCACAAAGGCTGAGCCAAACCCACCCGCGATTTGGTCCGGAGTTGTCGCCCTCTCATCACTTCCATGATCTTTCTCCCAATCCGTTACTGTTGGAGGCTGAGCCTTTAAATGGAGTGGTGATAGCGACAGCAGAGAGACACACAGAGAGAAGCCAGGACCCTTTTTGTTGCCTGCAGCCTTTGTGCCATGGCTGGCCACACCCATCCGGATGGCCAGGCTCCGCCCTAGAGCAGAGCAGAACTCTCGGACCCGCCCACACCAGCTGCCATTGCTGCCTGCTTCACAGACCTGGTACAGACACGGCGCACTGCACTGCATGACCCACGCACAGCAATAGTGCCACCCTCTACTGGCCTACTATTGGAAAAAGGTGCATGACCGAGTGATAGAAGCCCCACAGCAAGCCACAGTACGGGGAGGTTATGCATCACTCCTGTTGTCGTACTTGTTGTCCCACTGTTGGTAGTAGTTCTTGTGGCTGCTGCCGCTGCTGTCATTGTTCATGTGGTTGTCTCTTCTTTTCCTCCCCCGTAGAGTATATTTTATGTTAGCTCTTTCCTCCTAGATGGTTGTTTTAAGTGGAATAATGTCTTTCCCATCAAAACTGGTAATGAAACATGTCTCCTACACTTCACTGTGTAAACTGTTGTTGCACGACCAGAGCCAATCAGAACTTGACTGCAAGAGGGCAATAAGAGGCTATTTATATTCAGAAATGATTAGAAATGATGTGATTGCTGTATTTGAAAATGTACTTTTAGTGTTTATTGGCTCACAGGACCAATTACAGGTATCACATCAATCCACTGCTTACAAATTATACGCACATAGGGGAGAAAATGTTAAGTTAATTGGAAGTAAATATTACTTCCTGCCTCCAGAATTTGTCATGCTACTACGCTGACTTTCAAAACAAATTCTACACCATCATGAGTTTGTGACTATAAATACCTCTGACTCCCTCGTTTCAGTCAAGGCTGAACTGGCCAACATGGACCAGCCTTTCCTCAACTCACTTCTCAAAAATTGCACACTGGGATTTTTCTTCTTTTACATTTGGTGCTCTTCAATAGATCAACCACTTACAGAGCGATCTGGAGAATTTTCTCTGCGGCCCAACACTGTAAACTGTGGAGATGAGTGCGGTTGCTTGTCCAGGTTGTACTAGCTGTGTTACAGACGGGATTACAGCAGAAACTGACTTCTTTTTTCTTGTCTCCTCATAAGAAATGTGAAGAAGCGGCGATACGACCCCAACGCCTCAGCCATTTAACTTGGGGAGAGAGGATAAATACGGACGGACTCCTCCTAGGCTTCCTTAGTTGGCTACCTGACAGCTGGACTGCACTTATTGCTGCTGATCTTTGGCATTAGATTTACTTGAAAAAGACATAGTGGACATTTTAACAAATTCCATCGTAGTGACATTATCAACGCAGCCTTTTCAATTCCACCTCACCCATGTAACACCCCAGCCCCTCCTCCCCGATCTCTATAGAGTGACAGATCTCCTCTTCCATTCTCTAGTGCCAGTGCACAGGCGTTCAGGCGGAAACCACACCATCTTCTCACCTGGCATGATTATCCACACAAAGTGTGCTGCTTGCTGGCCCCCCTGGCATGAAGAGCCTCAGCAGGGCTCAGCATGGCTACCAAAGCTATGACTATACTGCAAAAAAAACAACATACAAAGACAGAAAATGTTTTAAAAAAACAACAACAACAAAAGAAACAAAAAAAAAAAAAAGCTAGTGCAGGAGAAAGCCTAATTAAAACCAAACCCAGTGGAAATCCGGTCAGAGCTCCTGTTAAGGGGCTGCATGTGAGGACTCATCAGGAAAGTGCAGACCTCACAGTGAATGCACACACACACACACACACACATGCACATCGCCACACACACACCCAATACTGTAAATAAATAATGAGTTCAGGTTTGGAGTTGACAGCGTATTTCACAAGACATTGCGTGCTCGGTTTCTATCTCGGCGTGTTGCTTGGCGGGCGTTTTTAGCACGGCGGCTGAAGAAAAGCCGCGGCAAAGACTGTGGGCCAAAACGATCCGATCTTGTTAGATGGTGGTGTCGAATTGGAAGCATGCCATTTCTACAGGGATCCAGATTGGGACCACATCCGACAAGATCTCTCCCTGAAGTATCTCCAACGGTGACTCAAAAGCCAAAGAACCAATCACCTGAACATATGGATGTTGTTGCACACGGAGCACTTTCCCCCTCTGTCTGCAGCTAACGGTGCCGCTCGTACTGCTGAGGGCACGAGTTCTGTCCACACACCTGTCCAGCCAGGTGTCTCCGAACAGCCCCTGTTCATCAACACCCACTATATTGGCTTAAATTTTGCTCTCATAAACTCTTAGTAGAAGTCAAGTTCAGCTCTTCTGGTAACGCTGCATGTAATCATTATAGCGGGCTTATAAGTCTATATGGGAGTCCCTAAAATCTGCAAGAACAATATGCTACAAAAGATAGGTGCATGTCAACAACAAAAACATTTAACTTTTATTTACTATGCAAAGAGAGATATTGCACAAAAGTATGGGTTATAGTGATATCAATGTAGACATGGAATTTCAAAAACCTCTGCTGATCTGCTAATCTTTTGTATTTGGCTACTCCCACGTCTCCGTATTTCATTTCGCCTCAAACTGTGGACGGACACATAAGTCAAAAGAATACAAAAGAATCTGATCAATATTTCCAATGAAAAGCGAGAGCGCACCCTTTTACATTTGTGGAACTGAAAATCATTTTTGTGTGTTTTTCATCCAGTCTGACATTTTTAACCACACATGTACGCACACACTCACACACACACTCTCTCTGTATGGTGCCTGTACATATAGAGGCCTGAACAGTTTCCTTGTGCAGGGCAACCATTTCCAATCCAGCTGATAGTTGGTGTGTTCCAGGTGCTGCCATAGCGCTGGCATCGCTGTAATCCTCCATATTGCTCATGGTCTGGTGTCCCTCTCTCACTGCATCATGTACAGTTGGACCCATTAAAAAACAAATTTGACAAATTTTATCTGAGCATTTGTTTCTTTTCTTGTGTTGCTCTCGTTACACGTTCACAGAAGGGCTTACTTTTATATTTGGTACAGCTAACAGCATTAACACTGATGTTTGTTATTAATGAATTGTTAAATTCTACACTTTATATTAAAAAAAGTGCCGGGAGGTCAGGAAGGCTGGAAAGGCTTATCCGGATGCCACCTGCTGTCTCTTTGTGAAACTGTAGGACACATTTTGGCCTGATGAACAGAATGGGACTATTAAAATCAAACTAAAAAAGCCCTTCCCACAGAGCTGATAAGATATGCCGTCTGTGATATATAAAATAATCTTAACACACACATTGTCAAGTGGTGCTCATTATCTCTGATTGAGTGCTTTGTTTAGTGGTTAAAGTCTCTACGTCTGATCACTGGTTATTCTGCAGCACAATGGAGAAGAGGTACTTTAAAAAGAGGATGCATGTAATTTAGAATACTAAAGATAAAGTCAATAAGCATGATTGTGAACAATGTAATATTGTTGTGACTGCAATATTAACCAAATTATTAATGAATGTGTGATATTGTACAAAAAAAATCTGAAATGGGGAAATAAATGCTCACGGTAACACACCACTTATCTGTGAACACAGCTTGTCTACAGCCTGACACATGTTCATACCATGATGTGAGAGGGGGGCGGGGGGGGGGGGCAGTTTTTCCATTTGTACTTGACATTTATCATCTTAGCTATAACATTATGATGCATTTAAAAGTAGATGCATCATACGATGTATGATGTATGTAAAACGTGGACACATTCCTAACCATTCAAAGATGAAGTGGAAAGTAGAACATCTAGACCGGGAGGGGACGTAAAAATACACAAGGGTGCAGTTGGACACGCAGTACTTGTCTTGAACAAACTATCAATTGAACAGACGTCATTGGATGAGCACCGTCCAGCATCCCCTACCTCCCTCATAAAGGTATTTGGGGTTAAATTAACAGTAATTTGAGACTGGTGGTGGATGTTATCACACACAAAGCAGCACAATGAGCAAATGTCATTATTTGGGCATAACACACCTCCCTTGCACATTACATTTGGTGTCTGAAGTATGAACAGGAAAACGGTCCTCATTTAAAAGTTAGAATTTATTCAGACGGCGGAAATGTTGTAATGGTTGTTTTTTTTCTTCTTTTTTTTCCAATCATCAGAGTTTTGAATGAGTAAGACAGCCATCTAGTACATTTAGTGTTGGCCTCTCACTGTGAAAGTAATTACATTTGAGATCAGGCATGCATGTGACATTTCAGTAAAAGCACAGAGACGAAACTCGTTTACCTCTCTCTGGAACACCGTTTGTTTCTAAGTTTGTTTTTGCAGAAGGCAGCACTACCCAACTTTGAGAGGTCATGTTGCTTATATGTGGGGTGTCATTGCTATACGTTGAGCACCATACTGTCTGAAAGCTCTGAGCTGAGACAGAGTAGAATGTAAAAAAAAGCAAAACAACATCTGACAGAAACTGTTTGTTGTTCATTATTCAAGCCATCAGCTAAATCAGGTTTTTATGTTCTAAACAATTCCAACCATGATTTAAGACATTTTCAATGTTAGTTCATGAGAATAAAACGCTGTTTCCTATCAGATTTGACTGCAGTAGTTTGTTAGAATGTAAAGGCTTTCTCTGGAAAGGGGCCTCCAATGATGATTTCAAACACAGGTCAACACTATGAGAAAAGGAATGGTTATGTGTGACAGTATTTCTTTATATTGTGACGAAAAATTCCCATAATCATCAGACTTGTTTTTGTGTAGGCTTTTAGAATATCTTTAACCTCTGTCACATTTGAGTCCTTTGACTCCGCACCTGGGCCCACCTTCGATTTCATCAGTTCATGGTTTCAGATTGTACATCTTTGTTACAGAATGCAACCTTGTTCATAATTTCTCATATTTTGAGGAGCTGACATTTTTCTACATTCAAAGAATTTCAAATATTCTACATTTGTTCTGGTCATTGTTATTTTTTAAATGGTTGATTTTAAGTGTGTTAAATGATTCTCTGAAGCTATTTGTGCCACCCTGGTGTATTAGATGTGCATATAAAGCTGCTTTGGATTGCCTATTTTAATTGAAAAATTAATCAAAAGATAGATCCAGGCTAAAAGTCAAGTAATAAACCTCTAAAAATCCCTAAAAGATAACAAATGGAAAACAAAAGAAACGAAACATATTATTAATAAACGAGAAGCGGCTTGCAAAGGAGGGAGGCTCTGACGTCAGTTAAGACCAACAGATATTTATTACCCCCATCAACACTGAAAACAGTAGACAGACCAGCTTTAGAGGTAAGTCCAAATGTATTATTGAAAAGTACAATTTGCCTTTATATTTGAGATGTTAGGCCTTTCTAATTGAATAACTTTTCAGTAGCTATTGTCAAAGACCAGCCAACATTAAAAAAAAAAAATGTATTGAAATGGAAGCTTAACTGGAAAACCTGCTGCGTGTTTTCCTGGGTTTAAAGATGGTCCCGGTGCTCGCCAACCTGGCCGCCGCGGCCGCAGTGTTCGTGCTGACCAGCCTGTGCGCGGTGCCGCTGCAGGGCCAGAGGCCGGGGCAGGTGGACCCCCTGGCGGTCCAGCAGGCGGACCCCCAGTGCTGGGACGCGTCCTCGGCCCGGCTGCTGGAGATGCGCGCCCCCAGGCTCGCGGACACGGTGCCGGCCTTTTGGGACCTGATGGAGTCCCTCAGGTCATCGGACAACGGCAAGCACACGGCGCTGTTCTGGGACCTGGCCCGGGTCTTCTGGGACATGTATCTGGACTGCGTCCTGTCCAGAAGTCACGGCCTGGGCCGAAGGCACATGGCATCAGTCCACTCCCTCATTACTGACAGTAGGTGCTCACAGACACACTCATGCCTGCTTTAATCTGCTCATTTAAGTTGAAAGACAGATGGAAAAGAGTTTACAGGTAGATCTGGATAAAAAAAAAGAGAAAATCATAAATGAGAACTCCCATCAATGGTAGCCTCATTTGGTTAAAAAGATTTCAGCTCACTGAAGCTGTAATCCTGTCAGTAAAACCACATGACAACATATTCCCTACCTTGAACCTTTTTGCTGTGAGACACCACCACCATCAAAAGCTCCTATTAATATTGAACAAATCATTAAAATATTTTTTCTTTCTAAAAATAATTTTACTCATAAGGGATTTTATTACATTGATAATCCATTGATAATAATGCAGAAGATAAATAACAGTCTAGAGCTTCCCAATATTTATTAATCAAATATTAACCATATTTTCAGTTGAGTAGGAGGTTATGAACACAGGAGCTATCAGAAGGAAGAGAGTTGAGTCTGGTGACTCAAGACTGGAAAGGAAATACACTGTATACAACACAGAGATACATTTATTGTTTCTGTTTTTAGATTTAATCAGAAATACAGGTCCTGTCTAATTTAACAAAGGGGTTTGGTCTTTGATGATACAGTTGATGATTAACTGTTTTTTTTTCACCTTTAGTTTAAAGGACTTCAGTTAAGTTAGTATATAATAGCATGTAAATATATATAACTATATATATTTGTTTTGGATTTTCTTCTCTCACCTTAATGACTTTCTTTCCTATTTGATAATTATTATACATTTTTCAATGATGATTAGCAGCATTTTCAGTTAAATTAATTTAATATACATGTAAAGGTTATGCCGTTATGCTTTAAATTACAAAGGGTGCAGATACATGTGTATAAACTCTTGTTAGTTACTTGTTACTTCTACTGAACTGTTAACCTGTAAACCTAAAGCGGGTATAAAAAACCAGAAGGAATATAAATCTGTGTATTCTAATTTAAGGTTAATTTTAGGGTTATCTGCCTCTTACAAGTCAAATATTTGCACCAGGACATAAAAGTATTTGTCACTGAGGCCTGTGAGGTACCAGTGCTTTACCCAGCCTGTGTGCAGATGAAGTGACGGAATTTCTATGAGCCGTTCCTCCGCTTTGATTACTTAACCCGCAGTACCACCTAAGAGTCAGATGGAGGCATTATAACATTCAAAAGTTATTCTAGAAACACAAACTGAGTGAGCTGGAAAAAAATGACAACTGCCACTTAAGTCTCTTTATTAAGTTGAAGACATCACTCCTCTTATTCCTCCCTTCGTTTTGCAGAAATGGAGATCTCTGAATTGAGCGTATGGGTGCAGTGTTAGCACCAGTTTTGGAACACACTGACTGTGTTTTTCACTCGTGTGTTTTCTCCCTGACAGAGTCTTTCCGGTTCAACCGCTCAGGAGTGAACAGCCGGGCATGGCTCAGTGTCAGGGTGAGACGCAGAGGACACATCACCACCCTGAAGACTGAACCGCAATGAGACCCTCAACATTTTTAATGTCTCACTGTTCCACTGCTCATTGCAAATATATTTATATATATGTATATATACATATTTACATAGGAGCTAACTGTTAACTTCATCATTCTTATGTTTTATGCAATGCTACAACCTGCATATCAATCCAAACTTTTTTTCATTCTATGAACTCTTGAAGTCTTGAACTCTCAGGATATTTGTACATTTGTCACACAGTTGGCCAATAAAGATGAAGCTGTCAAATCACTATACATTTAGGACTGAATTATGAATAAAAGCTGTGACACATCTGTGCCAAAACCTTTGTGAATACAAACCTTTATCTTCTACCAGTGTAGGAGAGTCTGATGTTTTTGTTTCATAATTTTATGAGCATTTCCTCAATAAACATTGTGTTCAGACAAAATGTAAAAAATGGGGCAAAATACATTTAGACTTCATAAAGAGAGCACAGTGAGTAATGCAATAGAAGCTAAACAAGGATTTGTCTTCTGTTTGTAGACTAGTCACAAATATCTAACATTTCATACTCAATAGGTTTCAGGACTAATCAATAATCCCAGTTTAATTGATGTTTTAAATATTTCTGACATTAGACATTAGATTTTAGACTCTCTTTATCTGCCATTAACCCTGCTATACCTCAAAATGCAGTTAGCAACTTTCCTTTAGTGCACGACCTAAGAAATGTCTTGTAAATGACCCTTTTGGAATGCATTTTTTAAGGAAATGACAGGCTCATAGGTCTGTGGCCACTGCCCTTTAACCTGAAGCTGACCTCACTCACTTTGGTGCCATTGCTATCTGGATGGTCATGATTTGACAGAAGTTATCTGTCAGCACTAACGATAAATAACATAAAAAAACACATTCCACGTTAACTATTAGTCTGCTTGTGCAACAGACATTTACATAGAAACTGCTCATCCTGTGTGCAGGCACTACTGCTGAGTCTCCCTACGTCACTGCGGCTGAGACTCACTTTCGATATTCTACTTCCTGCTTGTCGGTTTCCAATAAGTTCGTCTGTGATGTTCCATGAGTTCCCTCATTTGGCTCCACTGTAACATTGGGTCGCTACGGAGCCGCTGAACAGCTGGCCGCTGTCTGACCGTCTCCGGACAGGTATGCAGCTTCCCCTGACTCTCACTGGCACATGTGTGGTTGAGTATTAAAAATGGAGGGAACCATTATCCAGATGTGACAAATGGCTGTGTGCGCTGGCGACGGGCAGACCTACAGGTAATGGGTCATTCTTGCTTTCCTTATTGTGAGCTGGTCAGCTTGTGCCGGTGTTATGTAATGAGAATAACTGTGTGTGTGTGAGGGTCAGTTGGGGCCGGACTCTGCGCTCTGAGCAGCTCAGAATGCACTTCTGCCCGGTTTTCTGCTAATCCCAGCCTGTATCCATATCTGAAAGAGTTTTTGGTGGAAATAGGTGGAAAGCTGAACAGGACAATCATAGATTTCCATGCAAGAGTTCTCTAAAAAAAAATGCAAATACAGTTTTCCGGGACAGAATTGAAGCATCCTGTCAGATTGAGGGAAGATTTTTTATGAAGTTACCCTTTTTTCGGTTTTGAGAGCAACCTTGGGGCTGACTGAGTCATCCTCCTCTGTGCGTAATGATACTTGGACCCACACATATTTTCTTAAATCTCTTAAACGTTTCCACCTAGTTTATGGGTTTATGTCGCCTTTAACTTGGTGATTGTTGTTTTGCTGAGCCACTGTTCTGGGGGTCTTCCTGTTTCAGACATCCAGGGTGTGTGTTAGGGACACACAACTTAGGGGTTGTTGTTTATTTGTCCTAAAAAGCACCTATCACTGCTTACTTACCTCTTATATTAGTAGATCATCATTTTGAGGGTCTCGGTTTAGTTATGTCTACTCACGTTCATCGTTCATCACTCAGCCCGTCAAACTTCAAGCTTTCAACCTCCTTTTCACCACCTTTGACCCAGATGCCTGTTGGCCTGGCGTAAGCGGCATCCCTGGCTAAGTCTTCTGAAAGGTGACAGCAGTATTTGCCCTTAAACAGTAGCTCGAAACCCAGTCAATTCACATTCTTCTGCAGGACATCATAGTTTAAAATATCAACTTTTACTGCAGTTTTGTGCAGGATTCAGGCAACGTCAGCCACTTGTGCCCCTTTATCACTTATACAGTTTGTTGATGGGGGAAGGAGAAATATCTTTAATCACAACTGAGCAGCAGGGATTTTCAGGGTTGCCATGGCATATCGTGTTTGTGTCAGCAACAACAAAAAAGTGGAGTATTTCACCGTACGCACACATCTGATGTAATCAAATGAGTCACCAAAGGAGAGAGCAGATGCCGAGCAGTGGGACAGGAAAACATTCCTCAGTAATGCCCAGGAAGATTATGTGAAAAGGAAAATTCTGCAGTTAGAGCACGTGATCTGCATTCAAATCAACATTCACCAGACTCCATTGACAAAAACTTTTTTTTTTTTACGTTAACACGGTATCCTGTTCACACACTGTTCTGATTCTGACAGTCACTCTCGTGGCTTCCATGGCTTCCTGCACGTGTAACGAACAGCATGTTTCTGTGCAGTTAAGTTAAACGCTGATCTGTGTGAGTCTGGAGGATTGACATTAGAATGAAAGGTGTTTACCTGAAATGAAATATTTTCTCTCAGTAACAGTCAAGCAAAATATTTATTTATTTTACTGTGAGGCTACACTTGAATTTTTAAATGATTATGAAGTGATACCAGATGCATCAGGATTAGTAGAAATGATCAATCATGATCCCCCTGTTTCATACCTCAGACAGATGAACTGACACTTTACAGCTTTTGGAACATTTCACTCTTATTCTTTTTTTTGTTATTTGGGTTTTTTTTTTTTGTTAGCGACAGCCTACCCCTCCTTTGTCTCCACCTGAGATATCCCACAAAAAATGTTGCTGTTGTTCTCTGCAGGAAATGGATTTCCAGAAGCTGCTGCTGGATGTGGCCAACGCTCTTAGTGAGGAGGAAGTGAATGCTTTAGTCTTTCTCTGCACTGACCTTTTAAACCAAAACTTGAAATCGGTGAAATCGGCGAGTGACCTCTTCTCTAAGCTGATTGACCAGGGCCGCCTGTCAGCGGAGGACCCACAGCTGCTCACAGAGCTTCTCAGCACCATCCAACGCCACCGTCTGCTGCGGGGCCTCCATCTCCCGTCGCCGGAATGTAGAACCAGACTCATCTCTCCCTACAGGTGTGCTGGGCACGTTCATTTTCATCAAAACTATAGAAACACAGAAAATATTGAGACGTGGATGAACCAAGCCATACTGTTTGACCACGCGTAGTCAGCAGACTCATTTGTTTACATTATGCAAACCATTTGAAGGTTCAGTTCTTTCTAATATAAGTGTGAACGCCTTTAAAGAAAAGCGATTTATTATGTTTCTGGGGATTTTTTTTCATCGTCAAGCCGATTTTTTTTTACCTCTCAACTTGTGGACTTGACTTTGATTTGCCCCTTTTTTAAATTCAAGAATGTAAAAGATTGAAATGTAATATTTTCAGTTGGAGCTTTGCATTTCAGAGATTTTCTTTAATTGCAGAACACTGCTCTACCAACTGTCTGAGGATATTACTGCCCAAGAGTTGAAAGATATCAAATTCATTCTAGGCCAAGACGTCCCACGTAGAAAATTGGAGGATCATGTTGTGAGTTCTTTTTACCTTAATCAAACATGTTAAATCAAAGTAAAAAATCTTCATTTGTCAGAATTCATCTTACAGTCAGAAATCACACATTTATTTTATTAAGCTGAGCTGAATTTCATTGATAAAAAGGACATTTCCCGGGACAGATTAGGGTAATTGTATCTAATGTTGCCTTGCAACATTGTTTCTTGCTTGTGTTTTCAGACCACCCTGGAAATTTTCCTGGAGATGGAAAGAAGGGACCTCCTTAGTGACACTAATCTAAATAAACTGGAGTATATAATTAGAACTGTGCACCCTGCTCTGTGTGAAAAGATCAACCGTTTTAAAGAACAGCAGGGTGAGCGTCCAAACATGAGCACAAAACACCCAAAAGTGCAGAACAATCGCGATTAAAAACAAACAATCAATGTGTCTTTTAATAAATCAATTTAGAAGTTGAGATAAATCAAATGACATGTTCTCACATTTTGGATTAAACACTTAGAATGAGTGGCTGGGAGCTAAGGTGGGTTTACTCCCACAAATCTTTATTGAGATACAGCACTGCATGACAAAAACCAGCTAAGGACTAAAAACTCAGTCTGAGCAAGAAGAAGTGTACAGAATGATGAACGTGAACGCTCAGGACACATTTAGCTGTGCAACTCCTAAGACGATCTGAATAATCTGTTTGCAAATGACCAGTTTAGCCATTTCTCTTGTTTTTCACATGACATTCTAACGACTTCACAGCCCATGAAACGGGCCGGCCAAGATCCTCGTCCGTTCCTTCAACCTCAAACCCGGTAAAAGCTGCGAGGGTTCTTTGAATCCACGTTATCCATAATTGCTCCAGCTATCTAATGTCTTTTTAATCTATTTCTTGCCAGTCCTTGGGGTCTATTCGGAGCACTGGCTCGTTTGACACAGCAGGTGAGTTCAGATTCAAAAGCCTCTGCTGGGAATTACGAGAGGACTTTGTTGCATGGGTCTTTGGGAATGTGGCTTGTTGGGATTTCTTAGGAATTAGTTCCAAAATCCTACAGTTTAAATGGAGCAAAAGCTAAATTTTTCAACTACATTTAAAAGCACATTGTTTGGTAAAATTATTTTTCAAAGTCTTATGATCCTAATTACAATTTTTTCCTTTCATGAAGATTTGCCAGCAGCACATGCGGTAAGAAACGGACAGAACTCAGTGACTAGAAGTTCCCTATCGTTTAAATGCCTGCCTTAAATCGTTATTTCTGATCTCTCTTTATATCCCATTCAGTCAATAAATTCTGCCAGCACATCTCTCGGTAAGTCAATTTATCATCCATTAAAAAAAGGCGAAAAACTACTTTTTAAAGAGTTCATCATTTAATTATTTTGACCTTTATATTGGTCCCTTAGACTTCCACAAACGTACAGAAAAATGTGAGCCAGAGACGCATGGAATTGGCAGTTTAGGTACAGAAACATGCATAATTAAAATCTCCTGTCTGTCTTCCATCTAGCTTTTGTCAGTTATTGCCAGATGACATATTTTCCCATTATAATGTCTCTTTCCCATTATAATGTCTCTTCTCTCCTAAAATTTTATTGCACACAGTAATCACACCTTCTCAAGAAAACAACGCTTCCGCTCAGACAAAAAACGAGGTTTGTGATCTTGTTTCTCTTTCTTGCTCACATAAGTATGATAATTGTGTGAAGAGAGCTTTTTTTTTTTACATGTACAGCATATGTTTACCCTGTTATTGTGCTCATGGCTCGTAAACACAAGTTCTATCTTTATAAGTGTTACTTCACCGTCCTTTAATGAATAAATCAGTTTTATTGCTTTTATTTCTGTAGACTTTGGGAACGTATCCTATGGCTTCAGCAAAGAGAGGTGTCTGTGCGATAGTCAACAACTACGACTTCTCTAAATCCCAAAGACAACGCCAGCGTGAGGGAACCATGGTTGACGAAAGTAAGCTTGAGTTTCAGTATTCCTGTATTTCTCAAGTGAAATCAAGGGTTTGGTCGTATCCCGGTGCTGGCTTGTGTGTTTACATGCATTTTTCCTCTCTCCAGAAAGTCTGCGTACGGTCTTTGAGTGGCTTGGCTTCCAAGTGCTGACCTACACTGACTGCGACGGTGGGAAGATTCTGTCTGTGCTACGTGAACTCAGCAAAAGAGACCACAGTCAGATGGACTGCCTGGTGGTCTGCGTCCTCAGCCACGGCCACCAGGGGAATGTGTGCGGCGTGGACGGCCAGGCTGTGGCGCTGGAAGACCTGACCGAGCCTTTTGATGGGCCAGAATGCCCCTCTTTAGCGGGAAAACCCAAACTGTTCTTTATCCAGGCCTGTCAGGGGAACAAAGAGCAAAGACCTGTGGAGATTGACGGTGATCTTTGTGCTGACGCACGGCCAAACAAAGACTTCATCCCATCAGGAGCAGATTTCCTGCTGGGAATGGCCACTGTTCCTTCTTACGTCTCCTTCAGACATAAGAAGACTGGCACATGGTACATCCAGTCATTGTGCCAGAACCTTGTCGAGATGGTGCCCAGGTTAGTAACCCAAGACAATAAAACTGTGTTATTTTAGTAATAAACAGCTGAGGGTTAGGAAATAGTTGGGACCAACTATTTGGAAAAACTTGAACTCTTTAAAAAAACACTTTATGGAAGTGTCAAACTGCTGCCATGAACTGCTTTGAAGTGAATACTCAACCAATATTTTAGCACACAGTTAAGTAATTAACTTTGACATAGCATTTTTCAACCAGGTAAAAAGGAGTCTTTGATATTACTGTAAAGGTGTTTTGAGTAGTTAAGGCCATATAACAGACTTTTGGATGGACAACTGTTCATGAGCAAGCGCTATCCTTTTTGTAGTAAAGTTCTAAGTCTGATAAAAGTTATCAGAACTCTTGGATGTCCACTCCTTTTCCTCTGATCCTGTATACCATATCCAATTCCATTTTCCCACTCAAAAGTCATTAGTTAATTAAGCTCAATATGTTTAGGTCAGTCTTTTATATTTGGCTTATTTGTTTACCAATTGAATATTTTTGCCTACTTCTTATTTAGTTATCTCTGTGTTTAGATATGAGAAAAGTTCTTTGAGAAAATGACTTAATTTTAATGCCATCCTCTCTTGTCTTTCCAGCCAGGTTGACCTTGTCTCCATTTTGACAAAAGTGAACGCAGATGTCAGTAGGATGAGTGATCCCTACGGTCAGAAAAAGCAGATGCCTCAACCGGCCTTCACACTCCGCCAGAAAGTGGTCTTCCCCGTCCCCAAGGACCCTCCACCAAGTCTGCAGGACTGATGATGTGATTTCACACAATGAACTTCTGTCACAGATTTTTAAGAGTACATTTCGCACCTTGGCCAAAACCAAGCTCTTCATACTTACTGCTGTTTGGTATTCAGTAGTCTTTGACTGTTTACAAGACTGGGTCATTGTTACCATGGTAACTTATATGATTGTCTACGACTGATTTTGCCAAGAAGAAAACAATATCTTAAAATGCTGTTTTTTAATCAATTGATTTTTATGAATAACGATTATTTAAAAAGTTATAATTTTATTTTCTTGACATAAATTAGGGACAGGAGTTTCCACTTCAGAGTATAATATTTTTACGCTCTAGAATCTGCATTTATCACATAATTGTCAGCTAACTCAGACTTGCAATAAAATACAATGTCATTCTACCCCTGAATGTGACTTCTGACAGTGATTTAGCAGTTGGTGGAATAATCAGGCGCACTCACATTTCAACCAGTGGAAGCAGTCTGTGCCGAGAGAGGCTTAAGTGACTACATCTTTAAGAAGACAGATATTTTAAGATTATACTGAAATATCAGTTGTGTGCACGTGTCTAAATAAATTTTTATAAGGTGTGTATTACTGAGTACACTTTTAGATAGAGATTTTCAACCTTTTCTTATCTTACAAGTCGTGGTTCTGTTGCTTTGTTAGTTCCAGAATAGGATGAAAGAATTGAGTGACATCCTTGTAAAAATGCCGCTCGGGAGTCAGGACCACCGCCACCAGCAGGTGGCGCTGGACATCTTTGTTGACTGGAAACGACCCGGATGTTGATATGGCAACCTCCCCGCCAAGGCTACAACTCAAATTAGCGTTCACGTTTAGGAAAAATAAATAAAGAAATAGATAGATTGATGCCCCGTAATGTAAATCTAACTGGCGTACAAAAAATTGTGCAATTTCCATGCTAAAAGAGTGAGTTTAAACGGTAAACATGTCTCAAGAGGGATATCAGTCACCAGCAGTGAAAACTACCCCCGACACAAGGTTGGTGATTTTACCCTCACTCGTTTTTCAGGGTTTGCTATCCACTTCCAGAGACTGGTTGATGGTGTTTGAAAACCTAAAGGCCATCACTGCAGTTAACATAAGCGCTAGAAACTGTTCAAAACACGATACCTAAAGCCAGTTTCTATGAATGTGGTCAACAGAGAATCGAAACAGAAAACACATTTTACAGCAAAGCTGAGAACAATTACCTGTCTGAGTAGCACGAGCTACAGCTAACAACTAGTTTTATTTGTTTACACGTTCATGTTAATTGAATCAAACTAACCTGTAACAGGACGTCAAAAGGGACACTCGTTTTCGGCGTTTGTGACAATTAACTGAATGAAGCACATGCTGTTTATAACGGGTGTAAATCCAGAAGCTACTGCGGGGTTTTGGCTAGGTTCATTTATCAAATGCACATGTCAATCAACGAAATATTTGAAATCTACGGGACATAATTGCTCAAATCTATGATAATTTCGCAAGCCGTCAAGGTGCAGCTCCTATTAGCTCTGCTCAGAGTTTTTTTCTGTCTTTACAAGCTTCAACGAGCTGGATTTGCCGAGGAGCAGTCCTGGGAAGACCCCCATCCAAATCCTACATGAATACGGCATCAAAAGTGGCAGCCTCCCGGTGTACGTGATGGAGAGGGCCGAGGGGGAGGCTCACCAGCCCAGCTTCGTCTTCAGCGTGACCATTGGAGACGTTAGCTGCACAGGTACCATCCAGTCCTTCTGTTGGAGGCTGGAACCCACACACAGCCCTTTCAGAGATCACTGTCCACTCCAAGTGTTATGTACATACCATATCCTCTTAAATATTTCCCCTATGTCATAGGTGTCGAACTCCAGTCCCTCGAGAGCCACTGTCCTGCTGGTTTTAGACGTGTCCCTATTTCAACACACCTGATTCACATCAAAGTGCCATTAGCAGGTTGTGCAAAGCTCAACAATGTCCAGAGGAAATCCAATTTAATCAGAATCAGGTGTGCAGAAGCAAGAAAATGTCTAAAACCTGCAGGACAGCGGCCCTCGAGGACTGGAGTTTGACACCCCAGAGCAAAATGAAAGGAACGTTTTCTCCAATTTGTTCCTCGACAGTTAACCTTTTCCTAATAAAATTAAGCCGGGGAATAATTATTGGTATGTTCTACAGATATTTGACTGTATTTTGCGACAGGTCAAGGACCGAGTAAAAAAGCTGCCAAACATCAGGCTGCGGAGGCTGTGCTGAGCTGTCTGAACATAGAAGCTAGAACTGGGTGAGTGGATGTGAAATGTGGATAGAATGTCGTTGTTTGGGATTATTTCAAGGGCAAAAATGCCCAAATAAATGTGCTTTTCTTAGATTGGAAGTAGGCTCTGTATCACCGAATACAGAAATGAAATCTGTGCTATCGATGTAGCAGTTAGTCTGTTGGAGGCTTTTCACACAGATCTTTTCTATATGGCAGCTAAAGATAATCCTCTGAAAGAGGATCTCTGACACGTAGCTTTGATGTGCTCTGATGTTGACGCCCAACAGGAATGTAGCTGGGAGATCTGACACTAATGGCGATGGAGCAGAAACAAACAACCATCCCAACGCCGTGGGCTTACTGCAGGTCTGCCAGTCAAGGCTCTCCTCTTTCCTTTCTACACTTTATTTATTGTTGAATAAATAACTATTGCTAAATAATCCAAAGATTAGTTCGAAAGTGATTGCAGTAGGCACTGGAGGCTGACAAGAGTTAAGAATGATTTTCTTCCTTTCAGGAGGTGGCGTTGCAGCGAGGATGGCGGCGTCCTGAATACACAGTTTTACAGGAGGCCGGCCCGCCGCATTTGAGAGAGTTCTCGGTCATGTGTAGAATGGAGTCGCTGTCAGAAAAAGGTGGTTATTTATGAAAACCAACAAAGTTTTCATTTTTGTGGCGCCTCTCACCCTGCTCTAAATCCCCGTTTTGTGTTGCAGCTGTTGGAAATTCCAAAAAAGCAGCAAAAAAGGCAGCGGCGGAGAAAATTGTGGCCAGGCTGCAGAGTTTGTCAGGCTCTTCTGAAATCACGTGGGTGCGTGGGATTTTCACACTCGGCTCTTACTCCTTTCTTTAAAAAAAAAAAAATATATATATTTTTTTACAACTTATCCTCACTTTCTTCACACAGACTCCAAAGTCAAACATCCGACTTGAGAGCATCAAGACCTCCACAGCAGAGAAGATATCTTTGCTGAGGAGAAACCCCCTGAGCATTCCCAACACAGATTACATCCAGCTACTGTTGGAGCTCTCCAACGAGCAGGGCTTTGAGGTGGTTTACTTTGATATCGGTAAGACAAAGGTTTTAGTTTCTGTATTTTCTCTGTAGCTAGATGCCACACTCAAATCGGCTTTGGTCTCTCAGTACAAGTCCAGTCGCTTACATAAAACAGGCACTGACCATTTCATTTACTTATCATTATTCGTCCTCTATCACAGTGACAGGTTTTCAGAAAAGCTCAAACAAGAAGTTAAGAGTGCACATCTGTGCGTTACTTACCTTTTGGTCAAAAGGTCAGTGACCCTCTGTGCTCCCTAAACGTGGGCTCCGTGTCTCCCTGTTTGGCAGATGAGCTGACGGTCAACGGTCAGTACCAGTGCCTGGCAGAGCTGTCCACCTCTCCGGTGACCGTGTGCCACGGCACCGGCATCTCCTGCAGCAACGCGCACAACGACGCCGCGCACAGCGCGCTCCAGTACATCAAGATCATGGCTTCCCGCAAATAAGCCCCACCCCCAGCAGCGGCGTGCTCTGGCACACGCGGTCCATCAGCCCCTGAGCCGCCACCACCAGCTCTCTGTGCAATAATGAGCTCCAGAGATATTTTTGTAATCATGAGGGTCCCAGAGCAGCTTCAACCATTTAGAATTTCTGAGAAAAACGTGTGGGACTGCAGTATTTTAAGGACATTTTGTAAAAGCAGATTAAGATGTAGATATGTTTGACTTTAGGTGTGTGACACAATAGTGACTATTACAAAGCATTTATTTATCTTTTTTTTGGTGTTTTGTAAACCTTTTTTTTAATATCCTTACAGTTAGCTTTTCTCGTCAGTGCTTTAAATCTGTTGGGATTGAAGAGATTTTAGTGTACATGACTTTGTCTGTAAAGACAGCATGCCATCAAAAACGCATTTATTTATTTCCCTGCCTGCTCGTCCATCTGTCTAAACACACTCTGAACAGCTCCTGCTTATTAACCGTCTATTCCCGACTGGTCTGTTGCCCTTTGCTTGTGGTTTGTGAGGGAGCAACACGTGTGATAAATTTATCAAATTTACAGACTTGTTTTCATCGTTAGGACTGAACCCTGGTGGGGGAAGATGGCAGGCACCTGTTTATGAATCCAGAGAATAAACTGGGTAACAGCGCTAATGACTGCTGGTGTCTGTTAATGCTCAAACAAAAGGCTGTAATGAGGGAGCAGATTGCCATGTGTCCCCCCAGAGCTGTCGCAATGACACCGAGTCAAAGATTTCTGGAGGGAGCTCATCACTTGCCAGTCATCATATTAGCTGCACTTCCTGCCGTATTGGCCCAGTGACTGATCCAGTGACTGATCCAGTGACTGACCCGGGGACCAGCTGCACCAGTCTGGATCTGTTGAATAATTGAGATGCAGTGAAGCACCAACAGCATGCAGAAAAGGTCTGTAATCCACCACAGCAAATATAGGTCCTGTTTGGTCAAAAGACACTTAATTTTTCTTTTTTCCTTTAACATTTTCGTTGCTGTAATGTATCTAAATTAGATGGAAAGTAATGCTTTGATGGCAGGATAGTGCCATACATGCCAGACTCCTGCTATACAATACATTCAGTTCCTTGCTGTCCCACAGACTCAAACATTTTCTTTTTTTTGGCATTAACCCTTTCATTTCAACGGACAGGGTGACTTCTGGACTTGTAGATAATACAATGTAGATTCCCTCTTGGGGCACACAAAGTCAATTTCTTCTTCTTGATGTAAAGAAAATACTTAAAATATTGAACAAAGCTTATGCTGCAGAGCCAAGGGAAGTTGAATGATGTTTCTTGATACCAATCCACTTTCTTCAGTTCATGGTTGTGTGTGTTGGGCTTAAGAGGGCATGAAGAAGCCTACAAACCACACGGATGCCTCTCCGTTTGAGTTTTGCAGTTTTATTAGAACAAGCACTATGTAGCAGCAGTGTACAGTGTTCATGGAAAGATATGTACTTTGTTAAAATTGCACTTTAGAAGGTACCCATTAGGAAATAGATTGAAAAGAAACTGAGCTGACATGGTGCTGCATGATACATGTCAGTCCAAAGGAAAAACTGTCCAATTGCAAAAACAAAAACCTTTTTTCTTTTGTTCTTTTTTGATAAGGCATCACAAACATTCATTGGCAAGCTAAGTTGTCTAGACATGCAGGTGGAACAATGGAAGAAGAGAGCTTGACTTTTTTATTTTATTTTTTCCCTCTCTACATTCTGACTATGATACAAACACTACACAAAGCACTGCCCTGACCTCTGCGCGCTACTGCTGTGATTTAGTCACCGATGTAGGCGGAGGAATGAATCAGCTTTTGCAGGAGTACTGCGGCGGCCAGATGTGGTGATCTCAAAAGTCTACCCGGTCACAGAGCGGCGTGAGCCTGTTTCTGCCACTGCGAGCCAATCTGGGTGATGTTCTGTCAACGGTCAAGTCCTCAGTGCACATAATGAGGATGGTCCTGTGGCAGGCGGGGAGTGGAGAGTGTGCAGGGATTGACTTCTTAATGGCATACCTTCTTCTTGGCATGGGATTCCCATCAGGTGTGTGTTTGTGAGGCATTAATAAATGCGTTAAGGCACAGCAAGTGAAACCGACGCTGACGGGTTGTAGCGCTGACTGTGTGATCCGGGAATCATAAAACTATGCACAATTGTTTCTGGGAAAGAAAAAAACAAGCACTAGTACCCTTTTGTTTTTTTGTTTTGTAACCTACAGCGCCAGGAGACCAGTGCAGGGTGGCTTTGCTTCATTCAGTGTAGCTGTTTCTATGTCCTCCCTCAGTGTCCACACCCTGCTGTCCAGAAAGATTTAGATCCATCTAAACGTGCTCTCTAACAGCTGCAGATCAAAGATAATTTTTCCTTACTCTTGAAATCAAAAAGGGGGGCGCTAGTTCAACGTTAAAGCTTCTCATATGCTTTGCAATAACAAAACTGCTAACTACCCGGTGCTTTGTAGAAGCCCTCGACATAGCAGTAAATTCTCTGGGGAAGCGGGACGCTCCAGTAGCTCTGGTACAGTATGCTGTTACTGTACAAATGGGTGTGGATTGATCATGTTAAACACTCACAAACTCAACAAAAGCTAAAGTTGCGTCTAATACGGCAGGTTTCCTGCCTTTTCCCAGCAGGACCTGCAGGTGTCTCTGGTGTTTCAGAGTGGACCCATTAAAATCATCTTTTCCTGAACGACAAGACACAAAGTAGCCATGATTTGATGACTGATTAATAATTCATCAAGACAAATACCAAACTGCTAATCCTAAATCTTCTGTTTTTCTTGTTTTATATGATTGTAAATGACTTTTTTTGGGTGTCTTAGAATCAGGATGTAAATTTGGTTAACTTTGACAGGAATTTGCTCCTTTTCTTTTTCTTTATTTTTTCTACAAAAAGTTTTTTTCCGGTTGGATATATTTCACAATGAATAAATAAATAAAAAAACAAATCACATAGTTCCATAACTGTAGATGCTAAGACCTAAAATGGAAGTGTTACAGGGCCTTCAGAGCTCTCTTAATACGGATTAAAATCACAAAGGGTCTCAGCCCTCGCAGCATTTGTGCCGACAGTCTATCATTTCTGCTTTCTGCAGCACATTCCAGAGAGAAGACACTTAACCTGTGCCGACTATATATGGAAAGAGAGTTTTATGACTTTATGTAACCATGTGATTCAGAAGAGTTGGTTTCATGTAATAATGTTTAAAATTACAGTGTGGTGGGAGAGGAAGGACGGGGGCCATCCAGCTATTTACACCCCACCATCTGTGTCCGCTCTTCACCTGAAACCACACTGACTCACGCTCAATGCCGTCCGGCTTCCTCTGCTGTTGCATTTAGCTTTATAGAGTCCTTTCCCTTGAGAGAGTACTGCTATCTCATAGATTCAACAGTAGTAAAAAGCAAAAATAAATAAAATCTGCCAATTCACATAATTCTCTTTCTTTAAAGTCTTTCTTTAAAGATATTTTATAAAAATACCTCTTTTTTTTCTACAGTAATTGATGTTATAGTAAATATGCCAGTGAAAGCTGCTCTCTAAGCATGCACAGTATCCTAGGTAATCAAAATGTCTACTCTATAGACTATTCTATCCAAACTCCAGTTGGAAATCAAATGGCTTCAACTAAAAGGCGCCTAATCCAGTGAGCTGTATGGGTGTCTTTTTAAGGCAAGGACAAACTCGGAGGTTAAAAGAGCAGAGGATAGATCTACTGGAGTGGTAATATTGTTGCCCTGACAACCCAGCTTCGACAAGCATGATGAAGGTGATCCTACAGCATGTTTCCATGGACGGATACCCCTGTGGCAGCAGCGCCTCTGAACCTGGACAGGGTCCCCGGGCATCGGGCCACCCACAGCTGCTCATGTCCATGCACACAGATGTTGTCGGGTGTGTTTTCGCCTTATAGTGCATAGGTAACAGGCCTCCGGTCTGTGGCGGCGGGCACAGAGAGCGGTGTGCTACCACAGGGTGACTGTCGGCTCCATGTTGATGAAGCCGGGGTTTTTGCGGAGCTCCCAGTACATGTTGTTAGAGACCCATCTCTCCCGGTGATTGGCATCCACCACTTTCCTGGGACAAAGACAAAAGGGGGTAGATGTAAGCTTGTTCCATATAGTGAGGAAAACCTGATGATGGTACACAAACATTTTTAAACTTCAAATTCCCTACACAATAGCAGAATAAAGCAGGGACGTTGAAGGCAGAAACAGAGAACATCTAAGTTTATATCTGCATTATTATACATTTCAAAGTGGTTATCTTGTTTTTTTCCTCTCTCTGAAAGGAGGGGACAACTATCAACCGCTAGTTACCCACTCAGTAGTGCTGCTGGTATCACTTCTCTAAAACAGCTTTTTTATATATTTAGAGTTGTGGTGGCTAGTCTGAATGGTTTATTTCCGTTTCCATTTAGGAGGCTCGGCCCTTACTTGAAGAAGCGTGGCTCGTGTTTGATGTTGTTCTCCTCGTTCCACTTCCTCCTGGTCCTCTGTGAGTCCTCGATGCGCTGCTTCTCTGACGATGCCATCTCCAGGTTCCCCTCCTCCAGATGCCTGTGACATACCATGCATTTCAGCTATCAGGTGAAGTGAAACAAGCACCCTGAGATTTGCCACAGTGTCAGCTCGCCAGTACCTTTGATCGGGCCTGAATCGGGCATCTGTGCGCGGCAAGACGTCCTTCAGCTCGGGACAAAGCTCGTTCAGTTCGATGGCGAATCTGGTGAAGCCGTAGTACAGCTCATAGTCTGTGGGCATGGAGCCTGACAAAGGAAGCCGGTAAAGCCCCCCATTAGCTTAAACGCTGGACTTCACACAGCTAGACCAAAGGGACATACGGCTGTGGGCTGATGCCTACCTGGCCTCCAGACGCATTTGGCAGATGGCGGGACACCACAGTAAAGGCCTTCATGCCATTTTCCAAAGAGCCTGTGGATGACTTTCCCTTCTTGGTCCATCACAAATCCTTGAACCTCATTTACGTTTGAGCTCCAATAGTTTCCCTACAATGCACGTAATGTCATTTTCATTAGGGGTGTGGCCTTTGTATCAATCTCATGGAAGCTAAATCTGAGCAGTTTCTTTACCTTGACAAAGGTAAGTTTGCAGAGGCAAGCGCTGCTCTTTGTGTTTCTTATAGTGATTTCCCCGTAGTGCTCTATCCACCGCCGCCCGCTCAGGATGTTGTGCACGCAGGTGGTGACTTTGTTCCATTCATAGTGATCTCCAAACCTACAAAGGGAGAGATGGGAGCTGTAAGGCTGTAAAAAGACAGGCTTAAGTAAGAAAACTAATGCCTGCATTAACATATTCCTGTTTTTTTTTTCACAGAAAAATAGACCTCTTTTGATGTGGCAGGTTAGTTTAAAGCCTCAAGTTCTCCTTCTACATCATTTTACATTGGAAATGTGTAGTCTTTCCCCCAACTTAAAAGGAAATATATATAATTATGGGTTAGATGTCTATATTTTGTACATATCTTCTCATATCTGCATAAATAAAGAGAACTAACTACACCAGCTTACTTCCATACATTTCTTAATGGGATGTAGTCAAATTTTCCACCATCAAACAGAACAAATGGATTCATCCTTCAGCTAATGTAATTTGGTCTTAATTTATTCTGTTCTGAAAACAGAAGAAGAGAAGCTATTTCGTACAATGTTTTTTATATCACTGCATTAGTTGATAAACCGGCCGAGAACCGTTCGCATATTTATGATGAATTATGCTAATCTTCAGGTGCTTATGTCAACAGAGCAGAAAGTGGGCTCATTTCCAGTTTTGCCGAACGGGACATGTCAGTTAACAACTGTTTATTCATTCCCTCTGCTCAATGAGTACACTGAGATTATCAAAAACAGTAATTGGTGTGGCAGATTTAATGACCATGGTGGGGCTTTTTCTCCATAAAATAAAAGTTTTTCAGTCATAATTACAATTTGGAAGGAACATAAACCGAAGAGGCAAGCTTGTAACTGTGACTTACAATTAAATGCCTGGCTTCAGCTTCACTACACAAAGCACCAGAGTGGAAATTACCTGGGAATTGTGAGGTTTACAGATCCGATGGGTAAAATCTCCATGGATTTTCCCCAGAATTTGTTTTTCCATCTAACATCTAAAAGCAAACACAACAGAAAACAGTTGGAAAAGAAGAACAAAAATGTGTATCTTAACCTCCAAATCTAGTGGATCCGGCTCACACCCACTAAGCCACTAAGCTGTGGCTCTCATGAGGATAGTCTCCAACTAATTGGACAGGAAACCTACCTTGCCAGAAGGTGAAGTTCTTAGACTCGCAGTGGCAGGCGGAGACAGGAGGATGGTGACTCACCTTAGAGATAAGATCAAAAGGAAATAGTCTGACAGCTGTCGCACTGATCACACATGTAAATCTTAAGACTGACTATTTCCTTTGCCAGTAAAAAGGGATAACCCAACTAACAGGAAATGTGAAATACCAAGTTGTTTTTTGAGATAAACTGTGACAAAGTCTCTCAAGATGAATCTAAAGTGATGTGAATCTCCCTTCAATCTTTGCTTTTCTATAAAAATCCATCCATTACAGTGACAGATATTGACAACCAGTAAACATATAGTCTAATAATATGGAAGCAAGTTTGGAATATGGAAGCCAGGATGGCAGAAAATAATATTCAGTCCAACAACACAGGCTTCTAGGTATCTTCTGCACTTAAAGGGAGCTGAGCTATCAACAGTCTTCACATGGACTCACTTGCTCTGAGAAAAAACAGAAGCCCTTGTCTTCCCGGATACATTCGTAAGTCTCTCCGAGCAGCGGGTTGAATGGCTTACTTCCTGCTCTGTAGTAAGTGGACGAGTAGCCTGAGATGGCAAAAGCAGCAACGAGGACCTGCAACAGGGCCAGGACAAAAACAAACAGGAGGGGATTAACCGGCTTGTTCGAGCAGCTTTTGCAGCAAATAAATCAAACATGAGTCTTCATCAAACATTATCGGCGGTGCAGGAGATGAGAAGAGGGAAGGACCCAAGGTCGACGGCTGCACTGAAGCGCATCAACACCTCACAGACATGCCTTCCAGCAAGAGACTATTTCTGTTGACATGTGACTTTCAGTGTGGGCTCCTAAATGAGCAAATACTCAGTGGGAAGGACGCGACAAAGAAAGTGGACATTCAAGTTTTGCGTGCGCCCACTGCAGAATGCTTTAGGATGTTCAGAGGCTGCAGTAAAGCGTGACTGCAGCTCGTAGGCGTGTGATCCCTGCGGATGTCAGCCTCTTTACCATGCGCTCAAAGGGGTCATTGGTCTCGGCGGCCTTGTCCAGCAGCTCGCTGTACTCCAGCTCTTCACACATCCGCTGCAGGGTGTTGAGGGGCTCGTTCAGCTCCACAGGCATGGACACTTTGGACAGGTCCTTGCCAATGTTGTTCCTCAAGATGTTCCAGAGGTTGATGTTGCTGGTGTCAGGACAGGGTGCCGGCAGAGAGATGCGCCGCCCGTTACGGAAGGCACAGCCAGCAAAGTCTCCGTTGGCCACTGGGAAAAGCAAATTAAACATATTATGGCTACAGTCTGTACAATCTGATGGTCTATAATCATAATGAACTGCAATTAGAAATCCAGAAATCAATTTTAGCACACTTACAGGGATAAAACTTTTGAAATAGTTAACAAACATAAAATGAATAGTGAATTAACGGATTCATCTTCAACGTTTCAACAAATGAAATTGTGCCAGGAAGCTGATTGAGCACAACTACAAATATCCATACAGATTTCTCTGTTTGAAAGGTCCGGTTCATGTTATGGTTCATGTCCAACCCCTCTTGATAATTTTCAAACAACAGGAATTGTTGTCTTAATCTTTAGACATTTTGCGCTCCACATTCTACCAGTGTGTTTGTAGGGAACGACATGAAGGTGGAAGATGGCGTCACGCCTTCAAAGGCTTCTTTCATAAAGCCTGACAGAAGCTCTTGGCATACAGCAACGCTGCAAAGTCAACACTTTCCAGTGCGAGCGTGTCTTTGAGAGTACCTGTGACGTTATGGAGCATGGCTGACGCATTAAGCTGCTGCATTTGACTCTTTTTAAAAAATGTTTTAACAGGGCATGCTGTGCAGACTTGGACGTACTTTGTCTGGAGACGTTATCAGTAACACTGGCGTTGTCCTCCGATATGTTATCGCTCACATCGCTGACATATGACTCATCATCTGAGCCCTGTGAGGGATACAGGTAAGACGTAGAGTGAGTCAGAGCATGGGAGCACATTAGAAGCTGGTCAGAACAGGAGACAAACTGAGCGTCACACATGCATTCTCCCTGTCATTGCAGTTTGCCAGCGGCTAACAAACTGCAGCAGTGGTTGGCTATCTGTCCCACTGCAGCTCCAGCAGCAGGCACGAGACACTGCAGCATTTTCATACTTTATATATAGAAATGCAACGAGGCCACTGATGCCATCAGAGGGGAGCACATTGTCACTCCGCTCTGTAAAAGCCTCTGCTGTTGGTGAGGGTTCAGTCAGCAGTGAAAAACAGATTCAAACAGAGCTGGCATTAGAGCTACAGGGCGGGGAACTGATGAAATTCCTCGGAGAATTATCCTTCAACATGGCTCAGTGCATGTCTAGGGAGCTGCAATGCTTCGCAGCATAAAGGAGATCTTACACAGAATATGTGGAGCAGGATGTTCACAGCTTTAAAAGAGTGGAAAAAGGCAGAAGTTTTGTTTCGGGAAGTGAATCAAACTGACTTATTAACAGGAGTCATCAATCACGTGTGAGAGATTAATTGAACCAGCAAAGGAATGAGATCCAAAGGAGCTCCCACGAGAGTGGTTTATATCCTGTTCTATGTTAGGTCTCCTTTTCATGGCTCTTGTATTAAATGCTGACAAACTCCTGCTCCACAAAGAGCTATTCCAAGGAAAATCGTGCTAATTCAACCCCCCCTTCATTCACTTACATTACAATAGACACCTCACAGTCCAAAAAAACACACTCTCTTCGAGCTGCAACGACCCCATGTTGTACCTCATTCTCTGACGAGCTGGCTGACAGAAGCACTTCCTGCGCATCAAAGAACTCAGAGACAGACTCTGACATGGAGAGTCGGCTTTCATTAGAGGCCTGCTGAGTCAGAGGGATCCCCATCTGTTCCACGGCCTGCAGACAAACACAGTATTTGCTCACTTTCTCAATAAGATGACTGCTTTAAGAGCCAAAATGTATGAAACAGCACTGCAGAATGAGCCTCCTTGCCAAAGGACAAGCCCCAATCCATTTCAAATTAGTCATTTTTTCCCCATTAGCATTGATGTCAGGTTCTGTATAGAATAATGATCCTTTAGGTTCACCTGCCAGCGTTTGATGGAAAAACTATAAATCTTTGAGAACAGGAATCAATAATGCAGATGACAAGTGTGGGAGGGGAACACCTCAAGTACTTCTCCTGCCATGGAAGATGTAGTATTATCCATACGAGCATGAGTAAGTAGCTGTGTCACAGGCGGACGGACGGCGTTGACCCACCTCGTCGGGCGTAGCGATGATGTTCACACTGACTACTTGCTCAGTAAGGACAGACTCAGAGTGGATGCGGTTCAGGCGAGTTCGAAGCTCTGCATTTTGGGACAGGGCCTAAATAACGCAAGAGGAAGTAAATCTATGTAATTCTTAATTCTTTGATTCCAAACCCACTTTGCCCTGCTTAAAGAGGCTTGTTTCATTTGTTGATGTACTGACACTGAATGAAAGCTTTTCATTGTTGTATACCGTCCATTGTGGGGTGAGAGTAACCCGTCTTTTAATGTCAAGCGCCTGTTGTGTTACTCTGTTTCCGTTCTGTCATTTACATTTTACCCACGCAAAAAAACCCAAATAATCTTAAACACACTGAAATAAGGGTGGTTATAATATATATAACATGTCATACAAAATACAAAATAAACATGAATATCCCCAATAAACTAAAATGGATGACACAGTTGTAGCTAAAGTCACCGGTAGTGCTATGCCATGTCACCTGCCCTACAGCTTGTGACAGTCGTGTCACACTAACAGCCAATTAAGAACAAAACGGGGATAAAGTGGCAAGTGAAACATTTCTCTGAGATTATGTCAACAGTTAGCAGAGCAACAGTCCAATTAAATCACTGTGGCAGAGAGACAGCCCTGAGGAGCACAGCTAATCAACTGCACTGCACATTTCTCACCATCACCAATTAATACAGGAAAGTCTGACTGGACTTTCATGACCTGTTTGCCTGTGCTCCGATCTCCACATGGCCTCCTTCTTAATTGTCATTACTGTGACTGCTTCGGGTGAATTATAGCATGTGTGTCTGTCAGTAGGAGACAGTTTATAATAAGGCAACTGCAAACAAGGGGTTGACTGCAAAGTCACATTCTTGACGGCAGTAATTTCTCCCAGAATGTCCTGATTTCTCTGGGTAATTGCGTGTGAAACATCGTAATTGGCATTTAGAAAGTGAAAGTACATCAACAAACGACTGAAATGAAACGCAAACGGCAGCGGAGGAGTCATGGCTGGTTTTTGAGCGTTCGTCACCTGTGACAGAGACTTCCTGAGAGAGTTGATCTGGGCCGACTGGTCTGACTGTTCCTGCTCGGATAAAATCTGTTTGATCTTTTCTTTCTCGATGGCCACGGTGTTGAAGGCCGACTTAAGCAGCGAGTGCACTGGAGGGAGATGGGATAAAAGCAAAAAAGTGTCAGATCACCCTCCCAACACAACACTTTCTTCTGAACAGTCGCTTTGCCATTATCTTTGGATGGAATCTTCACTCTCAAAAGAGAGACTGAAACCCCCCGTTGAACTATTTGAAATGTCAGACACATCCCACTGCTGTGAGTGTTTAGTGTTGCTGATGATTGTGCAACTCTGCATGTGTTTTTAATTTCTTAAATTAAACCTGTGGGAGTCTCTTAAAAACCTCTTCCAGAATAAATCTATTACCTTCATTACAGCAACTGTTATAGTCAATTATGCGCCCAATGAGCCTGAGTGGAAAGAATCAATCAACTGTTTTAACCCTCGTGTGTAACATACTGTATTACGGCTAAATCTGAAATATGTCATTTACGCATGGGAGCCTTTTTTTTGTTGACAGCAAGATGCACGTTCAGAACATCAACTGTCATGACAACTCGATAACAGAGTTCATTTTGGCTCTGTCACGTTCACATTAACTGGTGGATTAGAAAGAATTTGGACTAGAATTGGTTTAGACACACTGTTAAAATAGGGAAAGAAACTAATAGTAAAGTCATTGGTACCCGGGTAGCAACACTACGTATCTGAACAGAAAGAGTGTTTATCTCCATCCGTGGGGCGTGATGTAGGTCAAAGCTGCCCCACAAATCTGTGTGTTTATCTTACCATATGAACCTTTTTTAAACCTCAAACAAATTCTCTTTAAACTATGAATTTGTAGTTATTATTTTGTGATTTTTTTGTGAGTCATGGTTCTGCGTATGTAATGAAATCCTTCCTCTGTCAAATAGGCAGACTCACAGCATTTTTCCGCCAGCTTACACAAAAACAAACCAGTTTTTGGGCCACTAATGGAAAATAGCCTGTGGCTGATTCCCTGTTACAATGCATCCCTCTTTCTGACAAACATAAATATGAACCCCATCATAAAGCTTTGGGGAGAGCTGGAGCACTGTTGCATGTTTGGGTTCAGTTTCCGTAAAATTACTGAACTAAGGCAGATGTCACTAATGGATAGATGGATGTGGAAGGCACTGCCTGAATATATTGGGTTTTCTTCCGTGTAATTAATCAATAAGGCAATTATATAACCAACAAGAACTGGATGAGACAAAGATAACTCGGTGGGATGCACGCATGCTCTCTGCTCACCTTTCTGGGCAATGGTGCAGAATTCCTCCTGAAGTTTAATGTAGTCGCTGGCATATTCCATGCTGTCTGTCAAGCGCGAAACCGGGGGCTGAAAGTCCACCAGCTCCGCACACAAATTAGGATTGGATGAGTGGAGGCGGACAGGGGACATGCTCGCCGACAGAGGAACCTGAGGAGACAACCCGAGCACAGGGGACAACTGTCGGTCACCTGATAGAGCTCCTCTGTGAGGACCAGGAACCTTGGTCCTACAAATGAACAGAAACCAGCCCTGAATGTGTGAACTGTTTCCTTTTTTTTTTAAAGGAAAACACAACAAAGGAATTACTTCCTGATTCACTTGAGCACACTGCTTACGTCTTTCTTTAGATCAGAAATCCTTTAAATCATATTTCTTCTGGAAAATAGAGAAATCCAGGTCACACTGGAAAGAACTATTAACAGTGAATTCAATTAATTCACAAGGACAAGTAGAACTAGTTTGGGAAATGTTTCACCACTTTATGACTCTGCTTTAGCGGATGGGTGGTGAAACCTTTCTATTACCACACAATAAGCCATTTAACTTGCTGGTTTCAGAAAGGTATAAGATGCATAAGGCTTTATTCTATCACAGATATGTGAGAGCTGCATGTACCACAGGGGAAACACATCAGGCAGCACAAATGAATAAAACAGCCACAAAAAAAAGGGGGTAGAAAAGCAGCTGGTGTTGGAGCCAGGCAGTACGATGTGTGCTGCACCGCAGCCTCGAGAACAAAAAGAAAAATTAAGAGAAACAAAACATCTACAGGCACAAACTGTGGTATTTCATTGGAGATTATTTTGAAAGCAAAAACCTACTTCTGATGCATCAAAACGGTATGCTTTATATGAACTATTGGAAGTATAGATAGTCGTCATTCGATATATTGTCTTCAAAGAACAAAATAACATTTTTGCATATTGAATTGTCAAATTTACTGCATGCACTATTGTGTCAGGTCCTGAGATCTGCCCGTACGTCAGCCCCCCCGATTCTGCCAGTGTGTGTTTGTGTCTGCGAGTGACAGAGCGGAGGTCTGGAGAGCGGTACCTGAAGCTGGAATTTTGCATCTTTTCCCACACTTTTTGTTCTCCATCTTCTGTTCAAGCGTTTTTCTTTCTTTGACATTTCTATGCAATTGACCTTTGAGGCGCATGTGGATCAGAATATGCAAAGTATGGGTTAATAGGACAAACACATCACAAAACAAAGACGCAGCACACAGGTTTGCAGTGGAATGGGGTGGAAGCAACAAATGAAATGAGCAGTTTGAAATGTTTTTTTTGTGTGTCAGGAAAAATAACAGATAATAAATGAAAGCATTGTGATCTGTTAAGAAGCAGCAGGTGTGCTGTCATTAGCAAGCATTCAGCCTGGAGTCTTAAAAGGCTTCACTTTTTTAAAGACTGAAATTCTTTCATAATTACTTTCTCTGCCTGCTCTTTTCCTCACACATTAACGCAACATTCTATTCTAACTTTGTTAGGAGATCAGAGGAGATCAGTCTGGAATTAGAAGCCTGTAAACACAGTCTGACTAGTTTAGTGTAAATGAGTTCCTGTATGTTCATGCACATCTGTGAGTGTGTGCACATGTCCGTGTGTGTGTTTTACCTGCATATCTGTGAAGTTGGGTGCTGACTGCGTCCTTTGTAGGATCTCCAGACTCTGCAATAACCGGCTGAGTTCAGTCAGGTTGGACTGACAGCGTGCGAGCTCTGAAAATACGATTTACGCCCACAAGCACACAAACGCATTACAAAACAGCCACCGTTCCACCTCCGGAGCGTTTACGGAGAGGTGGGAGGCATGGGTTTAATCCACTCAGATTTTTTTCGCGCAGCACCAGGAGGGAGAATTCCACCTACCCTCTGCACATTTGTCCATCTCCTCTGACTCCTGGAGCCAGGCAGCCACCTTGCTCTGGCCGTTGCTGTAGGAGGCGGGCAGGCTGCTGTTGCTGCTGCCGGGGGCTGCCGGCTGCCATGGCAAACTGCTCGGCTTGGCCTGCTGTGGTGAGGAGGACAGGGTCAAAGGAACCGCTGGGCTTTTTCTGAGCCATCATGTCCGACTTTGTTACCGACGACAACACAGTTGTTAGTCATCGCCCGCAAGATAGTGAAATTACTAATGTTGCTTAAAAATTAATACTCTGGATAAATGTCATGAATTATACATGAACCAAGAGGATTTATGGATTTATTCGTAATTGCTCTACCAACAGCAAGGCCTTCATGTCGTGTAACATCTGCCCAATCATCAGAATCCTTCAAGAGTGCAAAGAGAGTCAAATTTAAAATGGCTACAAGGCTCACCGGGCACATCAAGCTTGAATGATGGTATACCAAGCAACAATAAACAAACACTCATATTAAACAGCGGAAAGCTGCAATTACCTGCAGTTATAATCAATATGTGTATTGAGACGCACCAGTTGCAATGATCTCCATTAATTCTCTCTCTCATTTTTAGATTTCACTTTTATTTGAACTTGAAGATATATAATAAGGGTACATTCTAAAATTCTACTATAATAAAACATATGATCTTAAACAACTTCAAAGCTACTGGGCCTTTTCCTGGTGTGACTCCTGGTTCTTCCTGAGTAAGAAGTCTTTCATTCAGAGGATCTTCAAAATATGAAGGATTATTCAGTATCTCCCACATCATAAATGGTGAACCACTTTAATATCTGGTGTCCCTGATAAAGACAAGCCACCCATAAGAATATGTTGTTTGACTACTATTAAAAGAAATAATAATTAAAACAGAAAGTGCTTTGTGCCTGTATAAAAGCTGGCTGAACTTTTCTTATTTGCTCGATCTTATCTTCTCTGTGAGTCTTTGATGTCGCGGATAATTCTGTCTCGTCTCTTAAGCTGATCTTCAGAGAGAGCTCATCAAGCTGCAGCCAGATGCTCTGAACTCAAATCCTACTGATCACATCTAATGGCCTCCATGAGGCATGAAGCATCACTCCTGGGAGAAGCCGATCTTACTACCTCCTCACATTTACCAACACTTCAAACTCACCAGCTGAGTTTCATACGACACTGGAAACTGTCATGACAAACAAACCTATCTTGTAATCCTAGTGGTTTGGATACAATTACCTCTTCAATCAGATTTATTTTGTTATCTGTCCACAATCCACATCCATTAGTCGGGCAATTAGCCGCATAATGCAGGAGACAAATCAGGCCCTTGGTTTTCAGGTCAAACGCTACCGGACAGTTGCTGCTGCCAACTGTTGACCTGTGTGACGTCAGCACGGCTTTAGAGACATGTCTATGCTTTTTCTATCACTTTTCAGAGAGGTATCCTGCCATACAACCCAATTTTCCAGTAAGATTAAGCCAGATCTTTTTCTCATTACCCATGAGGCACTCTCCCTAAATATTAACTGAAGTCTGCCGAAGGCCAAGAGAGTTACTGCCAGCTTAAAGAGATAAAGTGTGGATAAACACTTAGATTTGTAGGGAATAATCTGAAGACTTTTGTAAATTTACTCTTCTTCCAAGTATTGGATAAGAAGATCAATACTCCACCAGTAAAGCAGCTTCAGTTGTTTGGCTTAACTTACCTTAAAAGCCAGAAACATTTACCCTCTGGGACAAATGTTTACGCTGACGAGGGGAACCCACCTTTGGTTCGTTTACTGCGCTTGGGGTGGGTTGTGGGGACTCCACAGCCGCAGAGGGAGGAAACGTTCGCATGGTGGCCTCGCGGGGAGAGCGTACAATCTCGTTCTGCCGATAAAGCCTGTGGTGACGCAGCTTTGACACCCAGGCATCAAATATGTCTTGAGATTTGACCTAAAGAGGAAACCGACAATGAGCTTTGATCTCAGTCAGCCGCAGAGCCTCTGTGGCGATTACTGGGAGATCTGTGTTACCTTCAGGTGATAGATATGCTCTTCGGTGTCCAGGTCGATGCGACGTGCCCTCTTCTTGATGGACATGACAGAGAGGCCCACGTCAATGCTGCCATGAAGTTTTCCTTTTTGAATCTAAGGACATAAGAGATCCTTTTGTGGATGATGCAAACATAAAGAGCTTTTTTTTCACATTAAGTTGGTATAACTAAAAAAGGGCCAACGGTATAAAAATGTGGTCATATGCACAAGGGCTCTATCATAATTCAGAGAAAGGGCTGCTTGTGCTGCATGGAGGGCTCTTTGTTGCAGATGTGAGACTTTATAACTCAGAAAAAGATCAGATGAGAACCAGAAAAAAATCCAGACAAAGGTAAAAACCTGCCCAATTTATTATTTAATATAAAGACTACCTGTTTCAGACATGCTTGGCGCGTATTTCACTGGTTGCTATTGAGTGCCTAAATAGTGTGCCACTAAAGAAGAACAGAGACATTTCTGCTTCTATTGCAAAACACTGATTCTAAACAGATTAGATTAGAAAAGATTAGAATTTAGCTTTTCAATTTTCATCTTGATCAACATTATATAAAAAAGTTGAAGGTGAAACGGAGTTAAAGCTGCATAAACGTTAATCATTGGCAGAACAGATGAAAAGACTAAGTCTTTTCATCTGTTAAATGATTGATTACAATTAACTTCTAAGTGTGTTGGAATTGTTGGTTTCTTAATGTCATATTTTTCCACATCAATTTAGTCTTGGCTTTCGTGCTGGGGAAACATTATACTTTTCAGCTGACTCACTGTTAAACCAAACTGGGGTCAGGCCAGGCTGCCTCGTTCCAGCCTTTGGGTTAAAATCAGGGTTACTTACATCAAGAGGGGACTTGGAGTATTTCAGGATCCCATTGTCCAGAACGAAAAAACGCTGCAAAGAAAATAAGCAGAAAAACTGTGTTGGTTAAATGACAAAAAATATATATATATAGTGAAGCTTTTTTATGCTAATTGTTACATAGTTTGTGGTAAGGCTTTTGATTTTGCGCTGTGAAATCCTGTGATAATGAAGTAATACTGTCTGCTGCTGCTATTCTTATGTTAAAAGAGAATGGCACATCCACTAATGCTATTCATAGAAAAAATGATAAGCAACCTAGCAAAATAATAGGGTAATGTCTCCAAGCCAAGACCATTTTATTGGGCTGCAAACAGTCGGGTCGTGGTCCCATTTGAGAGCTCTTATCCTGCGGCAAGAGCTTTTGCGACTCACTATGTGTGGATCCTACCTTGTGCCAGCCTTTCAGGGGCCATTTCCTCTTCTTCAGCATAAAGCCCTCGTGTTTGTCAGGCCTCATGACGTTGCTCTGGCCAATTTTCAGCCCCTCGATTATTTCCCAGCTGTCTGCCTCCTGAAGAAAAAGAAAGATCACGGATGTGTCAGAACTAATCCAGTCATCCCGGCAGCCTAAAAAAAGCAAATGGGGTTAAACTCGCTGTGATAAATAGAAAAGATGGCCCTGTTTTGCTTTCACGTGGAAAACAACAAGAGCACATGTTCACACCTCTTCTTACCCCTGTACTACGCATTTGAAAAAAATATTGCCCCACTGAAGTTCCTCCTACTCTGTCAGCATTTCTACTCCATTAGCTTTTGTCTGACTTTGCTCTTCGTGCTCCGAGAGGGTCTGTAAATCAAAGCGACATCTCTGGAGCGGAGGGCAGGCCGGATCATCCAGGGACAGGTGAAACATCCCACCACGGTCCCTTCGCAGGGCATATGAGGAAACACAGGGTCACGGTATTAACACGTGACAGAGGAACTCACATGATCCCTTTTCAGTGTCTAAAAGGCTACCGTACTTTATTTGCACGTTTTGGATTTTGCACTTGCACCAATGGTCAATTTAGAGGCACTGATATGTCTAACACGCATGCTTTTGGAATGTCATAGGAAGAGTCTCTGGATGAAGCCCACAGAGGAATGAGGAGGCCATACTCAGCTCAACACAGACAGACTTTTTCTTTGAGGCAACAGTGCCGTGCTGTCGTCCTAATGATGCTGCCAAGCTTGTGTCGATCTGAATACGTCAAACCACTCCCGATGAAGCAAAGAAGACATTTTGACTTTAAACCTTTAGCTAACTGAAACCCCATTTTCCAAGAGCTTTAAACAAGTCCTGAAGAAAGATCCTGCACTTATGTTTTGCTCAGTCAAGAAAAAGCATTTTGACGCAGCTCCACAGCAAAGTCCTCTGTCCATGCCTGCGTGTCGTTGCAATTTATAATCCAGAACTTTAATCGATAGCAACAGGCTTCTAAAGCAAAAATCAACTCAACACGCACAGGTTTCCCTGGCATGGCAAATGCAGGCCTGTGGCTCTCAGCGACGTGATGCCGAAACCCTGAGTCATCCCCCTGCCCGTGCATGAGGACGGGCGACCTTGGTCTGCAGGACCTTTAACAACGGAGACAACAGCTTGTTTAATCTGACAACCGAGCGAACAGATCTGTGCGGTAATGAGGTCATGTTACCGAGGGCAGCTCCTCTTCTATCTCTCCTTGAGAAAATGAGGAAGAGGAGCTCCAATTCATTAGCAGAATTCAGCTAAATGCTCGAAGCAATCCCATCATAAAAAAAGACAGCAGGCCAATTATGAGAGCATGAGCCCGTTATTTCATTATCTGTAAAAGTGTATGATGTCACCTGTGAAATGATAAATGTTTCAATGCATCATCACTTTGTACACAACAGCTGCCTTAAGGCCAACCTCCTACAAAGGCAATATGAACCAGAAGTCACAGAAAGATGCTTCCGAGCTTCCTGCGTGCTATCTGCAGCACTACAGACATTCAACTCACCCACAAACTGATAAATCAATGGAACACTCCATGAAAAAAACTGCCTGTGCCGTAAACATTTAAACTCATTACTCTTTCCAGGTCAGTCCTTTCAAATTCAAATAATTAAAAGGATCCAGGACGTCTGGCTCTGGTTTATGCTGACTCCTGCCTTGTGTGGAAATGACAGCTATAATGAAGGGAATTGCTTTTGTTATTTCAGCACGAGAACCAAACTGAATTAGGCCAAAGTGACTTCCTGCACTCTTCTCTCATTCATTGATCTCAGTGCAGAATAATTTACAGCTGAATGAGCAAGTCCCGCTCTGCAAGTTTACCCATTTAATGAAGGACGCTGTGGCAGACTGGGTAAGAGGCCGCCAGCTTTCCTAAGTGGAGGTTTAAAAAGAAAAAAGGCTTGTTGCAGAAGCCGGTTACTTTGACAGTCAACACCTTTCCATATCTCCCCCTGTAGACAGATGCCTAAAATCAAGACCGGCTTGTTTGGATAACAGAATAAAAAAATAAATAAATTCAATGAGGAGACGGGAAGTCAATCCATCCACTGAGTTGTGCCTGTTTCATCGGCCACGTCCTCAGGGATTCATCACCTGCAGCGACACTTGGCACAGTCGCTCAGCAGACCTTTCAATGATGCAATGAATCAAACTATTACAGTTAAGGTCTCCAGGAGCAGAGAAAAGGACAAACACTCCTTGGGGACACCTTAGGCTAAATCAGCACTATAAATATCAGTGCAGTAGCCTCCTTCTGAAAATCATTTTTTGCCTTCCACGTCTGCCTCTTGTTTGGACATTGATTTACATGTGATCAAAAACAGCATCTTCAGCCCAGAATTAAAGTCAGTGACGGCGGTGTATAAAAAAAAGCATAAGAGAGCATTCAGGGGAGTTTTAAATGGAAGTATCTGTTCCAAACAATCCCCCTAAACCAACAAGGGGAAAAGCCCCCGAATCAATTTAACTAAGGAGGTCATGGGAAATAATTGTGAAATAATTCTACTTTATCCCATTATGTTGACATCTTGAATGAATCATTACGTACATTTTTATATAAATCTCTAACAATGCCCATGTCAATCTTAGAGAGTTTAACTCAATCTTACAGGCGTTATTGCGTTATTGAGAAGTGTTTCACCACTGGCCATTAGATTAGGTGGCTGCGTGCTACTCAATTCACTTAATGATAAAAAATAAATAAATACAAGGCAGTTGCATGTTTTCCTAAGTAAAAATGCATCGTGCAGAGAAACAGACAGAATTCACCACAATCTACCACAATCACCACTGGAAGAGGATCTCTCAGCAGCGCCTCACCACAGGACAAGTGCTGCGAGGATGGCTTTCACGGCACCGTCTGGCTGGCTCAGCAGTAAAGCTCAGAATTCCAGGTCGGGCACCACATGAAAAAGGAAGTTAACACCCTGATAGAAAAACAGACTCGTGCACTGTGTAAACACATCAGATTCCGTTACACGTCCACAGTCTGCCTGCGTCACCTGCTAGCTGGCAGGTGAAAGATAGCGGAGTGTTAATGTGTCAGGCAATTTACTCAATCTAATTTACTGATCCATTCATATTTCTACCAGAGGAGCAACATCAGTGACCTAAATATAGTGATGAATGATAGCATGCAAAAACAGATTATTTTTCACTGCTTTATTTGTCATTTGGAATTTGAAAACAAAAAACAGCCTCTTTTTGTTTTACTTTTCACTATTACACTCCTTTCCTTAAACAGGAAGCATTTAGGTTGGACTGAATCAGCTTTGGTTGTTAAGTTGTTGGGTCTAGTACATGGTTGTTTTTTGCTGATAAAAAATTAACACGCGGCACTACATTGAATAAAAAATAACATAATAACATAAAGTATTCTTCACAAAAACAATCATTGACTCTAGAATTTCCCCATATCTCTGAAGCATCATTCTATCTTCCTGTTTTCTAGAGAGCTTGTGTCAGTCTGCAGGTGGTCAGCAGACTTCAGCATAGGGTAAAGTGGCACGTACCAATGGAATTATGGGGGCAGGATCCCACTTGTGCCTTTACCAAACAAAATCTATCAGAGCTGTGTCCCATCAAACCTGAGGCACAGCAAAGCCAGCAGTTACTCTTCTCCGAGCGCTTGCTTTCCATGTCATAAAGCGCAATACACAAGGAAAACACAGCAGCTTAGCATTTCCTTAATGCGGACGCTTACTTTAAAATGAATGTTACGAATGGTTTTCACAACTCAACAGAAGAAGTTAAAAAACATGGTTTATTATTATCCAACTGACTAAAATGACAAATAACTGCTCCATCTACCTGGTACAAAAATAGAAACACAGAGTGCTAGATACTCCAGTCTTATCATGTGTGTAGAATTACTTGAATGCACACACAACTAGTTTTCTTCTGTTCTCTTTGCACTGTACAATAGCTGGAGGCCAACAAAATGATGGACCATAGCCTTCAGGCACAGCGCTTGCTTGGGGGTAGAACCCTATCGATCAGCTATGTGGATGCTTACATCATTCTCACATTGCATCGTACATCCTCCCAGTTACCGCTCATGGTGGGTAAAAACCCTCTTTCGTTTGGTTAGCCTGACTCAGTTTATATGGTCTCAGCTCTGTTACTATGGCAACTCAAATGATGAAATAGAATATGGGGTTGTGTTTTGTGGAACACAGAGGAATATTAGCAGTTGCCAAGCAACATACTTTTATGAACCAATCAGAGCCAAGCGTACACCTGCTTAACATTGTGATATATTCTTATTTCTGATTTGCTCTGGAATACAGTGGAATACAGTGTAAAATCTATAGATTCCCAGCTCTGTACTTAGTTTAGGTATATTCAATTTATATTCAATTTATTTATATATTCAATTTATCTGGTTTAATTTTAATAGCATAACAATTCATTTGAGTAATTGCGAGATAATAAGACGCAGGAATTACATTCTTATTCCTTTTTTTGTATTTTCTAAAGTAACAAATAGTTCTTTGGCACTGATTCTGCTGTTCCATGACGTCTTATACTGGTATCATTCATTCACCTCAGCGACGTCACAGTTCTTATCTATTAGCATAGTCTATTAACTCCCATATCAAGGTTTCACTTTAATTATTTCAAGGATAGCCAGTTGGAGCTCTTTCTGTGTGGGGTTTGCATCTTCTGTCTGTGTTTGTGTGGGTTATCTCCAGGCATTCCAGCCTCCTCCAAATGTCCAGAAACATGCTAATAACATGACTGGAGACTCTAACTTGCCGCTAGGACTGAGCGTCAGTGCACATGATCGTGTGTCTCGTTTGTCTCTGTGTGGCCCCTCAAAGGATTGCAAAATGTTCAGGGTGTTCCCCGCCTGTCACCCAATGACAACTGGGATAGTCTTCCTGTGACTCAATAAGGAATAATGGTATAGAAAAAAGATGGATGGTCTCTCCAGTACCTGAAATTTGAAAAATTCTCATACTTGGAATTAGAACAGAACAGTCAGCACTATAACCAGCGTGTCCCACTGTGGATCAATTAAATCCATGTTTTGCTTCTCGAACCGCTTTAAACTCACATCCAAAAGCATGAAAAGTGACAACTTCAGCCTTTTTCACATGAATATTATGGCATCTATCAGAGTTAAGCCTTAACTAAACAGTTCTAGCTGCTGATGCGCTTGGCCTCATTAATGATTTAGGCCCTACGACATGGAAAACAGAGCTGAGCTTTAAAATAATCTGAATTTTTATTTGATGCAAAACTGAAGACTAGAAATTCTGACATGAACTCTTTTTACACTGTACCGAAATATATCATGTCTCTTTTAGCGTGTATATGGATGCACCAGGCCGAAACATGCAAGTTACAGCAACTTTGCAGTAGTCTGGACGACCCAGCTCCACCACCACAACCTCATTCGCTGGCAAATCACGACAGGAAACAATTCTCCATTCAAGTCCTGTCCTACTGATTTGCTGATTATCTGGAGGTCTTCATCAACCAGGTAAACAAAATTAAGAGAATGTACTGCACACTTAAGTGATTTACTTTTTATCTTAGTAGGTCCCCATTTGGCTGCGACTTGACTCCATCAATTACATTACCATTAATGAAAAGGCCATTTGGGAAAAAAATATTGAACCTTGCTTTTAAAAGCAGGATCGTGACATCACATAAAGTCATCATGAATGGGCACATTTAAAAGGGTTAAGTAACCGCTTCATCAAGTCGTATACCTTCGATTGAGACTTTCCAAAAGGCCTCTTTTTCTTTCTTCTCCCGCACATGCTAAGTTATGCTCCCACATGGCCTACCAAAGTGTGCCACATGTTCAGTGGAGCACCGAGCGTCCGCCTGTCCCTCATGAAATATTCATCCCCCCGCGCCGATGGAAAAGCTGTGATGTCAGAGATTCCGGTGTCGGTGTCCTGTTTCTGCATGCCTGCAGTGACACAGCAGCTCAGTGAGGTAAAGAGGGCGGGATTCAGATGGCTGCAGGGGGTAATTTTATGCACATCTCCTGTGAACTGTGTAATAAGAGCACATCTTATTGTTTACTGTGTCTTACACCTAGTAATCAGGGAATTAAGGCAGCTCTCTCTTCGCTGATTAGTTAGCTAATCAATTGATAAGGTCTTGTAAGGTTAATGGCTGGTTGGCTTTATTTAAATAAAGATTTCTAACTGAATAAATAATTAATCACTTCCTGTCCTGTATGGACACGTCCATCTGAGACGTAAAGAAATAACTTAAGTCAAGAGACTGAACTTATCGGTTTGCTGATAAATTTCTTCAATACAGACTGTTTAGCTTGTTTTGCATTTCTTACTCGATAGGCTATTTAGCTTTCAGATGACTAGGGATTTCTGGCACTACTGAATGATCTTTTCACATGTTCTGACGGCCCTGCATTGGAATAAAACTGACTTTTGTCAGCACCTGCTCCGTGTTTGCAGAACTGCGTATTGCATGTGTCATGATTTACCATTTCCTGAAACAGTTTTTGCCTAGTTCCTCTTTTCTGTCCGATTTTATGTTCCTACAAAGATTTTCACAGATGAAAAACAGCAGCAGTCCAAACCAATGTTCACTCCCATCCGGAACTTCGTTGCTCATTTTGCTGTCATTCCAGGTGCTGCCACTTTCTGAATCTATTGCTAGATGCTCTAGAAGCATACCTGCCGGCTGTCACGCTGGGATGAGGAAGAGGAGGAGGCGCTCTTGTGGACTGGGGTGGAGCTCTTGATGACTGGCGTAGAGCTCCTCTCCTCAGTGCTCATGGTGCGGCTGTGGGGGCCTCGCTGGTAGTGGTGATGCTGGGACATGTTGGACACCAGTTGGCTGTGTGGACCTCCCTCAGAACTGGGCCATCCTCTGACACTTCCTCAGGCTCACTGCTTGCTGCTCATCTGAAACGGGAGGATCAGGAGGTTATACTGTGGCGCACACTTTTATCCGAGGCCTCTCCACGGTTCTCAGAACAATCCCCCCCCCATTTCTGCTTTTTCAGTCTGAGTCATATATTCTGAGTAAAGAAACCCAAAGCTTCACTTTGAAGCGTGGGTCTTTGAATTTTCTCTCATTACTTGTGCAGTACAGAAGCCTTCTATCTTGTTTGTTCCTTGAGCTTAGCGCTATTCAGGATAACTGGGTGTACGAGCTGAGGTTTGAGTTTCACTGGATGGAGTCAGAATCTAATTTAACCTGAGGATTATTCTGGCTGCATGTAATCAAGATTTCTAATTATGAGTCTTTAATCCAGAATGTGGAGTCCATTCATCTTTCAGGCCATGCCATGACAAATAAAACACTGGAAAAAACAGAATACAGAATAAACACCACTATAACCAGTTAATAAAGAAGCTTATTACTATTAACTGCTGATTACCTCCACTGTAACAAAAACAATCAACATAAATATTTTGTGAACTAAATACTAGAAGATTTCATTTAAATGATAAGAAATGTATTCACCCATATCCTCATTATGCCTAGTCGAAAAGAGATGGAAAAGGTCTATTCCTGATCCTTCAGACCAGCTCCTACAATATCAACATCCACTACACTTCAAAAGCTGTCAGGGTAAAAGTCGAGCCACATCTTTAATAAAAAAAACAAACAGGTTGGCTTGAAAATGACAGGTTAAGCTGGGAGAGCAGCAGGGGGTGTTGGTTTCCATCATTAGTGGTGGTGCACGCTGGCATAAAGCCGCATGCAGTGTTGCTGTGGAATAAGCTAAGCTTTCCACAGGCCTGAGCGCTGATAAAACAGATACTTTTCTTCGTCACAAAAAAATTAATCGATTAATAAATGTATTGATAATTGCAGCCTTAGTATTACAGCAGCATCACCAGAGAATACCCCTGCAATAATCTCACATGAAGGCACCAATGGATATCCAAATCTAATATAGAATAAACTGGTATAAGACTGACATACAACTGAGCGGCGGTGTATGAATATCAGTCCACCACAGGCACGGATGGGCTCCCACTACAGACAGTTGGTGTTCACATAGTGGAAAGATACTGCACACGGCTCCCGAGCATTCTGTGGTTTTAACTACAGGATGCTTCTGTGAGGCTCTCCCATGTGTCAGGGGGAATCCTGAGTCCACAGAGCAGCCCCGCACGCTACAGCAGTATGCACGCTCGCACGCCACTGTGCACTATTTTCACACACTATAATCTATAATTCAGATCCTTCGACGACGTCATCATCCCCGCCCTGCCTTAAGCCAACGTGGATGTAAGCTACTGTAAGACAAGACACTAAGTCCATTCAGATAGTGTATTCTACTCAGCCTATTTAATAGAATGACTGTCCTTGACCCAATACAAAAGCAGAGAAGACCAATACTTCATCGCCACAGTTTCCACTATTTTACTGCAATGTGGAATACTCTGGCACATTTACAGACTAATGATGAAACCTATTTGCAGATAAAAAAGAGGAGAAAGATGTCAAACGGGCTATGAAGCGATTTGCGACCGGGATTATTGAAACTTAAGCCAGATGTTCTTTTTCACTGGTGGAAATGTGAAGTGGCTTTTGTGATAATGCACTGAACTATATTTGAATTTACAGTCTAACCGGGGCAATCATTGTAAGCCCATAACTCCTTGTTTCGCTAACAGATGTCAGCAACACAGAGGTTTTGTAGTATAAACCAGTTGTGCCGAATGGCCAACAAATCAGACTCCCGAGCAAATAAAAATGCCAGCATCGTAAATCTGACCGACGCTTGAAGTGCAGTGTGTTTGACTCTTGTCTGGATGGACGGCAGGGAGGCTCCATAGAAAGACAGTCATCATGTCGGGGAACGTCTCACCACTGCTTGATTAGTCATGAGCTTATAGTTCTAAATCCAGTCCCAATGATTATGACCCTCTAAGCAGGAAGACAAAGCAGGCTACATGTGAATGCAATGAAGTCACTGCAACCATGTCAGACCGAGTGTCTTCACAGATGTATTTATGACGAGCATAAAATAGGGAAGAGACCGCCATTACAAAGGTCAAAGAAAACACCCGTACATCAAAGATTAATAAAGTTTGACATTTTACAGAAGACACCTGTGTTCCTGCTGTAAAGTAAGCATCATTTAGTCCATTCCATCCAATTACTTTTCAGTGTAAAACTCCTTTTCGGAGACTCTGGTTTGGAGATGGGGTGAAAAGCGTTAACTGAAGTTGTGACATGACAAGATCTAACCACTCAAAAAGGATCCTTCAGTTGCGCAAACCAACAACATGCAACAGTATGGGGCCAAGATGTTTCCATCTGCATTTTTTAGAGTTGAAGAGACAGAGCACATTCACAGGTCAAATGATCCCATTCATCATCGGAACTAGTCCACTGTGGTTTAAAAATCCAATCAGCTCTTAATGAAGTCAAAAATAAAGTCATTCAAATCAAACAAAGACATTCCTCCCAAAGATAGAAGGGTATTCTTTAAGATTTAAAAAAAAGTTGTTAACGCCTCTTTATCACAGTCACGACAAACAGAGAAGGTATGGGGATGGCTGGTGTTCTAAAACAAATGGGTGGTGTAACAGTTGTGAAATGCAGCATTGTAAATAAACAGACAGGCGATATATGGGAGGGAGGAAGTGAGCCCTTGACTTTTATAGTGAGGGGATGGGGTGGCTCCCAGAACTAGTCGATCTGAACGATCGCCCCTGTCTTAGGATAAAGCATTTTGGAGACAGATTTATCTTAGTGAAATGTGAATAAAGTTACGTTGACATGTGCACATGTTTATAGGCAGCACAGCATTCTCCGGTCTGTCTCCTTCACTTTAAGCAGCACTCCTGAAACACTCCTAAATCATTTCCATCTGTTTCACTTCACGCTCCGGATTTGGGGAAGGAAGTCTTTTTTCTTATCTAAAATAAATAAAACAGGTGTTTAAAAAAAGACATTGAACTATGTGATCGTACACCATGAAATGTATGTAACGTCAAAGCCACGTGTTTAGAGCTCATTTATTTCTACTACAGAATTCCCACAGAGCTCAGTGAACAGCTCCAAACACTAAGCACAAACTTTATGCAATCCCTCTTTTGCCATCATTTTCTTGTTGACAGATGCAGTGTTTTTGACACACATACAAAAAATGAATAGCCATCACTGCCTTTTTAAATAATTGTTTTTTAAATGTGAAATAGATTAAGCAGGGTGGCAGGTAGGGAGCAACAGATAGAAACACAAAATCTGCCCCAAAGACGTGGCCTCTGCTGCGAACTCCACAGGAGTGGCAGGAGAACAGTCAAATTTCTCCTTCAGGGATCAGTTAAGCATCACAAAGAAAGCAGAGACTATGACCTGGTTCACATGGGTAATGCCAAGAAGAGGAGGGAGAACTGTGTGGGGACAGAGAGAAGGCCAAAGTAATTCCACTGTATCACTGCGCACTGCTGTGCGATATCTGAGAGGGAGGAGGACTCCGATGCCCTGTATGTCACGCTCTGCAAGATCCAATATTAAATAAACTGGCAAAGATCAGACAGCGGCCATGAATCACTCCAAACTGTCGCTTTACTGCACGTTAAGAGCAGCACAAACGCTGGGGGCATCCACTTACCACAAACGTGTAACACTATGCAGACAAACAGTAGCTGTGCTGTAACCAGAGTTGGACAGGAGTCATGTCTGTGTTGTCACCACATCCAAGGAACACAATCTCACAGTATTGACTCCCGCTCCTCCGTGAACCGATTCGCCGATCCCCCCTCTTTGTTGCATAATTAAAGTGGGACAACAGGAGCAGCCTCATGTTTTTATATCATATTACAGGGTCTTAAAGGACAAGTGTTGTCTGAATTTACAACTGGCTAATAATGCTTATTGATTGAGGTTGACTTTCTACCTCAGTGTACAATATCAGACTAAATGGATATAGATCCTCTGTGACATTTGCAAGCAGTCAGCATCACATCTCTTTAAAGTAGGTCTGTCTTTTTTCCCACCCAAACAAGGCCGACTGGACAGGGCCAGTTTGCCCCAGAATGCACACATTACATCATCTAGGTAGAGCCGTCCATGTCGGAGAGGAAGTCCAAAAAGGCACAGAATTCAAGCAGATGAGTTCATTGTGCCCGATTAAAGGGCATATTTCAATATTTTTTTTTTTTATATATGTTAATTATTTTTCTATGAGGCATCCTTTTGAGTAATAAACTGAATACTAATTAATAATGTACTGGCCCTCAGGTCCTCTCAGAAACTCTTCAGGAGGGATGGAACACCAGTGTTCTAAAAGATGATCATGGTAGTGGATGGCCGCATGAAACCGATTCATTCACAATATCCAATACATATTATAGAGATCTGGTGACTATGACTGTAACTTATGATTCAAATCATTTTCATAATCATTGAAGCATTCAGGGACTCATTGTTCGCTTTGAATGGGAGCACTGTCCTCCTGAAAGACATCACTCCCATAAGAAACTATTCACTGTGAGAGAAAGGCTATCACTTGACAAGTGATAACCTTAATTTGCAGCAAATCCTTCCATCTTGGGGGGACAATAGCCATAAAAATACGCACGAGGTTATAAGAGGCCCTCTCAACATAGGAGTGTGTACCGATTTATCCCTGAATTTGTCATTTGTCTGTGTTAAGCACAGAGCTGCCAGAGAATAAAACTAATCAAGTAAATAACAGTGCTCACAACAAACATGGTGGTAATTATCAGAAACTGATCATTACAGCAAACAGAAGGGATGGATATCCATGAGTCATCGAACTGACATCCATGCATTAGTCTGTTGCAGCTTTAATCCATTAAGCACTTGGATGTGTCAACCAGTTTACAGAGCAAGAATGAGCCACTGGCACTGTCTGATTCACACGACCGAAAACAGAGAAAACCCACATCTAACATTTCAAACTTCAAAGACAGGACGACTCCCTCTGTCCATCCCTTCAATCTATCACAAAACAAGTCACGTCGCAAAGACATCATCTCAATGGGATCAGTCCACCTTCAGCAGGAGGATTCTTCAGGCCTGGGCGAGCAATAAGTCAGAGGATCAATAATCACAGCCGATCAAAGCGGCATCTATTCAAAGAGCACGTCAGTTATAAAGTACAAATGCTCTGAGCTCCTCTGTCCCCACCGCTGTCCCCTAATTTATGTTATCTGAGGCTATTTTGAATTACTGCAAAGTCACTGGCTGACCTTCAGTTGAAGAAGGAGGCTGAGTGATGGTGTGGAGCAATCCTGGGAATGACAAAAGTTGGCTAACTTTCAGTCTAGTTGGCATTCCAGCACAGGCGACAATAATGAGTGGAGTGTGGAGGATTATGGGCAAAGACCGTGTTCTTCACTGACTCCACAACATGAGACAGCTGGGTCTGGAGGAAAGCCCAAAGGCTCAGTTAAAGAGGTGAAAATGTCAGTGACGCATTACATCATCAAAGTCAGTTGCAGAGTGGGCTGCTGTGTTACTCCAACGGAGCATCCATGTTTTATGGACCCTGGACCACCATATGGTCCGTGTGATGCTGGGCTGTTTGTTTACGTGAAGTTATCGTCCCTGTCTTAAACTAGCAGCTGCTAGCTAAGTCAACAGCAGCTATGTGGTCACGTCTGACTGGTCCTCGGTGATTTTTCTGAGGATGCAAATACAAAAGGACGGCAGCTGGGGTCTAAGCGGCGGATCCCAGCACTAAAACAGAGTTTACCTACCCCATCTCTGCACAGCACTGCAACAATATGGACGTTTTCTTTACATACGCAATGCTAGCATTCGCGCTTCTTTGAGATGAAGAGAGGAAAATCTTACTGCCTCACCTCGGATGCGGTGTGATGATCATGTCTCTTACAGTTCTTGGCGCAGGAAACAATTGAGGGGGTCTTCCTTGGCTGGATAGAAATACCCAGCCTCTCAAAGACAAGAGGCTTCCATAGGGCTCCACGTGGAATAGGTATATTTATTGTTGTTAAAGTCGTGCGCAAAAGCGTGCCTAACACATTATAGGAAGTGTAGAAAAAAAATGTGCTGTGTTTGCCCGTTTCCTTGAATGCGGGCTATGATGCTCAGCTCTGCTCAACTGCACCCCGCTCGCTCCTCCCTGCAGCAACATCGGCTTTGAGCGGGAAGAAATCGCCGGAACGGATCAAGAAGTGGCGGACAGGGGGTGGGGACAAAACACGGCCGCGGAGCCACCCGAATGTCGGATTGGAACCGGCGACAGGGTCCGCATCCGGACTAGTGCCTGTGAAAGATGACCCACTTCTAGAACACCGCGTGCACTTCTCGCGTCAAATAACGGTGACGGAGTAACGGACAAAGCTTACGTCAACCAAACACAGGGCAAATACTACTGCTTCAGTCTCACTGTTTTTTAAACTCAAAGTAAAAATGATTCGAAAACCCCGACTAATTGCTGTCTGCATTAAAAAAAAGCTGTACAGTAAACTGTTTTGTGCCCCTCTTTAGTTTAGGGCATATACTCGGGCAGTGTGGTTGCTTAGCAACGCTTAGCACCCATCTGTACATTTATGGGCAGCAAACAGCCATTGGATGGTTCTAGAAGGGGGTAAGTAAACGCAACAACACAGTTTAAGTCGCCTGAGTAGTTTTTATCCTCGCCATTTGACATTTTTAGCCTTGTTTCAATTAAGAAGGAAACACAAGTTGAGTACGCATACATCGCGCTACTTTTAACCACATGTGTTAGAAAAATACTTTATTTGTTTAATGTAGGTGCATGCAGTGGAACAGGTTTAAACAGTGCCTCCTGGTGGACAGAAAAGCGATAATCATCTGTTTTACTTTGCTTTTTGGAGGCCAATGTCTGATGATTTCTAACAAATCATTAAAAAATGTACATACACATGAATTTGAATATTATTTTTTTTAATCAGTTCAATATGTGTGTAGACAAGATGCATATTGTATGCAGACCTGAGTTTTCAAAGTTTGATGTTTGAAAGCCTTATTATTACATACAACAAACAATTTATTCCTTCTTCCTAAGTTGCACATTACAACTTACAAATGAATAACTAATACTGAGAGTTATCATGGCATTTTTTTTCTCTTTCCAAAATACAAGTAATATAGTATCAGAATGCTTGTTGGTTAATCAATTTATAAAATTGTGTCTCTGTGCCAGAATTCAAATTATGTCATTCAGTTAGACTTGTTTTTGTTAAGTGTAGACAACCTCAAGAAAGTCAGGTGATGAGTGATAATATTTGTTACAGGAGTGCCGCTGTCAACGCGTCAATCTTAAATCGAGATTAGACAAACAACAAACTCTGCGTGGTGAGGGTTAACTTCAAAGAAGTCTATGGAGAGGGGTGCAGTGGAGTGAATTTTGTAAACAGATGTAGTATTGCTTGTCAGCATGGAGTAACTGGAGCATAAAGTACAGGTCACCTCACCTGGAGATATCTGGCCTGAGGTGGATAGATTCAACTGTGAGGCAGAGCCTGTTCCACTGACAGCAGCAGAAAAATGAAGGATTACAGTTTTGGTTTTTGTTTCGTTTGTCTCTCTATAGCTTTTGATATTTGTTTAACTGGAGTTTTCACAAATTAGGAATTAATTCAAAATGTTTTCTATCTTAAAAAAAATGGAGTGTCGCTTTTCTGAAAAGTCCGAGGGAACTTTTTCCACCTGCTGGTGCTCGTCTCACAATTAACCATCACCTTTTATGGAAAGGATTCCTCTACTTGGACTCTGACATTCTCGTGACGTGCTGGCATTTTATGGCTAAAACCCAGCGAGCAAAGGTTGTTTGGCCCCATGGCCAACATTTGGTTGAACATTTCAGGGTACAAGTGGCTAAAAAACAAAGACTTGGGCAAAATGAACATTTTCTTTTGGCCTTCGGGACCCCCTTGGGCTTCACACCACTTGCCATTTACCCACGTCTAGGATGGCTTATGCTGTGAGAAAAAACATCCCTCCAACCCGACACACGTCAGAGCCTAAGTCTGGCTCATGACCCTCTAACCTTGGGCCATAACACTTCCTAGTTTACACTCAAACTTAGTTTCCTGCTTCAGTCCAGAATATTCAAATTATGTCTGCTTCCGGGAAACGTTTCTGCATTTTAAGTTTTTTTTTTCTCTATTTATGGAGGTGTGTAAGTGGAATTCAACATATGTGAGGAATGTTCTGGGATCTGAAAGTAATTCATCAACGAGAGTGTGGAAGTTTGACGTTTCGCAACCGGCCTTTACGTGACTGGGTGATGAAACGGGTCAGCTGACCGTTGACGTATTAAGGGGAGTTGGTTTCAGGGAACTCAGACACGTTTTTTACAACCACAGCGACGAAGCCGGCAGGAAGACGGATTCCGAGGAGCCACAAGTTACTTTAAACCGCCCAAGAAGGACTTACAGAAAAAAAGGTAAGACGATAATGATTAAAAAGTCAAGTTTTATTAGTTTTTTTTGTTTGTTGACGTGCGTGGCCACTTTTGGTGTGATGTTTAAAACTACCCAAAATAGCGTTTTTGGGAAGATTTCCCCCCCCCTCCTTCTAACGTACAACGTGGTCTGGTTTCGATGTGAAACCGTTTTTCGGATCGTTTTATTCGCACAATGTCTCATTCTTTCGTTTAATCAAAACACAGTACTTTAATTTAGCCTTATTTTTTACATATTTGCCACATTTGAATAGTACTTAGGAGGCCGTAGATGAAACTGTGATATAACTTTAAGGAGAAGTTCTTTACATTATAAAGAAAGCACAAGTGTACAGTCACCCAACAACTGCTTTGGTTTTAACTTCAGAGCACATCAGTAGAAGCTGGACTATTGAATCTCGAAGTTTTATGACATTAGCAAAAAAATGTAGTTGTGTAACTGGGAGGAGAGAGCCCCCTTGTGGCTGAACGGTGGGATTGATTTTTGAATAATCGCCTGAAAGCAGAGCTGTTCACGTGTGCGTTCTCATCAGTTTGTGAGTATTCGTTTGTTAAATAATTCTGTTTGTGCCTGGTTTAGAAATATGCCTGGGGACATTAACAAAGGCAAGAAGGCATTTGTCCAGAAGTGTGCCCAGTGTCACACGGTTGAAGACGGTGGGAAGCATAAGGTTGGACCTAACCTCTGGGGCCTGTTCGGGCGTAAAACGGGCCAGGCAGAGGGCTACTCTTACACAGACGCCAACAAGAGCAAAGGTAATTACTTTTCATCCGTACTGGCAGCCTTTTATTGTTAATTGTTAATTGATTTTAGCATTTTTAATAACTTTTTATCCTCTGTTTTCTCACTATAATTCAAGGCATTGTCTGGGATGATGATACTCTGATGATTTACTTGGAGAACCCCAAGAAATACATTCCAGGAACAAAGATGATCTTTGCTGGCATCAAAAAGAAAAATGAGCGGACTGACCTCATTGCATACCTCAAGTCTGCGACTTCATAAAGAGCTCTTCTTCTGTGCAGCTTTAACCATCTTCACATTTTGACAAACTGCTCAGGAAACCAGGATTTTTTTTTTTTTTTTTTTCCAAAATTGCACCAAAATAGCAACCAGTCCCCATGTGTTCAAAGTTTCCATGTTGGTTGTATCTGTACGTTGATTTTTGATATCAATTGCTGGTGCGTAAATATTTCCTGGTTTTAACAGGCCTTTTTCTAGCATAAATTATTAGTCAATGTAACGAGCACTCAGAATGGAGGAGCTGAGTGCTGCACTGTACCGTTATCCTCTTGTCTGTTTGTTTTTCTGAGTAGTTTTCTATATTGTTCATCCAAAAGAAGAAAAAAAAGAAGAATGTCATTATGGCGGCTGTTGTCTCATCATTTTTCTGTTTGAATGGTAAATAAAACTGACACTAAATGACATTTTGAGATTCTCACATTGAATATGGCCTTAGATACACCTGCATATCAAAGTTATGGTGGAGTCATTTGGTCCTATGGAAAAAATTAGGTTGAGAAAGGATTTGATTTAGTGACATTTTGTTGAAATCTTTAAAATGTTTATTTGTGCCCTGATGGGGCTTATACTTTATTACAATGGTCAGCTGCACAATGTCACACAGGTGTGATTGACGGGACAGTGTTTGGTTGATTTATATTTTAATTTCTTAACAGCTACCTTGTTCCTCTAACATGGAACAACGTATGGATTTATGGTTGCCTTTTTCTAATAAGTCTGAATAAGGGATTACTTTAGCCATGAAAAGGCAACAGGAGCGCAATAAGGCCTGAGTGTCAGACATGTTTCGTATGTTGCGGTGAGTTTATACTGTGACATCTATGACAGTTGGCTGTTGGAGGTAAAGATTTCCCTGGAAAAGGAGTGCCATTTCAGACGTCATCAGCCAAAGCTGTGCAGCCATCCCAGCAGTTGCTGAGTCTGCATCTTATCCAGCAGAGCAGCGCGCGCCGCCCTCCTGTGTCCACAAGGCGCAACGGCACTTCGCTCACTTTTATGGACCTATATAGGAATTTGATTTGCTGACATGCTCACTCTGGCAATAAAAGTCAGAATTGTATAAGTTGTTAAGCATCACTGCAGGTACAGAATTTGCCAAAGTCTGGGGTTTGGGGAGCGTGACGCACAGAGGTGCTGCAGTATGGCTGCTGGTGTCTCCCGTCCTGTCAAACCACCTCTCCATATAAGAGCTCTTTCGTTTATTAGGTTTGAGTTTAATCACGCTACCACGTGGTCCTATGCGTTTAGGACCACACGGCAGAGACCACAGTAAATAAACGGGGGAAATCCCTTTTGTCTGAATATTGTACATGTGTAAAATACGCATCCTCGCCATCTAGTAAAATTGTTCCTTAAATGTAACCAAGTCATCATCATCATCCTCATTCTCTGCATCCTCTGTAAAGGAGGTCAAATGGTTCAAACGGCTGGAGGGCTGAGCGCTGGAGCAACCCTGAGCTCCTGACTGTGTGACGAGGAGCGCATCAGCGGGAGCGAGCCAACCACAGCCGGCGTCATCCGCACACAAGAGGGCACACACGACACTGATGCGCGGCGCTGGCTCCGTGTGAGGGTTTTTTCTGAGCCTCTGACAGTCTGCGCGGGCATCTCCGTGCGTCTACGTTGCCTCTTTAAGGTCCAAGTTGATTATCCTTGCATAAACGAACGGTGTGGAGATGTTGAGGAGGAATCTGCCGGCGCGCAAAAGGACTCCCCGTCCCTCTCATCGCAATATGGAAACTGGAAATGTAGCTCCAGAGGTGTTCCCTGCATAGTGTAGCGTGGAAGTTGTGGGATAGGCGGGATTCTCTACTTTTAGCCTCTGCAAAGCCTCATAGATGACATTTCTCTGCGCGGCTGCATGGCTTTGGTTCGCTGAGGACCACCTGAAGCACAGACATGGCTGTGGCAAATATGGTGTTCTCTGACGTGGAAAGTTTTCTGGACTCGCACCCCGACCTGTTCGAGGACTACCTGAACAGAAAGGGGAATTATAGCATGGTGGAGAAATGGCTCAAGAATCACCAGGCGCGCAAGAGTCAGGCGGCCGCGGCTCCCGCCGCCGAGCCCTGCAGGGAGGAGAAGAGCCCCCCGTGCAAGGACAGCTGGGCCAGCAAATGCGACGGTCTGCAGCGGAGAGCGTCTCAGAAGGAGCTGCGCAAAACTTTCGCCCGATCCAAGGCCATCAACATCAACAGGACATACGACGAACATGTGAACACCAGAGCGCAGGAGCCGCTGACGAGCATGAGGAGGAGAGCTCTGCTCAGGAAAGCCAGCTCTCTGCCCCCGACCACGGCGCACATCCTGAGCGCACTGCTGGAGTCCAGAGTCAACATCCCCCAGTACCCGTCCACGGCCGTGGATTTTAAGTATTACCTCAAGGAACACAACGAAAGAGAGTTTTTCCTGGAGCTCGTAAAAGACATATCGAACGACCTGGATCTAACGAGTCTCAGCTACAAAATCCTGGTGTTTGTTTGCATTATGGTGGACGCAGACCGCTGCTCCCTGTTTTTGGTGGAGGGAACCGGCAACAAGAAAACATTGGTGTCCAAATTTTTTGACGTGCACGCCGGCACCACCGTTTTGCCCTCAATGAACTCAGATGAAGTTCAGGTGCCGTGGGGGAAAGGAATCATTGGCTACGTGGCTGAGCACGGAGAGACGGTGAACATTCCTGACGCCTATCAGGTGCCTGCTCCTTATTGTGCATGCAGGCGTGTGTGCATACGAGTCTGACTCACAAGACAGAGGCAGGGAGACGGTCCATCCTCTCACAGTTTGTCACTGTGTCTCACGTAGTTGATTGTTGATGAGTTAAAGCATGCAACAATCCAGAAGTCCTGCACCACTATTTAGAGTCTTCTTAAAAAAAGGAAAAGAGTATCATCAAGTCTTCCGACTAAATGAGCTCTCTTTGTGTAAATGTTTTTTTAGTCAGGTATTAGTTTACCATTATGGTAACAAACTACCACCACTGCAGACATTTTATGTGAGTGAGTGGTTGATCTGAGCAGGAACACCCCTCAGAGCTCCGTCACTTGAAAATGAAAAGCAAAAGCTTCTCCCTTTTCCCTCCAGGAGGTTCTTACATTGTGTCTTTACTTTTTGCTCTACCCATGGGTTGCAGGATCGGCGCTTCAGTGATGAAATTGACAAGCTGACAGGATACAAAACCAAGTCACTCTTGTGCATGCCCATCCGCAACAGTGATGGTGAGATCATCGGAGTTGCTCAGGCCATCAACAAGACCTTAAGTGGAGAGCTTTTCACTGAGGATGACGAGAAGGTAATTGAACCATTACACTGGTGATCATGACGAGATGTATCTGCTTTTTAAGTTTTCATTCTAAAGTACTGGTTTGTCTCACAGGTCGTAAATTTCATGGCAGGAAATTGTAAACATCCATCCCTCTCCTCCCTCCCCTCTCTCAAAGAAGGTTTCAATGTCACAATCAGTCAACTTTATAGAGCCTAAAACAAACAGAGATGACAATGGGGACAGTTTTACATCAGACCATTTCTCATCCATGTATAAATAGAACAGCTTCCTCAAAAAAAAAAAAGTCCCACCAAACATCAAAGTACCTGAACACCCCGTGGATGTCATGTTTTTGCTCTCTATCTGTCACAAATGAACAGAGGAAGTCACGCAATTATCGCTCAAACAGCTGTCCATTTAGGTATTTCATCCTTATGCAAAAGTGTGTCAAAAAATCTGCTCAGCAAAGTGTGCAAAGCTATACTTTTTATGCAGTCATCAAAGCCCCTCAGAGGACAAATCATCAGTGATCTTATCACTGCAAAATTGCCATAAAACAGGAACAAATTCTGGGTGACATATTGTGACCTTTCCACTTAAAATGTTGCGTTTGTCATGGTTTTGGGTTAAAACACTGAACTGATGGCATGATTTGCCCCCAGGGTAGCAAATTTAATTAAACTAACACACTGAATTAAGCCTCTTATCATGACAAGTAAGAAAACTAGTGGTCCACCCAAAATTGATTTTCTTTGACTGATGCCAATTACTGACTCAGCATAGTGTCATTTGACGCTGATATCATGTTGTAGCTGTTGAACATCAGATTAATGAACATGTGCTATAAAAAGTAGTTTTTTCTCCACATGGGGAGATTTTTTTGTAATTCCATAACATCTGATTTAAAAGTAATTGGATGACAAATGTTCTCAAAATGGAGAGTGAGAATCCAAGTCAAACGAGTGACAATAGTAGCGTCCGACATCAGCTTTACAGAAGTGTAACATTTGCTGTTTTGTTATTACTGCTGCAAGCTGAATTCTAGCACAGAGCAAAGAAGAACCCCAAAGTAATGCTCATGCTTTATGATTCATTTGTGGCATTTCAAGGGATGTTATTCAGTTTTGTTGTTTTTTTATATGACAGCTTGTAGCTGTCATATCTTATTAATATCAGATATCCTATTATCGTCAGTCTTATGAGTTCACATCGTCCAGGGTGTACATCACCTCTCGCCCATTGTCAGCTGGGGCCTGCAGGCGGGAATAAGGAGTTTACAACATTAAAACCATTTTTTTCTTTATTACCCTTTAGTATGATGTGTTTGGGTACTGATCTACACACATGAAACATTTTATCCATGGCTGGTTGAATCTTAGTGCCTGTCCACAAAGACGTAACTCACAAGAGCAGAAGTTGTTAGTATGGTGTTTAAAGAAAGTAAACTGGAAAATTGTGTAGATTAAAAAAATTAAATGGAGAAAATTGTAAACATAGCAGCATGTTCGATGTGCTTTTGTGGTGAAGTCTCACAGAGCTGGTCTCTCTTGAGTCACGATTATCAACTTGCCTTCATTTTCCTCACTCCACATGAACATGTTGCTGTGAAAGTGTTGCTTATTAGGGAAGAATGAAAATGGCTAACGAGAGGATAGTCTGTCTGACTTGTGCACCTTTTGCCTGCGCTTAAGGGCCAGATAGACTATGCTCTTTCTTGGACTGCCATGCTGGTGATTCCACAGGTTGATTTTGCTGAAAAAGTCACTGACAAAGTCTAACTATGGAGACGGGGTGCATGCAAGCAAAAATTCCAAAAGCACCTCATACCAACTGTCAGGCGTGGTGGAGGAGGACTGACAATTTGGACTTGTTTGTTGTTATAGGATCTAAACACCTCAATAAGTCAACCGTGAACTGTTATTAATTCAAATCTGGGGGTATCTATCTACTTAATAGTCCAAACAGTCAAATTGGTTAATGTGATAGGGCAGTGATCCCATACACAACAGAAAATCTGCAATAGTGGCTAAAACTGAAAAGAATCCAGCGTTTCGCAATGGTCTTTGTAACAGAAAATAATTATTTCAAGTTTTTCCTGCTAAAGGTGCCTCTATTAGCAAGAGCATTCTTCACCAGCATGAAGTGCAGTTGGCTTATCACACTGTGCTTCTGCATTTTGGCCTAGTTTTTGCTTAATAAATAATGAAGTGTTGTAATATATTAAGTGGCCTTTTTCATCTGAGGTCGTACTTACCTGACTTTTAGAGCGGGTGAGCACCAGATGTTTTTTATTTTGTCCAGATCCATAAAAGCTACGAGCTGAAAGACTATTTTATTTTTAATAAAAATCTGCCCACATGACTGTAGTTTGTCTCAGAACATTATTAATTTTCCTTTGGAAGTTTGTTCCAGCAGCCGGGAAAGGGCCAGAATATTACCACAAAAAAAGAAGAAAAAAAAAAAAAAAACAACAACAAAAAAAACATGGCTGAACACCCATTTTAGTCATTGCTTATTTTTACAGCAGAGGAGAACAACCAGAGTGTCACCATTTTAAGGTACATTTGACATTGACCTTTAATGCCAATTTGGACACCTCAGCTGTTCCAGTTTTTCATGGGGATTTCTGAAATACGTCTGATCTGTGAAGAAACCCTTTTAAACTACTCTGAACTTTTGATTTTTTTTTTAAAATTCCACGTGGAATCAGATAAGTCAATTTTAAACAGCCACAAACACTGATATGGATATTACTGAATGTATATAGTATGCAATTTGATAAGTTAAAACAGCCAGCAAGGGAAGGCATCACTTGCTGAGATAGATGCTTTTCTGTTTCTGAATGACTGTACACCAGAGAGGCACTGGGTGCACGTGTTTAGGTCCATCAGCACGCCTGAATAGATGTAGCAGAGTGGCGATGACAGCCTGATACACTGACTTGCTCTCTTGTTGCATGAGGCCATAAAAGGCAAGGAAGATGAAACATGAAAGCACAAAGCCCTTTGTGCATTTATTCTTTGTTTCACTTCAACAAATAACTCTGGGCTTTGGTTCTCGGTACACTTTATTTTTTCTGTGGCCTTCTACTGTAAGAATTACACCCATAAATTACATATTGTGTTCATAATAGGGGTTTCTTTTTTATTATTCCCTTGTTTTAAGAGTATGTTTCACACTGCATTACCATCACCCTAATGCCCAGGATGGCTACCGCTGAATAAGTAATGAAAAGCGATGGAAGCATCAGAGAACTCAGTAAGCTTCCTGCACGGCACAGCTGCAGCTCTGCTTTTATGGAAGACCTTTAGATAAGAAAATGAATACTTTTAAAGCATGAAATGACATGGCAGTAACAGATGTTATTAAAGGCTTCAATGTACCTTCATCAAAAGTAATTATCTCCACACGTGCTTATATTTTCGAGCACATTACAGCGCTGCTTTTAAATCCCACACTGCCTTCCTTGTGTTCTGTTGACACTCGACGATTTTTAAAATGTTAAATCTATGTGTGTTTGGAATTACTTTTCAAAGTTGATTTTTTTTTTGGTGCAAATTACCAATCCTGTTTCAGCATTAGTATAAAATGCATTATTCCCAGGTAGACATTTTCCTGAATTATCTCTTACCAAGCTCCAAGTTCACCCATGCAGTTTCCATCTGCCAAAACAATTTAACATCTGTGTGAGTTCATTTCAAAAGACATTCTGCTCTCATCACTGAGCTCCCCCTGGCTGCCACATCCCCAGCAAATTGTCTCAAAGCAATGCTGTAATAACCACTTCCACACAATTTACTCATTTAAATTTGCAGTTAAAGAATAGTAAACACAATTTCAGGCCAAAGCCACATGTTTCTAATACATTCCAGGGAAATATTAGATCAAATTAAATTGATACAGAGCATCATAACATGTTCTTTACAAAGTGCTAAAAATGTTTCAGAATCCCTCTTGAATCGGGAGAGAATAGTCCCACTTAGTGATATTTGCTAACTGTGTCCCATGTGATAGCAAGACAACATGTCTATATTAATCTTCTTTGCAAACTATTAAAGCGCAGAGAAACAACAACAGTGATTGCAAAGTAGATTTTAAATGTTAGAATATAGTTTAGCCTTTAAGAAGACTCTTAAGGAAGATTCTGTGAGCACATAGAGACTTTAGGAATACTTTGAGAGTGACAGGAAATTAGATTATTGGGTAACGAATAGTAGTCACATTGTACACGTTCTTTAGCAAAGCGTTACATTTCTACACCAAAGACCAAAAACAAAGACCAGAAGCCCTAGAAGTAGAACATTAAGCATAAATAAAGAAATAAATACAGTTTTGAAAGGGCCCCTTTAGCAAGGGCCCAATGATCTGATTGTAAATTTTGAATTGATCTTTTTCTATCACTGGTAGGACAAACAGGAAGAGAGAAAAGATACATTTACAGTTGCTTCAGCATTGCTATTAATGCTAATTTATTGGTTTGAGAGTTTAAAAAAAAAGTTTTTATTGCAATTTGGATGAAGTTTTGTACGATTGAATGCACAGGACCTCCCATAATCCTCTAAAGACCACAGTATTAGCCCAGTCAGAATACAAATCTTTCTGTCAGAACATATTGATTGTATTAAGCCTTATGTGCCTGAAACCCTGTTAATAGTCACTTGAAAAGGAAAAGTTAAAGCTTAATCTCAGTCTCTCTCTCTCTATCTGAAATATTTATGTCCTCTCTGCATGTTTGCTATCCTTGGGGGTGACAATAGGTGACGTCAGACGAGACACCAAATCACCTCCTGTTGAGCAACACACCTCTCCATTAATGTGAACAAAGACATGAATTCATGAATGAACATGTTGTCAGTTGGAATTGTATCATTAAAATCCCACCTGGCTCTCTCTTGACTCAGATAATATGGACTTGTTTAAAATTTCACAATGAAGTATTAAAGTGGTAAATGTATTGCTGCTTTTTTAGCAAAAAACTAAGTACTAATGACAGTGCATGGTGTATTTTAAGTGTCTCAAGGAATAACTTATTCTTTCTTTTACATCTTAGCCGGGTTAATGGGCAATAGCACATCCTATCTGTCAAAAAAGGTTAAATTTGTTGATATGGTTCCCATAAACACACATCCTGTGGGGTCTCATTAATTTCTAGATGACATGTGGAATTAATTTAGGGTCCCGTGCACGTCAGGTTCAAACGTGTGGCCTGGGAACAGGAGGAAAGGCTCAGGATGCATTGAAGACGCATTGAGTTCAGAATGCTAAAATCTAATTTGGAAGTGGTCTCTGACTGTTGGCACAGCACAACAGAAAATGGCTTGAATTGCTTGGAGTGGATTTACTCTTTACTGTGAGTGGTTTACCAGTGTCAGGCTTTTCTTCATATGTCTGAACGGAGACGGGCCCACCAACAGAACTGCAGAGAGTTCCAAAAGCCTCAGGTTTCTTGACATTTGTCAGCCGAGGTGCAGTGACAGACGGCCTTTTAACATCTCAAACAGCCATTTTCCTCCAGGAAATGTTCAGCCATTAAATTTGTCCGCTCGCCAAAAATGTTGTCGTAGTAGTAGCTCTCATTGCATTGTGTGTCCATGCACAATGCACATAGTAAAACATGTAAGATCATTTATATTTTTAAGAGGGTCCAACTGTATATTCGATGAGATGGATTCCTAACCATGTGCATAAACCCTAATCTTAATTATCTATTTTTATGTCTTAACCACTCATGGGTGACAGTGCAGTAGAAGAGAAACTAATTGCAAGTGGGAGGAAAGTGGAAAAGTGCAACGACTGTGGAAAAATTGTGCAGGATGAGTCTTGAACCAGCAATCTCTCGGGTGAAAGCTTATCGTTTAGAACATTTCACCGTTGACTCCTTAATTTTTATGCATGCAGCCATTTCAGTATCAGCAAACATTGTAAAGGTAAGAAAGCATACAACTTTTTGTTCAGTGCAGTGAAAATGCCGTGTTTTGGTTGTTGAACTGACCCCCATTGGCAGCTGGCCCAAATCTTTTCTCTCTGTATTACATTGGTCAAAAACAAGTTTTTCACTTAAATATGTACAGTGACTGCTTTTTTTTTTCAAGTAAGGCCAACTTAATTGCACAAACGTTGCCGTTAAGATACCACAACTGTGAACAGATTTTAATGTTACTAGTTGGACTAAAACATTTAGTGCACGTAGTGTCAGGTGTAAGCATGCATACCGTACCAAAGCTTTATTCTTTATTAGATCATCCAAGATTTATATTGACAGCTTTGAAAAATAGGCATCATAACATATTTCTTAGCTGTTACTTCATTGCTACGTGAAGGAAGCAGCCATACAGAGAGCGAGTAGCTTGTTAGGCCGCCAGAGACAGATTTGAGCAAACATTGTTCCACACATCAGAGAGCTCCAGCTGAAATAGATATATCTTGATTCATTTCCAAGCATGCCACATTGCTCTACTCAGATTTTGAAATAAATTCCCCAAAACATTTTTGCTTTATTCACTCAATTTCAAGGTCTTAAATTTTCTAATAAACTCATAACTGCCTCCAACTGTCACACAGCAGATCAACACATGACATCATTCTTGATCATTAATTCTTAGTGATCTCACAAGCCTGTAATTCCCCCTGTGGAATGACTGCCAGGTATAGTGGCTGCCAGGTATATGTTGATTCAACTGATCTTGGCACTAAATGAGCCTTTGCTTTTTGGAAACATTTTTATTCATGAGAGAGACAAAACTATCCTCATCCTAAATGCAATAAGAACACATTTCTGTCACCTAATAGGTGAGCACATGGAGACGTGGACAAATAAAAGGTCGGCTGGGAGATTTTCCTCCACTCGCTTCACAAGAAATAACAGTCGTGGAAAAGAAAGTCGTTGAGATTAGAGAAACTGACATTCCCTTGGGCCTTGGCCAGTTATTTTGACTTATTTATTTATTTATTCAATTTTATTAAACCATTCTTTACTGGTCAGTTCTGAGGTCTCCAGGCAAAATCGTCTTGTTTATAATGCAACCTTGTGTAATGGCCTCCCTGACAGAATGTAATTAGAGAGAGCAGCGCTCTTCTTGAGCTTGCCTGTTAGTTCCACAGGCAGATCTATAGCCAGATCCCCAAAGTCCTGCTCGCTAATGAATCTGCTCCTGCTGGGGATATTGATGGCCACTGCCTTTCTGGAAGATCATTATTTGAGAATTCCATACGACAGCTGAAATAGCATTACGTATGGACTTATTATGGACTTATTGCTTAACGTCATGTGTCCTCTGTATCTGAAAACAAGCGCATAAGACACTCGATTATGGAGAGAGACTGAAAGAAGCGCACAGCATTGATTTACTCATGATGAAGAAGTATCTCATATCACACTGTGATTAATTATGTGGTAAGCAATTAAATGAATGATTCATTGTTTGCCTGGCATGATTCTGATGCGCATTATAATGTACACATCAGATTGACAGGCCTCAAAAGATTTCTGCTTTTGTGAATTTTGTGATGAATAAAAATAGGGCACTCTATAAACATTTCCGTTACTTAGAAATTAGAATGGTCAATTTTAGCATTATAAAAATGTATCTTGTCTTAAAGAGACTCTAAAACGGACGGATAATAGGAAACAGATATTAATAAAAGTGTGGCAGGTGTCAAATACACACTTCCATAAAATGGCGGAAGGCAAAAATGATATTTTTGATATCTGATTTCAGTCTGGATTCTTAGCTGGAAGTCGTACGTGAGTAGGACACAAGTGTAGGTCTTAAATGTATTTATTTATTTGACATTATGCTGTTCTTCAAATGTTCATTTGTGAGTTGTGAATAAGTTACATAAACATTTCTTGAGGGCAAAAGAGATACCCTTGTATCAGCAGTCACAGCTGAGTAACTTCCCATTCATGCATTGTTGTGATGTCCAGACCTTCAGGTCATGCTGATGGCTAGTAAATGTCAGTGGGTTAGCAGTACTGATTGCATTGTTTACACAGCAGCTAGATGCTTAAGATAGATAAAGAAACAAAGAGGCACAGAAACAAGCACATGACCTTAAATCCTATTGATTCTATGTTATGGGGAGTGAGTGTCTCCCAGATAAGGGTTCACTGTAGGACGATTGACAGAGAATTCAAGCTGCACATCCGGATCACATATGTCTCAGCCACTTCCTGTTTTCCATTTCCACACGAGCTATGTGTTTAAATCTACTAAGGTGGGACAGAGGAGAGAAATTTAGCTCGAACACAAATGAATGAGGCTTTGATTTGATTAATGTAAATGAACTGTGGTCATTAGACCATATCATGTGATGATATTATGAATGGAAATATAAGTGAGAAAGGGAAAAGGGAAATCTGCGCAATGTCTTAAGATCATTCAATCAATTGGTGACATATTAGCTGAATTGATATGCTTTTCTGTTTTATGTGTAAATGCCAATTTCTATGCCTAGCTTTCCTGAAAGAAAATATCACTCTTTAACAGTATAATATTACAGATAGCGTACTGAGTTTTAACTAAACAAAACGATACGCATGCATTGAGACACACATTGTGTGTCCCGTAGTGTTCTGCACTGCTCATGAAGTGAGTGCACAGAGGGTTCTGTTTAGAGAAAATGGACACGTATCACAACAACAGTTTTATACCTGTAGCTTCATAATACTATAAAGGTTTAATGTGTGTCCACAGGTCCTGCAGATGTATCTGCCCTTTTGTGGAATTGCCATCTCCAATGCTCAACTCTTTGCCGCCTCAAGGAAGGAGTACGACAGGAGTCGGGTAAGGACCACGGGGACAACAGGGATAATCGCCCCCTCGTCCCGCTTTACTTCCTTCCCCCACTGCTGACGTTGAGGCTCTTTATTGATCAGCAGCAGCCCCTTTTGCTGCCACTGCAGTGGGGATAACCGAGCAGCATGCAATCTTGCACGTGCACTTTTTCTAGATCTGTCGAGGGGGGATGGGTCTCTATCCAGATGAAGGGTTGGTCTGTGATCTACATCTCCTCGGGAATGTTAAGAGATGCACTAATTCATGTCACACATCGATCTGTGATGGAAGTGAACATAATGAGATCACAGTTCAGCGAAGAGAAGAGAAAAATGAGGCGAGCTCCCTTTACACCATATGATTTTTATGTGCCTGTGCATTCAATTGGATCGGCACTGCCTTAGATAAAGGGCCTAATTTACTTTTATTGGAGAAAGTAATGATGTTATATCATCCGTTTGGTTTATGGTATAAGGATAATGATAATAATCAGGCTCCAACAGCTGAGCGAAGCAAAACATTTTGATTTAAAGTGGCCTCTATCTCACCTGCTGGCAGATTTCTCATTTGGTGGGTTTTGTATTGTCATGTGGCTCATTTTGTTGGGAATAACGCCAGAGTCTTCCTTCTCTGTCTCCGATGTTCAGGCACTCCTGGAGGTAGTAAACGACCTGTTTGAGGAACAGACTGACCTGGAGAAAATTGTCAGGAAGATCATGCACCGTGCCCAGACACTGCTTAAGTGCGAGCGTTGCTCTGTTCAATTGCTGGAGGACATTGAGTCACCGGTAGTGTTTTTTCCGCTCTTGTCCTGCTGTGTATATGTCTATCTGTCAGAGCATTTGTGCTGGGCCAAGCCTTCTCTTCCAATTTGCCTCAATTTTGTTTTTGTGCTTCCTCCTTTTATGATTTCTTATCTTAACACATGCTTCAGGTGGTCAAGTTCACAAAGTCTTTTGAGCTCCTGTCCCCAAAGTGCAGTGCCGACACCGAAAACAGGTATGTATGATGTATTATGCTTAAGAATCTGAAGCATAATAGCAGCAGGGATAAGATTGTAACAAAAACTCGAAACATATCAGGCCAGTTCATCCTCTCTGTCCCAACATCTTTTTTTGATGTGTGATTTTCCCCTCACTTGGTGAATCCAACGAATAAAACAGTACAATTTCAGTCTGTTGGAATTTTATGAAGTACAGCATCTCTGTGATTACAGTAGTCTGCCCAAAGGCTTGCATCTGAATCAATGTCAATGTGCTGTGTGTAACTCAGTAAGAGGATTTGGTGTCAAAAAGTGGAAAAACTGTAGAATTTCTAATGTGCCCATAAGCCACAGCAGCTCCCAAAGGGAATGACTGACAGGGAGAAAAGGGAAAGAGAGCAAGTAAGCAGAAGGTAAAGCATTCAAATGATGAGGTTTATGTTATGGCTAACATTGGGTTTCACATCTGTCACTGCACCTCTGGATCCAAATCACTATCTTTCCATCTTTATTCTTAAATGGTCAAATAAACCAAAAAGAGCATTTGATTTGTTCATTTAAAAGTAACAGTTCAGCAACAACTCTGCAATAAATCCTAATTAGAGGAGTGAGCATTGATTTAGGTGTTCCTTTTGCAAAAATGTGGGGTTGTCCGGCAAGGAGGAAGACAGTCAGACAATTAACTTTTCATACCTTCATAAACTGCGGAAGATATTTCCTGACATCTACTATATGAAGAGCTCATTTTAAAAAGTTAAAGTAAGTTAGGGACATTTAGGAGATGTAAGAGCACCTTACTCAAGTGTTTCAAGTATTAAAAAAAGAGTTGTTTGACATTAAAACAAAATTCTCTGAAGAAAAAATGAAGTGTAAGAGAAAACTCTTATTTGAGAATTAAACTGGATTCAGCAGTATTACTCACTGTGCTCTTTTGTCATCTTTCTTTTTTACTCCTGCCCCTAGTTTCAAAGACAGTATGGAGAAATCGTCTTACTCCGACTGGCTGATCAACAACAGCATCGCAGAGCTGGTGGCGTCCACCGGACTCCCCGTCAACATTAGCGACGCCTATCAGGATCCTCGCTTTGATGCTGAGGTAGAAGCTGCCTTTCAGTGGGATTTTATCTAGAGGGAAATGAGAATAAAACTTGATAGACGTTTCTCTGATCATTTTCACTAATCTGGGTTTTACACTGTATACTGAAGCTTGGTCTTTGGGTGTTTCAATATTCATCCCAGATACATTTTCAGCCCATTCCAGAGGAACACAGACAGAAAAATGAACATGTCCAGATGTCTGAATGCCACTTCTTTAGCAGACTTTAACGTTACGTGTCTCCTGAAAAAAACGCTAAAAATATAAAAGGTCCATTCACCTCGTATTTGTCAGCTCTGCTGGTCCAAGCAGACACATATAAGAAAGTCTGACATACCAGTAAGGCTCTCTGCAAAGAACACTTCAAGCTGGATCTAATTTGTTTACTTAACTGTATCTTATCTTTTTATATTTCCATCCAAGTATGAAGAGCTCATGTAGATCAAAATGGCTGTCAGTCAGTAAAACTGGTGTTTTGTTTTCTTAAACATTTTTTCAGAACTGTCTTTAAGATCAAAAGTAAGGCCCCGCTGCCCTTGAGGTAGTACTTTTGTCATGACCAGCATTAAATCTTGTTCTAGCTGGCACCGTGTGCCAGTCAGCTGTCAATTTGTCTCTGTAGGATAAAGTAGAAAGCAATATCAGCAGCAGCTGGTGCTGAAATTGCACAGATCTTGACAAAATACCAGCAATCCTTTCTGCATCCAGCTGCAGGCAGCAGAAGCTTGACATGGGCAACCTTAAGAAACAGTGACAGAAAATCTGAAAGTGTTCCCTAGTTAATTATACTACTGCTGCTGCTTTGCTGTGCGAAAGAGTTACCAGCAGGCACTCACTGAAATGAATAGATAGCAACATGCTGCTTTCCTTTGCACTTGGAGCACTGGAGTTTCTATATTTCTAAGTACATAGTCATCTCTCCTCTGTTTGAGCTGAGGCGTGTATGCATAGTTAATAGTCCAGTGGTAAATTTATTACAAGAAACCTGAATATAGTTTTGAATTTTTCAATAGATGTGTTAAAGCTCTAGCCGAGTTTCAGCCTCTAAGTGCTTCATTTTAAAGAACAAAAAATCTACTTTTAAAGATGCCTCTAATGCTGCATGTTTTTCCAATATGTTCAGATTAAATCAGAATGCATTCTTAACTGATGTTTTTTTTTAATGGCTAATTATACTCATCACTTTAAAAGTGTTTTTTGTTTTTTTTGTAGGCTGATCAGTTCTCTGACTTCCATATCAGATCTGTGCTTTGTGTCCCTATATGGAACAGCAACCACCAAATCATTGGTAAGTAAAGTAATAGACCCTTCTCCACACATTAGTACACTAACTCAACAGACAACACGTGACTGTTAAAGAATAGCCATCTTTATCAAGTGCTTTATCAACACATGCTTAAATATGTTCCCAGTGCGAAAACGAGAAATGAAGGAAATAACGTTAAAACTGATTTTAAACTAAAATTGATATCGGTTAGGTTGATATGTACATGTTTTGGGATTTAATGGCCTAACTTTGTTATTCAACCTGTCTGTGAATCCTTCCATAACACTTTCTACAGATAAAAAAACAGGATGCAGAGCGCTCGAGAAAACATTGGCTGTTGTTCCAACTTATCCATATGTGTTATATAAGATGATCTACATTCATACAGTCAACTTTTCCTACTCCAAAACTTTTTTTTTGTGGAACACAGCTGAAACAAGAAAGAGGTTTCTTGTTAATGGTGCCACGTATTGACCCAGTCTAAAATGCCATTCAAAGATTGGAATTACTTAGTTATTGGTAATTGTGTCATATAGTATAATGATTGAAGAATGGAATCAGATCAACCTCAAACACGTTCGGCCTACATGTAACATTTATGCTAGTTACCAGGTTGCAGGTGCATTTTTTTCCCTTCATAAATCCAACAACAGTGGATATGTATGTGTACGGCTTAGCCTTCTTGTGTGTGATGAGATTCCCGTTGTGCAGGAGGTGTAGTTTCCCTTCTTCAGCCGACATGCTTTGTGTTTGTGAATCAGCCGTGGGCTAACACCAGACTGACACTCTGATAAATCATTGATCTCTCGTCTGGTTCTGGTGCTGGATATTGCAGAGGGAAGTCATGATAGCTGCTCCACTCTGTCCGCCAGGATCTGACGCAGGAAGTCATTAGTTTTATTTGAGTACAAAGTGATCAGCATATCTGCTGCAGATGGTTAGTTAAGACCTGAGCACGTCTTTGCGTAGGTGTAAGTGCATTTCTCAAGGAGGGGAGAGCGAAAGAGGAAGAAGAACCGAAAGAGTGAGGGGATAAAGAAGTGCAGAGCGTGGGTGGCACCTGAGGATGCTGAGTGAAAAATCATTATACAAACAAAGCAGCAGAGATGAAATTCTCCAGTCAAAGATACAGTCACTTAGAAAATGAATTTTCTTGTGTCATCTGCTGAAGTTACAGCCAACTAATTCAAAATGTAACAAGAAATCATGACACATTATTGGCAATTTTCACATCTGATTCTTCTTTTGTTTTTTTAAACAGAAATGTGCCATTAAACTTCACTTTGATTACTGCAGCTGTGACTGCACTTATAATGTGAAGGATTTATTTTCAAATGCAATGACAACACTCCCATTTAAGAAGCCAGATGATGTCTGTGAAAGCAATTTAGCTTTTGCTTCTACTTGAATTGCTATAATAATTGTAGACTTTCATTGTTTGAATTGCCATTTGATCACAAGCAATCACCAATACAGTTTGATTTGAATTGTGCACATTGATTTGTCACAGGTCTTGTGGTTCATCGTATCAAAAGGAAACTAACTAACACTGCTTTTTCTTCCCCAAAATGGCAGGGAACTTACCTTATGTATAATTGAAAAATTGGGATTTCTCATACATTACTGCCAAGCCGCATGTAGCTTGAATGGAGGCTACATTATTACTTTGACTTATCCTGTTAAAGTTTTCTTTCAAAAGAAGGTGATTAACTGTAATATTCTACAGTAGAGCATTGGAAAAATAATAATAATCTCTCTGAATACTAAGAACAGTTATGCTAACTATCTATTGTTGCCATTGCACGGAATGTGAATAATTATTTCCTTCATATCCCATTTTAATAAAGAGCCCCAGTACAAAAACAACTTTTAATTCAGCTTTGTTGGTTGATATTATTCCTCTTGGGTTAACACTGTGCTGAGCTGGTTGCAGCTCAGGTCCGGTTTTGTGAAGCACTAAGCAAAATTTGACACCCCCTCCATAGATCGCCTTCTGTGAATAAACTGCACTGTGCAGTCACACAACACACCAGGTCATCTATTTTAAAACTTGTACTGAAGCTATGAATTATTGTAAAAAAAGAAAATTCACAACACTTGTTAGAGTAGGAGAATGGTAGTGATGAAAATATTGCCACGGGCATCAGCTGTCACGTTATGTTGCCTTTGCTTGGGGCTGATTATACGGCTGTTCATCAAAGACTGCTGAGTACAATTGTCATGATAGAACATTTAAGAAAACATCAAAACTGCACTTCAAATTCGGTGGCTCTATAATGAAAATTGCAGTGCTAATTTATTTCCAATTACAGATTGGAATTAAAATGTAACATTGGCAGGTTGTGTGACCTTTTAGGCATAAATGATAATAGTGAAGTGTTGTGTGATATTTCTATGGCTTAATTCCTTGGTGACAATATAAATAAGTCGATCAATTAAATGTTAGCGCTTTATTATTATTATTTAATTACATGATGGGAGAAGCTAACCGGTCCCACAGCAGCATTATGGACAGTAATTGTCCCTCTAAAAAAAAAAACAGTAATTGAGTGTCAGCTTCCCCCGAGTCATTTGTCATTTTATACTTTACGTTCACAACTTTTACCCACGGTTAAAACTATACTTTTGTTAAATGTGTACCAGCAATGCTAATCGTTGGATAACTTGTCTGTGAGTTTGAGCCTTCAAAAACTGGAGCACAAATCAAGAGTCAAGTATCAGTGCTTCATCTGATACATATAAAAAATATATTTGTGTGACAGGTGTCGCTCAAGTGCTCAACAGACTGGATGGAAAGCCATTTGATGATGCAGACCAGCGCCTGTTTGAGGTATTGTTCTTGCTTGTGTCTTGTGTTTGTTTTTTTGTAAATATTCCATGGGTTTAGAAATTGGGATTACTCAATATAATCTTTTCTTTTTGAAGGCATTTGTGATTTTCTGTGGGCTGGGGATAAACAACACCATCATGTACGACCAGGTGAAGAAGTCTTGGGCCAAGCAGTCCGTTGCTTTGGATGTAAGAACATCTCAACCGTGAACCTTTTGGTTAACTGCAGTTGCTGCCACACAGAATTACAGAGCAAACTTTCTTAGAATTTAGACCAAAGCTCAGTTTGTACGGCCTCAGCTTCTTATGTCAAGACTTGAATTGGCTTTATATTTGCTATGACCCTGAGATTTTTTTAGGTTGATCTTGTATCCTATTAATTCTCCTTTTCCTGTTACTTTTCCTTAAAGTCAACACATGCTCAAGGGTGACACATTTACCCTGAAGTCAAAGGAACCAACAGCTGCTACATGGGAAATGTAAAGTCTTTTTCCCCCACTTTTTCCCTCTCAGGGGTCTTTGTACTTCTTTTTATAGTCTCATATTTCCACAAGAATGTACGTATGAAAAAAGTGCTGATCCCTCTTTGCAGATAACCTTTTCACAAAGGTTTTATTGAAAATTAATGAGAGGCAGTGAAAAGCAATCCCTCATCTGCCCCGTGGTTTGTAGCCATTCAGCACTAGTCAGCCTTTACAGTTCGTCCTTAGATTACAATGGGGAGCTTTTGGGTGTGTTATGATAGTTAGAACCGGTGTTTCAAAATGGGAAAGAGAAACAGGAAAAGATAGCTGGAAACAGATCAAGCTCTAAGATGAGAGGAGCAGAATGAAATAAAGTTTGTGTGCTCTGCTTCTTGCATCTTTGCATAAACATGAGCATTTATGATCAAATAAGCAGCAGCAAGTCTGTGCAAAGCATTTCTCTCAGGAAATGAGAGGAACCAGTGATGGAATGGTGCTGACATCAGTGCTCTATTCCCCTGCTGCGAGGTCCACTAACATGCATTAATACCTTTGTCCAAAAGGGGATTTCAATTATTTGAAAAAAAAAGAAGTCTGAGTGGCTTTGTCATTGCTTTACAGGTTCTGTCTTACCATGCCACTTGCTCCAAGACGGAAGTCGACAAATTCAAAGTAAGTGATGTTCATTTAGTTTGTCTCACCTCAGCATACCTCTACATCTCATTACTTCCCATTCTATTAGACTTTAGCTATTTTGACTCTGAGCTTTACAGGTTTCAAAATCATGACTTGAGATGTCAATTGTTCTTAACTGCTTACCTTAAACATTTATACAAATTGAAAAAAACATTGTATTGTTGCTTAAACCTATTGTAATTAAAGGAACATAGTCCACACTAGCTAGGTCCAAAATGAAAGAACTATGTTTAAAAAAAGGAGTATACCAATTTAAGTAATCATTGCATTTAGTCTTTTACTTGCTAACAGATTGTTACCACAATCTGAGTATAAACCTCTAGAGATAATATCAACCTGTTTCTGTGAGGATAGGCATTGTTGTGATGGCAATGAAGCCCCTCAACCTCAAAACCTGAGGATTGGTGCAGAAGTATAATATATTTTCTTACAAAGTGGAACAATAAAACAGAGAGAACATGATCATGAGCTATTTTTACCTTAATTGTTTGTTAATTACGAGCTTTTAGAAAGGATACAACATTTTCAAGAAAGGAAAACTCACTGTGGAAGACAGGCATGTTAGACTCCGATGAGAGGCAGCATCTCCCTGCATGAGGATGGGGGTAAGAGGAGGAATATGGTGGGGTATTCCTGTGATGGCTGGGAAGATAAAAGGCAGGATATGAGGAGAAACAGGGATTTACAAAACATGCCCAAAAGCTCAGGGATGGAATAACTACAATATTCAAAAAATGAAACCCATGAGCAGATTAGTGCAGACAAAACGGGAAACTAGATTACTGGGTGAAAGCAGGGCCCGCAGGATTGGGAGAACGCGGAAGTGACAAACAGAATAGAGCTGCAGGGAAAGTTTATGTTCTCCACAGTAGAAGAGAGAGAATAAAAGAGAACCAGTCTTTTTTAAAAATCTCCTCAAGCTTCATTTGGTGAAAGAACATGCGCTCTGTTATGGCTGCAGCTCAACAAATGCAGTGAGGAAGACATCAAACTGCACAGACATTATCTGACATTGGCAAATGGATATTGTAGTCAGGAAATAACATTTATCCCATGCTGAATACACCTCCTAGGCAATGATACTCTATTTGTAAAACATGTGTCAGTTTCCTGCGGTTTACGGTTGAATGACTGGTTTTAACCTTGGTTGATTACTTCAACTCCACTGCTCACAGCTGCATTTAAACGACAGCTGTCTGAACCTGTTCACTGCAAACTGTTCAGTTCTGCTCCCATGTTGTCAAGGTAGCTGTAGATATTATTAGAATAAGACTAGATTTGCAATGCAGATTGATCTTGTGCCCTGTGATGGACTAGTGACCGGATCTGGCTGTATATTGTTTTTAGCCAAGTGACAGCTATCCAAGAAGTATACAAAAGGAAACACAAACATTTGTACCAAACAAATCACACTTTTTCAGGACTCAGGTTTTGTGTACCACTTCAAGGGAATGTGGAAAAGAAAAATTTGTTCAAAAGAGCAACAACTGCCTTTACAGAGCCACTTGTTGCTCTTTTGAACAAATTTTCACCAGATCGCCTTCAAACGTGCTCTACAAGAGAACCTGTGAATTTAATGAGCACACCATGACCACTGAAAATGTACATTTCTTATCCAAACATCACCAAATCCACAACGTTTATTCACTCTGGCTTCCCGAACGGATCGTTATGCATATTATCTGCCATAAGAACGCCCAATGACAACAGCAAGTGATGTATTTGATCAGAATCAGAATCAGAATCAGAATTGGGGTTTATTGCCAAGTAGGTTTACACATACAAGGAATTTGCTTTGGTGAAAGCACCGAGGCAGCCATTTTCGGCGCCAAGACATCTTCAGAACCAAAAAGAATACATTGGGAAAGCAGTTGCGGGGAGAAGGGAAAAAAAGGCCCAATGCCACGCCCCCTCCAGGGGACGTAGCAGTGATTTAAAAAAACACCTCTTACACTGAAGCACAGATACAGTCAATCACAACATCAAGGACACATAGGGAGGGAGGAATGGGGGGTTGGAAGGAGGGGAAAGGTAACAGCGAGGCAGTGAGTCCAAAGGAATGCATGAAGTCTGTGTTTGTGTGTGTGTAAGTCGCTTAAATGATAACGGTCCCATCCTGAGCACGTTTGCACATCAGTATTGACCAATCTTTGATATTTCCAATGAGTGTTATATTTATAGTTTATGAGGTGGGTGCACAATCACTTCTATCGGGACACAGGCCCATAATTCTTGAATCCCTAAATGGGAAATCTTCTTTGTGCCATAGAAAAAAAAAATTTGTATAAAAACTAATTGTGCAGTGGAGTGAATGAAGCCCCTGACTTGCCACACTTCAAATTGCCATCAAACTGTATTTGATCACAAGTTTGTGTTCAGGATGTGCAGTGTTTTCCACTGTTTGTGCAGCATTCTGCCCTCTTTTGACTTGAACTAACTTTATGCATTTTCTTTGAACGGCTGACTCCGATGCTGCAGATTCAGCAGACGACTGCAAAGCAGATTGCATTTTCTATATGTGTGTAAAAGACATACAATATTTTCCTGCTGACATGGAAAGACCTTAGCTTCCTCAATCTATTAAACTCAGACTACACCCGGGTGTACACTTTAGACAGCCTTCACATTGCACTTCCAGTCGATTGTCCGGGTGGACAGATATCTGCAGTCCTCCATTACCAGCCCTGGTCTATGTCTTGATTACATGGTAAAAAGTCTCTAAAAAAACAATAATAAGGTCAGTGGAAAAACCCAGAACATTCCGCAACTCCCCGCCATTCTTTTGCGGCACCTTCTGGACTTACGTTTATAGAGTCAGGGTAATTCTCCTATGATAAATGCAAATGACACTCTGGTAAGAGTCAGTTTGCTTAGAATTCTGCCACCCAGCAGATTATAATGACCGAGCCCTTGGGACCTGTCCTCGATGAACCCCGCCTTTGCCCAATGTCGGCTGGACGAGGCCCCAGTATCGCATTGGGGAAATGACTTATGCCATACCACGCTATGACTCATACAGTAGTTTGGGCAACAGCAACGTAGCAGATGTGCCCATACGTGATGCAACAAAAATATTCACAATGATGTTGCCTCATGACCTATTACTCATTTAAAGAAGAGGTCTGGTGTCACACAGGGAAAACCTCCAGCTTCCCAGGTTCATGTAAAGCTCAGTATCACAGATGATGTAATCAGTCAGTAGTGTTGATGTGTTGTCTGAAGATTCTTGAAAGGTGTACTGCAACAGAAAAAAGACGGTAATTTTAAAGAGGAAAAAAACAGCAGTAACAAGGCAGCAACACAGATAACAGCGCAATAATGATGATTTGTCTAACCCATTGAAGGCTAGTGAAACATCAAACACAACTACTCCCGTGTGCTACCCTGGCAGCTTAGACCCCCACAGTGGCATCATTTCAGCAGAACATGTGTTCATTTTGATACAGAATTCAGCTCGAGTTAGGCGACTCCCTTTGTTCTAAACCTCTGATTTAACTGGAACTTCATTGAACTACAACTGAACGAGTAACTGTCTTTTGGAGGAGAAGCACCGGATCTATGTTGCATGTTTGTTTGGGTTTTTTGTCATTTTCTCCTTCAGTCACAACCCTAAAACTGTCGTGTTTACCACTGTTTTGGGCCCACTAAAAACAATGGCAGCTGCTTCGAGGAAGACCTAAAATAAGATTTGTGACCCACTTTAAAAGATTTAAATCTCAAGAAAGGATAAGAAGGCCTGCTGTTTTCCTGTTTGATCCAAGAAAGGATGCTCCACACGGTCAAGAATTCAAAATCTTGCGCTACTGAGCAAAATATTGCTGCTTTTGGATCTTTATCTGCCGTTAGCTAATGAACAGTCTCCTGATATTTTGTGGTAGGTACTCATTGTCATCGCAGATTACAATTTGTAATTTGCTCTGCGGTGCACATAATTGCTTGGTATAATTTGATTGTTTTTCTAAATTTGCAGAGGCTTTAGAGCCAATTCAATAAAAACATATTAAAGAAAACAGCAATACAAGATATGCTGGATAATTGACCTAAACCTTGTTATTTCACAGAAATATGATGAAAGGAAACTAAACTTACTTTGATACCTCAAATTGATCTATTAGTGAAATGCAGGTAAATTCAGGATGTTGTCATTTGCTTTATTTGTGGGCCCTTTAATTAAAATATCTTCTTTGTAATTAAATAAGAACTTATTGTTACCTTGAAAGGTAGAGGGATATTCTACTGCAACAGAGAGGAAATATTGGCACCCTGTCTGGAAAGATTCATTTAGAAGTTTCTCCAAAGAGCTGCGGTAGCACACAAGCATAAATATGGGCCAACAATTCCCTAATGAAAACAAACTAATTGTGGCATTTGAAATAGATTACTTCAATCAATAAGCAATCATTTCAAATGCATTATTTATAAAGATGAAAAAATGCTGAAAGTATATCTACATGTTTAATTGGCATGACATTTTTGAAATATAGATATGACCTATTTTCCCACACTTTCATGTGTAGGATTTTCCCCTGCGACCGTCACAGCATAGTAGGATTCCTGCTCTTTGGTGTGCTCACGTGATCTTTCAGCCCCCTCATCTAGCACCATGCTCTGTTCCTCCCCCCTACTTTCTTTCATAACCGTTCTACATAAGGAGTCTCATTGAGCACACCCGCCTTGGATTCCACCGGAGTGTAAATGGGAGTGTGAAACAAACCTGGCTGACATTTATCACTGGGGGGCTGTGAGTTAAGAGGAGCAGAATACCTGCTGACCCAACAGGCAAATGTTTGTGAGGGAAACACTGGGCCATGGTGGCTGTAAAAGATTGAATGAGGAAGAGAGACACAGCTGTTCTGAAAGCACAGCACAGATTGGTGCCTTTACCCGGTGGCATTTCTAGTTCCTAATCTTGAAAATGGTCATTTTGTTGTCTTGTCGTGTTGACAAGAGACAGACAGGACATTTTCTTCTCAGACACTTATTGGCCTCATTAAAAGAAATAAGGCATATTTCTGCATGAATGGTGTTAATTTGAACCTCGTCTTTGTTGTCTGAATAACAATGGAAAAAAGCTGTTGATGCTTACTATTGCACAACATTTGTCAATGAGCTCTAAAAGTTAACAGCAGTGAAATCCTTCAGTACAGCTCCCTCATTAATCTCAACCCTCACCAAATGAGGCCTCAGAGTCTTAATTAGCATGTCTACATATTTCCATGTATCATCCGAAAATGGCACAGCATCCGCTGACCTCCCTATCATCTTCTGCTGTGTAGGCTCATGTTCTCAGTCCTCTTCTTTGTTTTTCTCCCGCCATGATGAAACAGGCTGCTAACATCCCTCTGGTCTGTGAGCTGGGCATTGATAAGCTCTCCTTTGATGATTTTTCCCTGGACGTCGACGCCATGATAACTGCTGCTCTGAGAATGTTCATGGAGTTAGGAATGGTGCAGAAATTTAAGATTGACTATGAGGTGAGACCTCTGACTTTCTCTGTCTTCTCTCCCTTGAATACTTGATGGAGTTTGCCCTGAATGCTGAAAATGATCCCCGTGAAGACAGCTGACCCATGTGCTCATCTCTCTCTCCCCTCCAGACACTATGCAGATGGCTGCTGACTGTCAGAAAGAACTACAGAATGGTTCTCTACCACAACTGGAGACATGCGTTCAACGTTTGCCAGTGCATGTTTGCCATGCTAACGGTAAACACCCAGCTTCATATATATCTATAAAGACACTAAGTGTTTGCAGCACCTGTTTGTGCAGTTAATTGTCTCAAAGAAAGCATCACTGATGATTTAGGTTATGTAAACAAAGGTGGAAAATCTATGTGTTATGAGGTGGTTTCCAGTCTTTCAAAAGGAACATAACAAAGAAAACACTGTTTAATCGTGCATGAATTTCTTATCAGTATTTAAATGTTGTGATCGATGGAGATGTGCCTTACCTTTTGCATATCAGGCTTTCACATCTGACGACTCATCGTTTCCTGTAAATCACTGATTGTGAAATTTGTAAGATTTCACACCAGTTGCTTTCACGTTTAACCTATGACACATAATCACATAGAATTTCATCACACCTTTTAATGCTTGGTATGTTAAAGCCTTTAATAAAGTAACTGTAAAGGAATCAACAATTAAACTGACTGGTGAGATAGAAATTTGCTGATAAATGAGACATACTTAAGTGTAATAAATATATATTAATTTCTTTTTTGAGTATTACATTTTAGACCTGAGATCATCACTGAGATTTCCATTGTGTCACATTGTAATATTAACTGTGTAAACTGCCACTTTTGCACAGATGTGACTGTTTGAATAGAGATCCCAGGAGAATTAGTTAATATTCTTCCTTTAGTTCATCAGGCTGTCGGAGCCACACGCACTCACACACATCATAGACATGCACATGTGCTCTTATGCAAACATCACAGTGTATTTCATTTAATCAAGCACAGCATTAATGTGCGGTGTCCCATCTGAATTGATTATTGGCATGGGGAAACAAAATAGTAGTGAGTAAGCTGTTCTGGCCCCAACTTTCTTCTGGTATGTGTTTTAATGAGTGGCCAATAGGCCTTGCTGTCTTTGCTGTTACGTTATCCCCATAATGACATATAGTAACTCACTCTGCACATGATCTCTGGAACCCATTTATCTGAGTCTTGAATTTGAATGTGTGTGCAAATGCAGTCTCCCACTGGCTCTCTTTTTTCAGGATGCTGCTTCTCTCTGTGTGTGTTTTTTAAAATGTATTTCTATTCAATGTGTCTCTCTTAGCTTTATCATATGGGGCACCGCTTCTCAAATAGTGCGCAGGCATCTGTCCATTTTCATATTTGCCTTCTGTGATGTGTGCCAATCAGACGGCTGGTTTCCAGGAGATGCTGACAGAGGTGGAGATCTTAGCACTTATCGTGGGCTGTGTGTGCCACGACTTGGACCACAGGGGCACCAACAACGCTTTTCAGGCCAAGTAAGTGGACTCAACGTTTCTCTCTCTTGATGCAAAAGACACAGATAGACACTCTGCCTCCTACACTCTGTTTATAGTGTGTTTTCCAATCTGCAGCTGTCTGCAATGGTCCAGCCCAGATCAGCATGAGTAGTCTGGGAAGTTGTTTAAGAGTTATATAAGAGTCTGCTTAACAAGGAGGCTAAACACTGCTGACTCATTGAGTTCACCAGATAAAAACGCTATTGAGTTACTTATAGGCAGTGTTTTCTTCCCTCACCATGGTTGTATTTGTCAATTGAATCTGAAATGCATGATGAGCAGAACTGCAGTTCTGCCAGTCACAGCAGAGTGTATGTTACATAGTAGTACACATATAGTACGCCAAGTATAGTAAGTAACAGAGAGAGAGAGATATGGAGCTAAAAGATTAGAAATATTTTTAAAAAACGGTTCTTTAAATGCAAAATTGATTTGAGTAACAAAAGGCAATAATGAAGGTCTTTTAGACAAAATGGTCAATGGTACACCAGACTGCAGACAGAATCTGTGTTGGAACATATGTTTTCCTGGCCATAATCACAGCTGCAACTGGAAACACCACTGTCAAATTAAATCCCATGTCCTGAAAATGAAGGAACTTTTGCCTTGCAACTTGATCTCTTTTCCTATAAACATTGTAAAACTGCCCGTATCGTGGTTCTGACATTTCTTTATCAGCCACAGTTTAAGCAACAAGTCTCCAGCTTCTTTTATCGTGTAGTCATGAGTTCGAGACAAAGTAAATAGATGAGGGGATTGCAAAAGAGTTATTGAGCATACTTGGTTTCTCAGCTAAAGCGGAATCTTTATTATATTATGGTTCTGTTGCTTTTTGTTAGGTTATTCTAAAATGTGTTTGCAGGACTGGTTCAGCTTTGGCTCTGCTTTATGGGACCTCTGCTACGCTGGAACACCACCACTTCAACCATGCTGTTATGATCCTGCAGAGTGAGGTGCGCTATGTTCTAATATCTGCTGCAATGCAGTTACCATTCAGCCTCTGCTAATGCTTACGACGGCATGTTGTTGTTATTGTTGTGCAGTACACTTTGTGTTTCGTGTTAAGCCAAGCTCTTAAGGAGGTAACCTCCATATTTTTTAAACTGTGCAATAACACAACGCACAACGTCTCTTCTGCTAAAATTGAACTTCTAGCATTAATTAGTCAACTGTTGCATCTCAGTGTTCATTACATGAGCACTTTCATGATACATTTCAATGTGCTTTAGTTGGTAATCAGACTACTGGTTCAAGCTAAGGACCCATTTTTCAGCACAATCTGTAGAAAAATGGGTTCTCGGGAACAGCACAGGTGAAACTAATTTGTTACCTGAGCTTCGAGGCTCCCAGTAAACTATGAAACCAGCATGCACGGTACCAAGAACCAGCTAACACCTGGCCTTTCCATGATATCCCATGCCAAAATATGCCGTGCAAAAAGAGTCATGAATGTTGCAGGTGGAGCAGGGAGCGATTGATTCATTTCCCTGCTTATGTCTGTGCCCCTCAGAGTACTGTGAAGTAGCAACAAGCAGAAAATAGGCTTAACACTGTGTTCAGACTTGAAACAGAGGGAACTGTGACAGCACTTGTGACTCTGTTCAACAGTAAATACAGGAGGCAAAACAGCACTTCTGGACAGCTCTTTCCAGGGTCATTCACCCCACATTAGATAAGTGGTTAAAGAGCTCATATCATGACTGGTGGCTAGTTTGCAATTCTGAAATTCGGACCTCAGGTGTTAATGCTTACTTATTTATTTTCAAGTTTCCCTTACAATCTGTAGCAAAAGATCTGAGGTGAGATGTAAGCATTTGAATTGCTTGGTTTGTCAGTCATATTTTTTCATTCATCATAGGTTATAATAGTTTTCCTGTTCAAACTACTGCTTTAAACTTAAAGGATTACCAATTACAAAACAATCACAAAGCCAAAATCTACAAATCTCATACATTTATCTAGAAAACAAATAGCCTTCATTATACATGACTAAATAAGTAATGTGCTAAGCTCAATAAACCTGTTCGTGTTTACCTGGGGATACAAACTTGACTGCTCTGTCATGCAGTTTTTATGGTGAGCACACATTAATTATAAAGGCTTGTAAAGTAATTATTGTTCAATAAAAATAACTGAATGACAGAGTGTTCATAAAAAAAGGCTTACAGGTCTGATATTAATAAGGTTTAAGCAACTATATGACTGACTTCCCACCTCAAACTCATTTGAAAGGACAATTAAACTGAAATAAGTAAAAGCCTTGCACTCTCAAATAGCAGAAAGTCATCTATTCATTCATGAATCCAGTGGCTCAGAGTACATTGATTTGTGGAGGGATGTCTGAAAGAGAGTGAGTGTGTGAGGTCTACAAATGGACTGTTTTGCATTTTGACTAGTCCATCAACCAGCCAGAGCTTACCAGGCATTTTAAGAGATGACACAGGAGCTAAAACATGATAGTTTTTTATAGTAATGTACAGAATGATAGAAGAGAGTGTGTTTTGTATTTGTACATTAACACAAAATGGGTAAAGGGTAAACACTAGCAACTTTAAAGTCAATGTACCGTAGCAATACATTGTACAAATAATTGTATTCACTGTAAAACTTCCCATTGAGATAAAGATATTTTCTTTTAGTTATATCTTTAACTTAAATGGCTTCCTTCTTCAATGTGCTTTTCTTTAATGACAATATGCTACAGTAAGTTGGTATGTATTATCATAATCTCTTCATTTAAAGGCTCCCACAAGATGATGTGTCACTGTCCAAATACTAATGGATGTGCTAATAGGATTAGAAAACAAACACCAAATTCCCTTCAAACAAACTTTTTTTTAAAACTAAGACGCCCGTCCTGGCAGTGATTGAAGGCAGCCGTGTGTGTTGCCCCAGCCTGTGCTGCATGTTAGCGAGGAAACAAATAGCTCATGCTGCCCTCAAATCAATGTAATTACAGAGATGATAGATTCAGTGGTAATTGCTTGAGAGAGACATTTTACCAGGTGACTGGGTTTTGTGAAGTTGTAATAGGAGGCGTTTTGAGGGAGCAGGCGAGACCAGGCAGAGTGGTGTGTTCCACTGGCTTCATTATCACGGTGCTGACAACACAGTAAGCTGACAAATGTTTGCTCGGAATATCACATCGGCGTCTGTTGATATTGGAGGTTGAACTGCTGTTGTCCGGAGTTAATTAGCATACAAATGAATAGTGTGGTTAATTCAAATAGATGAGGCAGCTCCTGCTTCAGTCAGCCAGCCTGCACGAGCTATTAAGGAAAGTGTAAACTTTAAAACATCACTCATTCCCCTTGTATCTCACTGTTTCATTCAGTCATTCTCACTCACTGTTTCACTTGCTTCCATCCTCCATCTGCTCCAGTTGTGACAGAATGAGAGATGTCCTTTGTGTGTCTGTGTTACGTGGTTCAATATTTCATAGGAATCCATGAGCTGATGAAAGGTGCTACGGGCGTGGTGACACACTTTCCAGAGCCAATGCTTTTTTTGGTTTCAAACAGTAGTTAACAGTAGTTGCCTAGTTTCAAAGAGCTCTGCTAATTCCATAACCATCCTTCTGAGGAGAGAACCTCGGTGGTGAATGAATGCACAATGCCGGTAAAAGCCTGTTTTAATGATAAGGTGAGATATACTGGTTACTTATTAGGAGCTACCAGGAAGCTGTTCCCTTGCACAGATCCAATTAGTTTCATTGTGACAATTCCTGTGGAAGACTTTTTTTTATGAGTCACAGTAGGATAAAAAAGAATAATCACTCTTTTGTTGTCTCATACACTATTATTTGCTCTATAAAAGGTCTATAAAATAGTACCTGTTGCTTTCAAAAGTGGCGTTGTGGGACAAGGACATCTAGGGCTAAGGATCTGTCATCTGTGTGAGGTTCAGGGTACACCCTGGACAGGTTGCAAGTCCATTGCAGGGCAACACAGAGACACAAAACACATACGCGCTTACATTCACTCCTGGGGGAAACTCAGGATGTCCAGTGAACCTAACATGCATGTGTTTGGACGGAAGGCTGAAAGGTCCCGGTTCCCCCAGGTACTCGAATCGGGAACTCTCTAGCTCTGAGGCCATAACCACCAGGCTAAGGACAGTGCAACATTTCCATTAACCAGTTCTCTGTTACCCTCCTAATCATCTTCATTGAATCCCTTTTTTCTGAATGGAGATGATCCAGTACGAGGCCACAGAGGGGCCTGGTGGACTCTCACACATCCGTGATGATGAATGGTGAAGTGAAAACCATAGTCACATCGTAGAAAAAATGTTTCAAGCCAATTTAGATTATTATACCCGAGTATGAGGGAGTGCCTAACCTCGGCAACCTGAACTTAAACCTAACACACTTAACAATTCAGATGTTAGAAAATACATGCTATATATCTGAACATTTCTTTTAGAGTGGTCGTAAGGTTAGAGTGTTTACAGTCATCTCCACATTAACAAATTTTATTTAATTTTTCCTTCTCTTATGCTCCAACCAGTGCTGACATCAGTGTATAAGACTTCAGTCAGCTGTGGCCACAACATGCCCTACAGCTTTTTTCCACTTATGCTGTAGTACTCCTAAGACCTCTAAACACACTCTGTTGTGTTGCTGATTAAGTTCCCCCATTTAATGGTGCACATTACACAGAGGACTACAATGTAAAAGTAGTGAGAGTGCCAATACTTGTTTTTTTTCAACACTTTAGGAATCTTTAAAGGATTAAACTGTGAATTCAACACACAATCACAAACAAACACTACACATAGAGCATCTGAATACATGAGATGATCCCTGCTATTGTTAACACTTTTTGGACTCACTGGGACACTCTGTTAGAGCATTAAAGTTAAGGTTTGTGTGTGAGCTTAGATTATTCGAAGCTCAATGAACGTTTTGATATTAGCTTCGTTAAGGATTTAATACCAACCCACCAACTCTGGTTCCCATCACCTGTTTGTTAATTCAAACAAAGCCAACGTAAAAAAGATAAACGGCACACCTGCCAAATATGTTCAATAATTCACGTGCAGCCTGCAGCCTTTGTGTTTAAATCTCTTTGTGCTCAATTGTGGGAGTGGAATGGGTGTTCTTTATCATGTTGTGTGGGTCTGTTTCCACAGGGCCACAACATCTTCTCCAACCTCTCATCGACAGAGTACAGCGACCTCATGCAGTTGTTGAAACAGTCGATTCTGGCCACAGACCTCACGCTTTACTTTGAGTATGTTCTGCGAAACACACAGATTTTCCACAGTACTGACACCTTTATGGAGAGGCACACTGTTACACTGCTTATTAAAGGGTGGCAGGGCTTCTCTGAGCTAACACCGCCCCCTAGTGGCCTTGACGTGATTTACATGTGCGTGTAAAAATGTTCTCCTTGCCTTCAGGAACAGAAACATGTTCTTCGAGCTCGTCAGCAAAGAAGAGTACAACTGGAACGTGAAGGCTCACAGGGACATGTGCCGGTAATGGCCCACGTCTCCCCCCCCCCTTTCTTCTTTCTCCAAAGGCACTTTTGCATTACGTCACCTTAAAGGCTTAAAATAAACCTGTCCTCTTCTCAGATCCATGATGATGACAGCATGTGATCTGGGAGCTGTCACAAAGCCGTGGGAAATATCACGCAAGGTGAAAAATACAAAGCGAGCCCAATGAATCAAATACCTACACACATTTAAAACCAGTCACCTTTTAGCTTAGAAGAAATACATTGAAAACATTGAGTCATTTCAAGTAATTTTAAAGCCTGATGCTGACTGACTGCAGCTTCTAAATAATCACAATTATTTTTCTCTGAGGAATCAAACCATGTAGCTCATGGGATAACATCTGCAAAGTCAAAGCCCTACTCAAACCTTTTCTATCTCCTCAGGTCGCAGAGTTGGTAACCAGTGAGTTCTTTGAGCAGGGCGACAGAGAGAGGCTGGAGCTGAAGCTAACGCCCTCTGTGAGTAAATCAAACCCACTCTGCTTTTGTGCTTTTTGCAGTTTCTCTCACCTCTGTGCCCTCTTAGAGCTGATGATGCCAAAGCAAAAGATATATTTTTCTCCGCTGTGCCAGAACTTCCTGACTGTGGAGGAAACATGAGAGCTTTTGTCTCGCAGTGTAAGAAAAGTGTACGGTCAGCTTGACTGCTCTGGTGCCTCGCTGCCGTGCAGATTCCAAGAAATAAATAAATAACACAGATTTTTAACCCCCCCTCCCTCCATTCATTCATCTGTAAGACACAACCTGTTTCCTCGTGCTGGTGTAAAAATAGCACAAAATATATGAGAGACTTTGGTCCCAATTAAAATGTCTGTCTTGATTCAGAAATTTTTTTGGGGACAAAGCTGGCAGAGTCTGTTTGATGGAGGACTTTTTAAGGCTGGAAACCGGCAGCTTTGTGTGTGCAATTAATGACTGTTGAGAAATCGAGCCAGGCCACATTGCCTCCTCTCTGAAATAACCAATTCAGTAGCCTCAGGACTGCTGCTTGTGTCAAACCTTTAGCGCTCCGTGTGTGGGTGTTGGAAATGAAATATTAACTTCTGAGTCGTACCCGGCAACTATCTCTGAAACGCAGCCTCAGTGGAGCCTCTTAAGTTCAGGCTGCTGAAGAATGAGGGAGAATAGAAAATGTTCGCGAAATAAAGTCAGTTGACAAAAGCGTGAACAGCGGCACTTTAAGCCTGCAAACTTGAAAAAAACAAAACAACGTAAAAGAAAACCAGGTCTTTTTGTTTTTTGTGGTTTCAGGCCATCTTTGACCGAAACAGGAAGGACGAGTTGCCGGGGCTTCAGCTGGAGTGGATTGATGGGATCTGTGCGCCGTTGTATGAGGTAACGTTCTGAAGAGTTTCTGCTTTCTGGCCTTCATTGTGTCACATCCACGCTCACAGATGTCTCTCTGAAAAAAAAAGCTTTACTGAAAGCTTTGGAGCAACTCCAAGGTTGCATCCAGCTCTTTTGCGAGCAGCTGACTGAGTGTGCACTTTCAGACTACCCGGGGACGTGTGTGAACATCGCTGTGATGCAGGTTGGGTTGAATTCCTTCAGAGAGACAGTGTACTGTTTGCTTCACAGCACACGGTAATGCAATTACTGACTCTTAGCAGCGCGCCGTTCCTCTGACGCGCCAAGAAATGAGTGTGATTTCACGGGTGGAAACTATTTAGGACAAGCAAGTTTTCTCTCGGAAAAGGAATGGAAGTCTCTGCTGTGTCCTTTCTGCTTTAGTAATGTGTGAGTGTGTGCAGACCCACCTGCCCTTCCCACCGCCATCAGCGAGGGTTGTGTGGGCGGAAGAGGGAGGCTGACTTACAGAGAAGCTCAGGTCTGTTAGGGCACCAGTTGTGTTGTACTTAAATGAATGATTGCCAAGACAGAAGAGGAGTTGTGAAAGGAGTCAAGGGTTTAAAAAAAAAAAAACATAAATTCTCACAGCACAGGGGGATTTTCTCTAATTTCTGCACTGTGGAAATACACTCTGACATTATGAGAAGATATATCACTGATGGTGTGCATGGCTGCTGAATTATCCCTCAATCAGTGCTGAAAGTTAAAGCGCGACCATCTTAGCTGGGCTCCGTTCTCTATACTGTTACTGCCTGTGTTGTGCAGATAAAGGAGGCATCAAAGCTGTGCGTGTTTGTGTGTTGTCTGTGTGGTGTGTTGGGGGTGGGGGGGGTGCAGATATGGAGCTCACGATCATGCTGCTGCCAATTAAACTTGCGAGGGGGAGAGCTGAGGAAGTTCAGAGGCAGCAGGGTTTTTGTCCGTGGGCGGAAGAGATCTTGTTCTTGATCTTGCTGATCTCCTTATCCTGGTGGTGGCTTGCTACTTTGTAGAATATTAATCCCCCATTATATAACCTTCCATCTTTATGCCACCGTATGACAGTCCCTGTCTTCTGGCTCTGAGCTCGCCCTGTAATAACGATAGTTACGACTTCCCTCAGAGGATGTGGACTGAAGAAAAACCCATGACATGAAAATACTTGACAAATGAGCTAAATCATCTTATATTACATATCTGCTTCTGGCAAACATATATAAATTGCAAGTAAACATCTTCACATTGTAGCTGTTAGTTGGCCCCACCCATCAGGCCGGAGGGATTTCAGCCCACTCCTTCCATCAAATGAGTTTCAGTTTTGGATGTCAGCATGTACTCTCTGGAGGTCCTAAACATTTCTTCTGGATTAGGGTCAGGGCCAGTTTCCGAATATTTCTGAGTATTTTTGTATTTAAGGTCATCCTACTGCATGACCCACTTTCTTTAATTGACGGATTTCCTGTCAATTGCTATTTGAATTTCCGATTCAGTGAGTAATGACAAGCTGGTGCATGGAAAGTCGAGTTGGGACGTGCAGAAAAAAAGCAGCAACCTTACATTCAAAATAGTTTAAAGCTGTAACAGACCAGTGTGATTAAAGACAGGTATATATTTGTCTGTAACTCAACCAGCCCAACTACAGAAATGCACGTTGGCATTCTCCCATCCATAAAAACTGGAACTGTTTGGCTTTTTAGCACTTAGTTCCACATAAATGCAATGTTGAGAATCACAAACTGACATATTAGCTGATTCTTTATGAGCAGATCAAAGAAACACACACATTTTCTCCTAAAGCTCTGTTAATATACACCAGGGATTGGCTGGTCTCATAAAAGATTTGATTCCCTTTTATGCATACAAAACATAATCCCCTTGGTGGTTGTGATACTCACATGTGTATTAATCAAAGTCCTGATTAAAATGGCTTCAAATATGACACTGATATTTGTGTAAAGAAAAGAGTTTGCACTTGCTTTATGAGTCGGGCACATGCATGTCCACATTTCTTTGTGAGACCAGGTTAATGAAACAATAACTAATTATACAGACTCCTCTGGAAACCAAACAGACACAGAAGACAACGTTACAGGAACCAAATCCCCTTCTCTGTTTGGCCATTTATCAAATGGAGGGTGACAGATTTCACTGCACTGCCAATTATACTTCAACTTAGAAAAATGAGAACGGCAACTAATCTCAGTCATGCATGTGCTTCTAATCTTTAAATAGCAGTCATTTAATGGACTGCAGTTATCAAGTGGCTGTTTGTTGCTGTTATTGTGGTTGGTTGTTCCTTCTATTTTGTTTAATTTGTTTTGTCTTTAAGTATTAAAGCGTTTGATGAATGATGCAGTGTTTTTCAGACCCCAGTCGCTCAAATATTATCATCATTTTAATTGAGTCTCAGAGCTAAGCATTGCTTCCTGGAGGATTCCTGAAGAAGGCATGACTTGAAGCTGCTTATCATAAAGAAACATACATGATTTACAAACCTGGGGTTACCAGCAAATTGAGTAGAGATTTTTTTTTAAAGTCTAAGCAAAAAAGAATAATACACAGTGTTTAAAAAAACATTTTGATGATTTGCTCGCACAAAATAAATCATAGTAAAGATCCCCTTGTTTGATCTGCCATTTCTGGGACTGTCCGATTCAATGACCGATTCAATGGTCTTCTGTCAGTCAGAGGCATTGATAGCAGATTTAGCAGAGTGTGTCTTGTTGCAGCATTCCTAGTTGCTCTGGCAACTTTATGTGTTGACAGATATTGCAAATGTGATTGTAACAATTGATTTGAGACACTTCTCGTCTTCTCTGATATACTCCATGATCACCTTCCCACTGGAAAAACTTGCCTTTGATCCAATATTGTGGCTTTCAAGATGGCTGCCATGTTCTGGACATAGCCTAAAAGTTAGGACCACTCAGTTACTTGCTGGGGTATTCAGATATCTCATTTCTCCTTTTGTTTCTGCAATAAAAGGGCGTCCTGTGACTTTTGACCCTGTGCACCAGTCTTTAATAACCAGTTCAAACGCTTCTGCACGGTTGTTTTCTTTACTCGTGCTGTTGACATTTCCTCTCTCTCTCTCCGTCTCTTTCTCTAGACACTGGTCAAGTTGAATCCCAAACTTGACCCGATGCTTGACATGATCAGAGCGAACAGGGCCAAATGGGAGGAGCTGAACAGGCAGAGACAGAGTGGTCAGAGCTCCTCTGACCCCGCCGGCCCCTGTAGCCCCGACAGCCCCCCCGAAACCAGCGGCCTCACGGCGGCCAAAACTGTCAGCACGCCCTGCTGCAACGCAGACGCCGAGGGCCCGCCGCTCAAGGCGGCCAGTTAGCTTTTGTCCAGCAGCCGGTGTCTTGAGTTTTTTCTCCCAAATGCAACCTGCAGCAAGGCAGCGCGCTGCATGCAGAGGTTCTCTGGCTCTGCTCCTCTTCGCTTCTGCTACCAGAGTGGAGCTTTAGACTTGGGCGTGGCGCTCTCATAGAGGTTTTTCTGCTCCCTTCAGACTCCCCCGTGCTGAAGGATAGCAGAGCCGTGTGTCCGGCAAGCTTGTTGGAACACTTACAAATCAGCTGTGGACACCGTGTCAGAAAGGGAAATGACCACTGTGTCAACGTGTCAACTAACACCGTCTATTCTGGGTAATGCACATATTTTTCGGACATAAGACACAGAGTGTAATCTTTATTTTCTGCTGTGGTTTGTTTCGCTCTTGGTATCTCCTTGTTGTTACAACTTTGTCTGTGGGTTAACAGACATTTTTTTGTAAATCTGTAAATATGCTATTGAGTTATTTACAAGTGCTGTTTAAAACCTGTATGCATTGATTGGGTTGTAGTGTGAAGTTCTGAGCTGGTGCAGGGGCAGCAGGACCTGTGACAGTGCTTGCAATGCAAATTGAATTCTCCGCTCCCTCCCTTCCTGTGCCTTGTTTTAAGATCCTAATGAAAAATGCATGGCCTCTTTGCTGAGGTTCTTATACAGTATGGAAATCCATGTAGATCCATACTGAATTTCTGCCATAATTTGTAAAACCAATGACTGCGGTTATTTCTTGTTAGCCCTTGTTAGCTACAAAAAAAACATAATTTACATATAAAGATATATTTCACCCAGTTTTATAAATGCAGGGTCTCACTTCTATCCTTCTTCTTCCTCTCCTTGTCTCTCTCTGTCTCTCTCTCTCTCTTTCTATCTCTCTCTCTCTCACACACACACAATGTGCCTTTAGAAGTTGTTCTGATACAAAAATAATTTCTCCGCTGTACTGATTTATTACTGACAGCTGTAAGCTGGAAAAAATTGTCACATTTTATTTACAAAGCAGCAGTTAAAAAAATGAATAGCCACACTTTCACCCATGAAGGAAGGTCCATGCCACTGCTATGATTATCTGGTAAATATCGGGCTACAATCGGGCTAAAAGTTAAAAATATAAAAGAGAGATGTCAATTAGCCGGACTCTGACCAAAGGTGACACAAACCTACATTAGCGATGCGTTCAATAAAATAAAAAAACAACCTTGCACACAATAGATGTGGACAATGAAAACAATTCTCAGCAGATATTCCAGCAGCATGCCTCATCAGCCATTGTTGTGGATTTGGAGCGTAGGGAGCAACAAAGGACGGAATCATTTTAACACTAGTGTTCTTTCCTTTTTATTTCATCTTTGCTCATACTAATACTCATCTCCTTGTTTCTACCTCAGAATTCTGCAGAGGTACGGCGTTTTTCTGGGGAACACAGTGTAGTGGTCATACACTCTTTTAAGCTATGACGTTTAGATGGCGGTATGACCACTTTTGCAAATGTGCCAGTATGCGACAAACTGGGAGTAAGACTACGCTTTTTGTGGCTGTTAACATTAGGATACCATTTTTATGATTTGCAGAAATCAGAAAATGCCCATGTCTTCATTTAATTTGGGCAAAAGTTTTGTTGCAGTCATGTGCTAAACGAGTTAAGTTGACCATGTGCACTTTTAAAGTCTCTCGTTAGGGGCTCTTTCCTGCAGTGTCGTCTGGTTGGATAACTCCATTAAAGACTGTGGAGAATGCTATCATCCAATAGTCTAAATCTGATAACTCTAATCCCAACCCTTTAGTTTAAAAAAAAAACCCATCTGAAGACAAGGCAAATGGTGCTCATTTGCAGACAGATCAATAAATCTTGCAGGTGAATGCACAGAATGAAGTCACTTTTCAAACTTGACTGTAGAGGAAGTCTCAGCCAGTTGCTATTTCTACAGAAATACACATGGATGTATCTTTTCTCTCCAAAAAAAAGAGCACATGTGGACTGACGACAGTACAAGGTGACCAGTGACTTAATAAATGACCGGGCTTGTCAATGATTTGCTCACTGAACATGTTACACTCATTCATTTTCCATTAGTTAAAACATCTGAAATGTGACTGCCTTATTAAGGATAACAAGGAGAAATCAGACAGAGCTCCGGACAAGCACAAATATTGTAACTGATTGCTTCCGGTGACTAGAAGCAGATTTAGTAAACTCAGATCACATCAGCAAATATTTGCTTTGGTTTCATTTCTGGCCTCTTCTCAAAGCTCACAGCTGTTACAAACTGAAAACTGACACCCTGAGACTTGTAGTACTTCAAGTGCCCATGTAATATCAAAGCTGCTGCTTTGGTATTATCCTTCTTTTAATTGTTATTACAAGCATTATTTCTGGGTAGGAGTATGCCTCATGGATAGTGTTGTAGCTTTGTTAACTGGAGTTTCAAATGTGACTGTGCACATTGTGTGGCATGGATCTGTGTGCTCTGCTGTGTTTTAGTTGAAGAGCTCAGTGGAAGTCAGCCAGAAAAAAGTTTTTGAATTGCATGTTTTATGCAGTATTAAATCCAACCACTTGCTAATGATGTAGCAACCGAGTGAGCCGACAAATACCTCATATTTTCATCAGTACATTCTTTATGTCATCAGACGTGCATGACTTAAATTCTCTTGCATCATGTTGGGTGGGTTACGTATGAATATTGCAGTTCTATTTTTATATTAGGTCCTCCATATGTGGCCAACTTCTGCTTCTTGTGTTTCGCTTTTTCCTGTCCCCCCAATTTGGATTTCTTCACGGCAAGCTAATCTGAAAGAAACCCAGGCATGAAAAGGCAAATGTGCAATGTTTCTGTTCAGAGTTTGAATAAAAAATATATCTATCAAATATGCTGCTGTGTACGCTTAAATCTGTTTATATTTTAGTTTTTTTTTTTTATCTCAAAGGGAGTTTCCATCTCCACTGTCACCCAGTGCATGCTCATCAGGTCGGAAAAGGAGGAAAATACGTTTTCATGCTATCTGAATATTACATAGGCAGCTGTTTTTTGTGTTTTTTTTTACTGCCCTTGTATAAGCTGGACTCATTTGAACTCAGATTAATTTAATTATGAGTAATGAGTAATAAGTAATACAAGAAATTAAACCTTTTTTCTACTTTACATTTAACATGTTAATGTACACACTTATATTTTCCTGGCCATGAACATTATCATATGTTGCCTGGAAACACTAGAATTATTTTTTAGATGAAGACGTACTCATCTTCAGCATGTCTATGGCGAACCTCCACAGTTTAGAGAATCTGTTAAGAAGTTGTTTATTGTAGAGAACCTTTAATGTCTGGAATGGGGCTATTGGTTGACACTTAAAACACAGAATTACACATCATCTCAAAACCATGATTCTGTTCTGGGAGAAGTCTCTAGTTTATATAGTGGGGAGATCTCAATCTCAGACCCACGTTTCTAGTCAAACTGAGCTCTTTGCACGGAGGTGGTCTCATCTGTCTTGTGCACTCTACTGTAAGCCACATGAGCCACGGCTTTGTCTAAATGCTGACACTCATCCCAGTGCAGTGCTGACCTCGTGTGGATAGCTACGTTCTTACACGCTGACTCCATCTCAATGAAATACAGCCGATTCAAGCACATTCCATTGAGAGCTGCATGAATATATGTGAAAGGCAAATCACAGGACATGACCAATGATGAACAAATGCAAATGTACAAACCTGTGATCAACAACAGATCGATCTAACAAGAGATAAGATGAATTCTGCATCATTCACAAATGATCTGCACCTGCTGCATCCATCCACTCAGCCCTGAGTATAAACCAGAGCTGCAGTGCATTCTGCTCCTCAAGGCTGAGCTCCACGGTCGTCGATGGGAGGCTCTGACGTCAGTGTGTGGGTGCCTGTGTGGGAGTGAAAACGACTCCCAAATGAGCCTGTGCATCGGAAGAAAAAAAATAAATGAATAAAACAGCCCGTCATGAAGCAAAGGACAGGCTCATTTCAGCTCTGCCGTGCGGGATTATCCTGAGCTTTGCCTGCCACACGCAGAGGCAGAGTGGACAGGAAGCTGCTCCCAGGCTCTCACTGACCTTCCCCAGCGTCGTCTGACCGTACAAAAAACAACCAGCTACAGCAGAGCTGGCAGGAGATGTTGCACTTGACTAGATAAAAGATTTCTGTGCTACCAAACAAACAGGGGATAAAAAAAGTGTGCCCGTTCAGAAAAAAAAATCCACAACCGATGAGTTTTAGTTCAGTTTATTGCACAAACAGCATTGACAAAATGTACTTTGATGTTACTATGTCGTTAGGAGAAGTGGAAAATTGACAGAAAACAGAATGAAAGAAAAGACAAAAGGTACAGTCATAACGTGGAAAAGCTCACGCACATCTTTTGACACAGAGTTAAATGTTGGGTCCAAAAGGAGTCTTTTTAGGAGGACGAAAGGGACACAACGGTCCTGGAAAATGTGAAGCGCAGCTCAGACGGATAAAAAGATGAAAATTTCTTCAAAATGCTTGGTCATGTGCTAAAAGTTCAGTATCAAAATGTAACACGGTACATCATCGTTCCAAAAGCCTTTTACACAATATAGAAAGACTAAATACTCTACTATTGGAGGAGCAGAAGATTTTTTTGTCCCTTGAGAGGAGAGGGGGGGGGGATACCAATGAAACAAACATGATTCAGAAAAAGAAATTACACTGAGTACAAGTTAAATATTTCAAACAGATAGGTTTAGCAAGTGTAACAGTCAAAGATTTACATGTAAGAGAAATAAAGATGGTTATCTTTGCATATAATTATCAACAAAGTAGAATTAAATAGTGTGTGAGGAGGCCAGACAACTGTGGACGTGGTGGTCGGGACATCAAAGGTGTGCAGTGTGTTTGCATGATTTGATGAATTGAGTCTTTGGTACGACATGAGCACCGTGATCCGGAGGCCTTAAACTGAAAACATGATCAAACTACAACATCCGTTTTTGAAACGGCTTTTTCTCCCCCCCCCCACTTTGCTTTTTCAGTGACAAACCGAGCAGGGTAAAGGCTTTCAGTACAAAAACTAAACGCACATCTCTCTTTGCTATCGGGCGGGACATGGAGGGACTGCTGGAGAATCTGAGCACAAAACAGGGGGTTCGGGTTGGTTCTGTCTGAGGAGGCACAAACAAACACACTCAGTCCAGATACAAGTCTCTTATGGCAACGGGTCGGTACACAACAGAAGGCAGAAAGGAGAGAAAAGACAAACGCCGAGGACTGTCATGACTACTTCTCTTCACGGAGAGACTCACTGAACAGAAGTGTGCAGGAGGAGAAGGGGAAGGCAGACAAAAGCTTTAGAAAGGCACAGAGCTTTAGAAAGCGCATTCACCTCAAAATGACCACTAAAGAAGTGCCCCAAATACACACACACACACACACACACACACACACACACGGTAGGAACACGAAAACAAGAAATCTTTCCTATGTTGGCAAGAACGCTTAAAGAGCCGATTAAACAAAAAGCAAATAGGACAAACATCAGAGTTTTGTTGCATCAAGTTGCATCGTGGTCACTGCGCAGGAAGCTGAGGCCGCAACAAAACAGAGAAACTGACCCTCAACACGAATGACAGTGATTGTTACAGCAGATAAGTGCATTACACGGTAAAAAGAAAAGGTTCGGGTGAATCATTTAATGGCACCGAATCACACATTTGAAGCAGAAGACCATCTCCGTCCCTTTCTGAATTCACATTTAGTATCTGTTAATCCGGAGTGGACGGGACGCTTTAGGAGGAAGGTGAGACAAAGACCGGAGGCAGCAGGAACCTAGAGGAGGTTCCTGTTGCCGAAGATGTTATCGGGATCCACGTAGTCCTTGACAGACTTGAGCATTCCGACGCCCACATTGGAGACAGTCTCCCTCATCCACTCCTTCCGAAGTTTTCCCACTGAATGACAGAGGAGAGAATAAATAAATAAATAAATAAACAAACAAACCGAGGAAGACAACCATGGGGGAGAAATGGAGGAATCGGCATGGCTGATTGCTCAGCAGGCTGCTGGGAGCCAATCAATCTTGTGAGAGTGAGTGAATAAACAGAGGGTGATAAATGCTTTTATTCAGAGAGGAGAAATGTTTTGCATGGCATGATTTATGGAGCTCAGCAGACTATCAAACTCATTAGGCTGCGCGTGCTCCCAGAGGAGGGGCCGGCTGGCCACTGTAGCGTCCGTCCCTCGCTCTGAGAGCCGCCACTCCTCTCCCGCTCCCTCCCTCCACAGCCACCGGGAGCCTTTTCTCTGCGCGTCTCCGTCTCATTGTGCACGCCGGCAGCACTCCGGCCGGCCCACCGGGGTGGGGCTCGGTTGCGGAACACGCCGCTCTACTCCCCCCCCGCCCCGCCTTGGGCCCGATGGCCACCAGGGTTCCAGGACAAAAGTCCTCTGTCAGCACAGGCGTTTCTGTTCGCAGCCCCTCGCCGTCTCTCCAAACCCAGGACCGGAGTGAGCGCCTGGCCAGGGTCCCCGTAAAACCACCAGCTGTCCCCTCTGACGGTCAACAGCAGGGTCTGCAGCCAGAGGGGGGGGGGGGGGGGGAACCCCCCCCGCGGGACCCAAGTTGTAAAGCAAAAAACAGAAACTTCTGTCTTTAAGGGGGCCAATGCAGCAGACTTTTTCTTTTTTTCTCTCATGCGAGATTTAAAAATACAGCCGTTTTAAATTGAGTCAAATCAATTACTCAAAGGCACATTGGACATTTCAGAGATTTTTTGTAGTTCCTTGGGTATTTTCCATTTTGTAAAAAGAAATAGACCCAAGTCTTCTGATTGATATGTGTACATATTCAAAATGACAGACAAAGGGTTGTTCACTGAGAAACAAAGCAAAGCTCAGAAAACCCTCATAGTCTTAGTCCTTTTTGGTAGATTTGTCCAAATGAGCATCATTCATGAAAAAATGTTAAATAAAGCGAATGTTATTAAAAAGGAGTTTTGTTAATTTGTTTCGATTTTACTAAGTGGAGCATTTTTTATATTAGTTCATCATATGTGTACAACAGTACATTATCCTTATATACCTAATTAAGTATATCATTCTGAATAATTAGGAGTAACTGTCACTGACGAAAAATGATTAAAATTTGGTGGTGGTTGTTGCTCAAAGTTTTCTATCTTTTCTGATTTTTTTTAAACCAAATTTTAGTTTAGAGACAACTTGACTTTAAATTTGATTGCCACCCACTTTTAACCCCAGCAGCCAGAACCTGCTGGGTGTCTCAGAGCTGGGTAAATTTTAACTTTTAGAGGTCATTCCGGTTTTACTGAGTCGCTCTGTATCTCTAAAATTCACAAAGATAGATGTGTGAACGGAGCCGCTCAGGCCAGGTGCTGCTCACTGTGAAAACAGTTTCAGATTAGATAGAGAGCCCTGACCCGGTCGGCTTAATGACGGGACTGTTCGCACAACTTCCTTCCTCTTTTTTTTTTTTTTTTTCTGAGCACGCTTTGCTCTCCGGCAGCGGGGAGCCCCGGCGTTGACAGGGCATGATGGAGGGAGGGGCTGTCCTGACGCCTCACAGCCCCGCGCTATCAAAGTCCAGCCAGGAAATCCAGATGGGAATGAGCCATGGGGCCGGTCAGGCCCGTCTCCTGACAAAACAGGCCAGACAGCAGGGTCACCAGGGACTCTGCTACCACCCAAGCGTCCAGATGGTGACGGAGGGACCAATCAGCTGCTGCCCAGTAACTAAGACAGTACCCAACTCTCTACCACCTCCTCCTCCTTACTTCTTCCCCCCTGTGCCACCTCCATCCCTCCCTCCTCTAAAGAAGAGGAGAGAAAACAGAAGGTGCTGGGACTGCATCATTGCCTCCATCACTGTGATAATTTACACATCTATCTTGTCATATTCTCTCTTTCTTGCTTGCTATTGCAATCAATCTCGGCGGGCCTGGTCTGTGCAGCTGAGACATGCAGAGCAGAGCAGGTAGCAGTTTCAGAAAACTGCTTCTTTCTCTTTCTTTTTCCTTTTCCCGGTGATGCTTTTTCCTGTGTGGAAAAGCCATGGGAAGTTCGGGGCATGAGGGCGACCATCTGGATATCAGGTTATTCTGTTTTTGGTCTCCTGAATGCGGCGACCTGTGTGCAGGTGCTGTGGGCAGAGCTGGAGAGAGGCCGAGAAGTGAGGCGATGATGCTGGGCGTCCCCATGGGGGGAGAGGGCTGCAGAGGCTGAGAGGAGCCTGGACTCCCGCTGACAAATGGGGGTCAGGACTTGACAGGCAGGGAGCCCTGTGTACCTGAGATAGGGCTGGGCTGGAGTATTGGCTGAGAGGCCCTGGTGCAGGGCTGATAGATGGATGACGCTCCCCGTGATGGATGTGGGACAACTCCTCACCACTGCGACACCGGTGACCTACTTAAAGAGGACACTTCTCCCCATGCTCTGCTTTTTACCATCCAATCGAATTGGCCGAATCAAAAGGTTCGTCTCTGAACTTAAAATTGATCGTTCCACGGGCCTGGAAAAGTAGCCGACGCATGCCGGTGTTGGCGGGCCGTCTCGCAGAGAAAAGGTCAGACTTCCCTACACGCCCAGATTCCCTTCGTTTGCCCATGCAAGCACAACGCTGACCTGCTGTAAATACAGGGCCACAAAAATGTATATTTCCTCCGGTGCCCTCCCACCTCACCATCCTTGACTACATCTGTTTTGTTTGATACACAGAACCCAGCGAAACAAGCTCCATTTGTCAAGCACCGATTGTGGGCAGACAAACTGGCCTGTCTACGCCCAGATAGTGAGCCCCGCTGTTATTAATCACAATTACAGAGTGGGCCTCGCGCACACAGGAGCTGCATCAATATCCCCCCCTGACCCCCCTCCTGGAGCTGTTGGGGTGGCCGGGCCACCGCTTGGAGGTCAGTATACAGCCGGCGATAACGGCAGCATCATTTACCCCGACCCGCTGCCTCCTTATTATTAGCAATCTTTTAATTTTGAACCCGTCCCCGCCTTCAGGAGAAATTGTGATTTAATATCGCAGCTGATTCACTGCATACTGTTTTTGACATGTGTGATGAATAGCCTGAAGTGATGTATGAAAACAGCCAGGCGGATGGCAATATAGATAAGGCAGCCATTTCGGTTAGCCCTGATGGGGCCCCGAGCTGCTCCGCAGGCCCCTTCCCTGCTCCCCTTTCATCTGGTCACTGCAGAAATGAGTCAGAGCCATTCGGCTAAGCCGCGGGAAAAGATTCCGAAGGAAGTGGCGAGAACCCGTCACGCTGTCCTCGTACCTCACTACAACTGGCTAATATGACAGAGGCGAAGCAGGTGAAGGCACCGAGATCACGCCCAAAGATCTTACAGCTGCTCTGTGTTGTTTGAGAACAGAAGCGGCTGGTTTAGCATAAATGTAAAAATAATTTGGTACCTCCATGGTGATGCGACAAGCTTCCTCCATTGGCAAGGATCTCTTCTCTAGCTGCATGCTGCAAAAACAAATAAAAATGTAAGCTTAGTGCTCACTCTGCAGGACCTGTGAGGACAGATGACATCACAGTGTTTATGGACGTACCTCCACTTGCTCATACACGTGCACTGGATCTGCCAGTCCCCTGTAGTTGAAGGCAAAGTAAAAGTAGACGCAGGCGCCGGCGTCATACGTCTGCGTGACCCTGCGAGCACGAAAAAGGTTTTAAAGATGTAATCTAACATGTAAGGGTGCTCTTTAGCTGGCACCACTTATGATTACCAGAAGGAAAGTGAAAGCTAAAAAGCATGTCGTGCATGTCATGGGGATATAGATCGTGTTGCCGAATCACCTGAGTGACTAAAAAAAAGCAACTGCTCGTGTAGCGGCTTTTAATCAAATGCGGCTTGGGTTCAGGTGTAATAGTTAAAATGAAAATGCTGCTCCAATGTGAACGCTGGATTTGTGGCCTCCCTCCCTGTGGAGAGCGGGGTGCAGAGCCCTTGTTCATTTGACATGGCCCATCACCTGGCACTCTGACTGCTCTAGAGGTTAAATGGACAAATCAATCATGTGACAGACTGCGGCCGGGAAATGAATGGCTGCAGCATAATCAGGCTGAGGCCTAATCTGTCCGCAATCTGCGAGCGGCAGCCTGGTGCTCCTCAAGCAGCTCGCCGTCTGTCCGTCACATTGTCCAGCCGTCTGTGGGGCCGCTCCATTCTGGCTCGCTCAACAAGGACTTTGGAGAGTTAATGCCCAAATACTTTGTGTTCAGAGTGAATAAAATACTTCCAACTCTGACTGAATTTTATAACCATCGGAAAACTGTACGAAATTTCTATGACAACACAAAAATTGTTAAAGTTGACCCAACAAAAAGGACAAAACATAATAATGGGATATATAGCAGAACTGATGGTTCTGTAGTTTGTTTCTATATAAGTGACACACACACACACACACACACCCAAAAGAAGAATCAGCTCCTTATAAAGCCTTAAAAGGAGATAAGGGTACAAGCCCTGATCAAGAAAAAAACATGGCATATTAAACATTTATGAAAATGAGAAGAAAGCTGAACAAATGGCTTGTTAGGAAAGGTAATCAGGAGATGGCTTTTTTTTCTTCTTGCTTATGAGTGCCAAGTTGCATGTAAACAAGCCACATGACTTCTGGAAGAAAGTCCATGAGCAAAACAGGACGAAGTAAAGCTGTTTGATTTTTAGGTACAGAAAAACGTTTAGTCAGTGAGTCCTGCTTGAGCTCCTATGTACTCTGTTAGTATTATTTAGTCAAATGTGAGGCCATGTCATAAAGTTCTGTTGAAAATAGGTTATAAAACAAAATAATGATCCCAACCATGCAATTTAATTTTTACTACTGAACCAAGATGTTGGCTAAGTGTTTGTTCAGCAAATTATGACCATGTGTAAAATGCCATGCATTTTTCTTCTGTGGTTGTATTTACTTCATTTTAAAACCTGGTCAGAAACAGATGTTTTTTTTTTTTTTACAATTACACTCTGATGCATGCAATATTATAACAATATTAAAGAGCAATTTAATGGCAAACAGCAGCGTACTGCAACACAACAATGTTAGTTGCTCAAAGGGTGAATCCCGAACCCAGAAATTCACTGTCATTTATCATCTAAAAATACAGCTGGTTTGTCAGGGTTATCGTGTCTGTAACTGTTACCTGCAAGTAGATAATGGTGGAAACTGAACTCCTTTATCTTTACACTCTCGAACAATGCGTGCTTTTACATTCCTGCAGATGTCCAACACCCTGGAAGTAAATTTAATGAAAGATTTAATAATCCATGTCTGAACAAGATCACATTGCAATAGCATAAAATGTGGCCTCTCAAACATTTTGTGCATTTAAACCATAAGAGTGTTATGCTTGGGGGACAGGTTGTACATTGCTTTAAATAGTGGTGCCTAAATTATTAGAATTTTGAAAGTGGCAAGGAGGCCAGGCAGGAGGAGGAGGACAGACTGACTAACATGACGACCACTGTGCCGCAGATTCCCACTGGTGTGGAAATGGCCGCCAGTCCTAGGCATGTGCAGCCGTGTGTGCAATGTGGAGGATGGGGAGGAGGATGGGTAATGAGCCAGGCACATATGCTCGCCTCGGTGCCTGATCTCTTGGTCTTTCCCGTCAGGCATGTTACACAACAGGGAGCTGCACGTGCTGCTGTTTGTTGTGCGAGGGAGCCAGATAATGAAAACATGTCAGAAATTCAGATCACACAACATGTACGTGAGGTGGATCTGGGACTCGCATATCATTCTTCTTATAATAATAATAATAATAATAATAATAATAATAATAATAATAATAATAATATCATATGCCCCCATTTAGGGCCAACATAGATCTCTGTCCCATGTCCAATGCATGTGGGGCTGTAGGATGAAGAGGCAAGCTTCCACAAACATATTTATTTAAGGAGGAGACTAGTGCAAATAAAATAAAGAGAAAACGAAGAAATAAGTTAAAAGGGGCGGGTGGGCAGGGGCAGGAGCAGTAAGAAAAAAGTGGAGTGGATTTACCTGTCCCAAGGCACAGAGGTTTCAAAGGACTCCCCGATCACATAATAGTCCATCCCCAAGTCCTGGTTAGAGGACAAAGCCATTATTAGGAGGCTGAATAGTTCAAGAATTCAGCACATTTATATGCAAAAGCTGTAGTTGGAAAAGGGTACACCTGGCAAATCCAGTTTTATTGTAGCCAAAACAATCAACTGTCCTGTGTGACTTTCTCACAGCTTTTTGGTTCAGTGAGTCTGTGTATGATACGAACGCGTTAAAAAATAATCTGGAACTAAATTATCCACTTCATTGGGGCCCGGGAAAGCCTAAAAACAGGTCTCCATCTACTAACTCTGCTGTGAAACGCATTCCAAAATATTTTATTTAATCTTTTTAATGAACTTTATCGTCCCCATCAGACTCCTCTCCACTCTGCAAACATGTTCTTTCTCTAATGCACAGTTCATGGTATTTGTATTCCCTAAAGTCCTGCCCCTATTCTGAATCAGACTAAGAAGGGGTTAAAATAAATTAATGCTGTGTGCACTAAAGAGAAGAAGGCAGTGCTCCAGAAAACAACATCAAAAGGTAGTTCATTCTCCAGAGCCTTTACATTTATTACACATTCGTTCCCCCAAACATGTTGGGTGAACCCGTTGCATCTTGACAGACACATTAAATTTGGTTAACAAAGGTTTTATGTCCAACCAAGTTCAAACTGTTTCAACACACATGCATAGCAGTCAGTCTTTGGCTCTCAATTTACTGGGAAACTAGTGTTCTTATTTAAAATCCATTACAGACAGCAGCTTTTAATGTTGTGCACATGAGGTTTTTAGAACCCCCTTTCACAACTAGTTAATAGTGTGTAGATCACAGGAGTAATAATGTACATAATATATTTATAAAAGTACTTTTCTGAAAAATACTTAGGTATGTTAGGTAGGTTTTACAATTAGAAGGCAGAATTTTTTAGGGTGTATCTTTATTTTATTTTTTTAACAAAAAATGTCTGAATGTTAAATATAAACACTCAAACTATGCATCAGAATAAAGGTAGATTAATAGTTTTTTTTTCAATTTGGATGTGATGCTGTGTTAATATTCCCCAATCAAAGATCAGTGCTTTCCCCAGAAAAAAAGCCGAGACACATTCAGAACATTTCCAACAGAGAGCTATCAGTGGCATGGTAACTGAAGTATATGTAAAAAGCTTGTTGATGTTTCTGTGGTCATCTGAGGGGCCTCTAAGAGGACTGACCTGAGCCGACTCTCCATTGTTATTGTGTCAGTAGCCACTGTGCTCTCCTGCCTCAGTGTTGGACACATTGACAACAACTGTGACCAGATCAAATCAAAGACCTCCCGAGGTCATATTCTGCAGCCTTTCATCATTGCTCACTCTACTATCCGCTGTCAAACTGCAATCACCCGGCCTGCCCCACCTGCCCGTTGGCTCAGTCGGAGAAACAGTCAGAGGAGTGACCCACCCGGAGGTATGCGATGACGAAGGTCAACATGTAGCCCCTCTGCCCATTGTCCTCTCCAGCTGCCAGGCCCCTGGAAAGACACAACGGGGTTAATATTTAACCGCTCTTCCCTTTCAGCTTTGTTGCTCAGACTGCTCCCCCTCACTACAGCTGTCTTAAAGCCTGTCAATCCAACAATGTCCAGATCAATGCTGCTGTGCTCTGTGCATCGCCACAGGTCAGCCACACATCTATCACCTGCACTGGGTAATCACATTTTCATCTAACATCCAAACTAATCAGGCCAAGCTCATTAGAAAATCACTACATTGATTTTTCACCCTTCTTCCTGTTTCCAACACCAGAGGAAAACATTCCTCACCGAACCTATGCTAACTAATCCATCACTGACACTTTATCTGATGGGTGATCACGATTTCTTTCAAAATAATGCAATTATGCAGAAGATGCTGCATAAAAGTGACAAGCTCCTTCAGCTTTAATGGCTTCCTACCGCTCAGGGAAGCAGTCCAGCTACCTGGAAATCTGGGCGTAGGGCCACAGAGTAACACTAACAGTTATGCATAATGAATAACCTGATTCAGAGAGAAATCTGTTACACTGCCTTATAATATGAGTCTTTCTTTTTGTATTCAGCAGAGTGGTGACTTACATGGACTAAAAATGGATGGAAAGGTGGTGTTGAATTAGTTTTTAATTAGTAAAAAGATACAATTAGGGTAAGATACATTATGTAAATCTAAGATTTTATTAATAAAGAGAAAAGAAAAGACACCAAAAAAATAAATAAAGCTGGTTTGTAAGCTCCCAAAAGCTGCCAATATGTGTTAGCATGTTTCCTTCATCACCGAGACAAGTGTGATGAAAATAAATGAAAAAGAAAAACGTGTAGGATTTAAAACAAGTGGGTAAACATAAAGGGAAAGGCAATAATTTTCTGTTAAAACCAAACACTTTCGCCAAGATGTTGTAATTATTTAATGTTTTTCTGCCCATTTGCTATTGAAAACCTGTAGAAGGCAAACCTGTTACGGTCTTTTATAGCACTTGATAAAGCTTTTTTTGTTTGTTTTATTAAAAAGGGAACAAAGGCTTTAATGGATTAAGGACCTGCCCAAGCCAAACATGCTATAAATCTAATTGAGGAATATCAAAATTTAAAAAGAAAACAAGAAAAATAATATATAAGTGGCTAATTATGTCTTTTTAATTAATTGATGGGTAACTAGAAAAAAACGTGTTTAATAATCCTACAAATGTTTGTTTTTACCACCATTTGTTTGGTCAAAG